>JBAMHX010000013.1:14194710-14206940 GCA_037177515.1 Pseudomugil tenellus | reverse complement strand
TATTATTATTATTATTATTATTATTATTATTATTATTATTATTATTATTATTATTATTATTATTATTATTATTCAATCTATTTATGAATTGAATAATTATATATACTCAATGTCCTATTTAAGTTTATTCTTGAATAAACGTAAATGCAGTCATTTCTTGCTTGATTTGTTTTCTAAATAAATCTAAAAAATCAAAAATACAATTTTATGCCAAATAATCTTTTTATTATTTTAGCACAAATATTATGGTCAATAAGATTTACTTTTTTAAAAAAAAGTAATAAAATTTGATCCCAGGAATTTGAAGAGTCATATTTCTGAGGATTTGCCCTGAGCCATTGATCTTTCTCTCTCCCTCTATTGATCAATCATCAAACCAATCAGTGAACTGGTCACTCAATCATTGAAAGATAAGTGGCCTTCGCCTAAAAGAGAAGTTGCATAAGGCCTGTGAATATAGCAGTTCACTAGTGTTAAGATGAGACAGATGTAAAACTATTAGACCCAGCAGGCAGTGGGACATTAGATAATTCTCTCCCATAGGCAACTTGACTCATCTCTTTGTCAGTGGCCGCCCTTGCCCTCTTCATCCTTTGGTCCCTCCACCCTTTGTCTCCTCACCCCTCCCTATGGATCAGCTGTGATATCCTCTCTTTCTCTTTTCTCTCAAATCAGGATTAGGGAGAAGAGAAAGGGGGTGGCAGGGGTGCAGCAGGAGGAGAAAGGGGGAGAGAAAACTGAAACAATATGGAAAGGAGATTAGAAAAGTGGGGGTTTGGGCCGTTTGGGGAATTGCAAACTCCCTTGTGCTTGGGTAGGTGTCCTAATGACACTGCCTAATTATGGCAAAATTAGACAGGCTAAAGGGAATAGGGGGTGGTGGTGAAGGCAAAAAGGAGAGAAGGGGAAGTAAGCGATAGAGAAAGGAAATAGTGAACATGCAGGAGAGTGAGATAGCAAATGCAAGAAGATTGTACAGATACAACCTGGAGCTGAGAGGAAGGGAGCTAAGGACTGACAGGGTGAGAATGAAGAGTAAAATAAGAAGGAAGAGGGGTGGAAAGCAGTGGTTGGGCGACAGGAGCGAGTGGGCCCCAGCATGCTGCATGTTAATTGGAGAACAGGTGTTGGGGCTGGTAGCAGGAGGCTGATTACTGAAGCCACAGAAACAGACTGTCTCCTCAACACACACACATTCAGACACACACACACTGCTGCAGATACAAATCCAAACGCAGATGAATAATTTAAGCACCAAGTGGTGACTGGGGAAAAGGTCAGAGTAGGGGTCACAGAGACACATAGACAAACGTGCATAGATCCACATACATACATACATAAAAAAAGGTGCAATGATTCCCACATTCACATGAAAATGTGCATCCTTTTGTGTGCACATAAACAGCAAATGCATAGATTGTGCTCAGCCATTCACTTTTCTGAAATGACAAAGTGCCCATAAAGTTGCCCAGGAAAAGATTTTACTGGCTTATCAGAAATTAACTGGCTGCTAATAGGCTGCTCCCTCAGGAGAGGATTTCGCAGGCCAGTCGAGACGGAGAAGCCCCCGTCAAGATGGGATATGCCCAGTTTGATTAGAAAGTACAGTAGGTCAATCTTTTCATTTAAATCAAACCCCTAAGAGCTGCACACCAGCTTATGCACACAGACATTAAAAGTTACAAAATGACCATGTCCTCATCAAACTACTCGCAAACAAACTCTGAAGACATCCCACCATGTTAAACAGAGTATTAAAAAAGGGCTGAAGTGGGTTATTGTGAGAGAACTGTGTTACAGTAAATGGGAAAAGCAGCTGCTCCAGTATATTGTGGGAAAATTCAAAAGACAACAGTCCAATTTTTCCGTTATATGAAAACTATCTTCAGCTGATATCCTTGGAGACGCACTGTCAACAGCCAGCCAGCTTGAACTGAGGAGAGGAAAGAAAAGGGTCCTTGACATATATGAAGTGAGTGTTTTCTAGACAGACAATTGCGGGGAAGCAGAGAAGGAAGAGGAGCAGAAAGGTGGGAGTGAGGGAAGAAGAGGTGATGAAGGTTGTGTCTCTGACATCACAGAGAAACTATTTCACATGAGGTCTGCTTGTGAGCATTCATCACTCTGCTTAATGCCAGGCAGACAGCATGAGGCTTCCAGAAACCCACAGACGTGAAGGCTCTCACACACGCTGATTACTGGGGTGGTCATCTGCTTTAAGCCTGATAACTGGCTGTCAAGGTGAACATTCATTACATATGTGAGGCTTTCAGGAGGAATGAAAGCTACATATGCTTTTGATAAAAATGGGAATCTATGCTTTATGCCAGGCTCCAGGTGCAAAGTCAAAACAAGGGAACAGATAGAAGCAGATCCCAGCAGGCTGAGGATACAGACAAACAGCAAAACTAAGAAGTCAGAGACTCTGTGTTGCATGATGCGATGCTTATATTGATGTAGTGTGAATGGATGTTGTAGAAATGTTGACCACTATAATAACATTCTGTAAGGGTTACACTGCACACATGGATCTAAGATTTTATGATTTAATATGCTTTAACTCTTTGGCGTTCTGTGTCACAGGCAGGACAACTATGTTCCTGCAAGATTGCAGGAATGTTTGGGGGTTCGAATGAAGCTTTCAATCCTAATGACAAGCTTTTTTTGTAAGAGAATCTAGAAGTGTATATACACGAAGAAGGTCAAAGTTAACATTGAGTGGGGAGAAGTGCTTGTCTGAGGTGCTGGACACCGTGTAAGACGAGGGTTCTTTTTATTACCTGTCAATGATGACTGGATCAGAGGGCGTCTCATTTCGATTGCCACAACTTTTCTTCTCACAACAGCGACTGAGTGGGCCGTTAAAGAAACAGAAAAAAAAGGGTAAAAGTCAGTATGAGAGACAAAAAATTAAACAAGAGCAGCCATCATTTGTCTGGCCCATCTACGTCCACTGCTCCAGACAACTCTGCCCTGCAGTCGGCCAAAATCCAAGAACACACAAAGGAGGCATGAGAGGGGAGGGGAAGAATAGACAAAAGAATAAAAGAGGAAGAAAAGGTACAACAACACACCCTACAAACAGTGAGAGACCATTGAAAAAGTGAAAAGCCAGCCAGGCAATCTGTCACATTGATTCCGAAATCAAATTCAACCCCCATACAGCCTCACTGCATGCACACACGCACACATGCAAAGTCCCACAACATCCTCCCATTCGTCAGCAGTCCTGTCCGAGGAGCCTGCTGGCCAGCCACCCTCCCCTCCTCCCCAAAGTCCCCTTCGCTGCATAACAAAAGTGCCCCCACCCCTAACCATCTGCCACCCCTACACCTCGTTTCAGCCTTCTCGTGTCCCAGCTTGGCCCTGCCCTTCCCCCCCGCCGCCCCCCTGTCAGACGGCCTCACTCCCCAGCTGTGACGCTTGCCCTCTGCCTCTCCCGCTCTGTTATTAGCCAGCTGTGAGTCACATTCGGGCATCTGCTGGATACACAATGGCAAAGCCCGGTCCGTCTTAGTCCCACTCCCCAGGCCTTTACGTTTCCCCCCTCTGCCTTCAAATCCTGGGTCACTACCCCACTTTCAGAGCCCTCTCTTCTTGTTCCTTCTGTAACTCAGTTTTCCTTATTTTCTCTTATGAAATAAGCAAACCCCTTTGGTCCTGAAGTCATGACCAAACTTACTGAACTTTCTCTGATTTGCACTGGTTGCACTTCTGCACATCTTTCTGTTCACACGGGTTGTTTTGGCTTGAACTTAACTACTAGAGTTGTATTTCAATAAGCAAGAGGTTACTGGTTCTCCTGAAGTGCCTGGTGCTGTCAGCTGAGGTCTGGCTACAAAACCTCAGGCCAAACTGAGCGG
Organism: Pseudomugil tenellus; assembly: GCA_037177515.1. Classification (NCBI taxonomy): domain Eukaryota; kingdom Metazoa; phylum Chordata; class Actinopteri; order Atheriniformes; family Pseudomugilidae; genus Pseudomugil; species Pseudomugil tenellus. The sequence goes on along the minus strand of JBAMHX010000013.1, from coordinate 14,203,077 downwards.
AGGTCCAAAAAGAAACAGGAGCTGGCCTGATGACATCCTGTGTTACAGCAGAAAGCAACGAGGGGGGGTTACCACTGTAACAAGGATGATGACAGACAGGCTAGACTTATGGCTCAACAACAGGCACATTTTCAAAAAAACTAAAGCCCCGAGCGTCGTCCCAAAACCACATTTCAAGCTGACTGAGAAAAACATGGTGAAAGAGAGTAATAGATATTTGGATTTAGTCCCTGTAGGCAAAGGTTTCAATTAAATGTGTGTGCATGTATGTGTCTCGCTCACCTGCACATAACCTCATGTGTGAGCAGAACTCGGCACATTTCTGGATTCTTGTTTTGTCCTTCGTATGAAATTGGCTGCGGAGAGGAAACAAGTAGCAAAGGGACAGAATCAGTTTCATGTAAAAATAAACTAACACTAATAACAGCTTAGGGTATGTTTACCTACCTGTTTGGTGACGGAGTCAATAAGCCGTGCATATAGATCTTGCTCGGTACGAACCCCTGTTAAATGAAGATATAATGTTGATTTTTTAAGAGAATACGTTTTAGAAATATGAAACTTGGTATTTTGTGTAGATGATCTCCATATCAGTCATGTATAATCAAGCAAAACATCAAATTTATTCTGATTGAAATATCCTTACAGTAATAAATGACAGTGAGTCCTTACATTTCGAAACCTGCTCTCTTTCTGTTCACTAAATAAGCTTAAAATGTTAAGGTTTCCAAAACTGAAATCTGACTTATAATGTAAACTGTGGAAAGTCTCTCAATAGACTAATTTTGAGCTCCATCCAGACAACTTAGAGGAACTAGACTGGCATGTACTTATATTTTTTTACCTTCATGGTTTCTGAGGAGATTGAAAGCTATTTGATGTTTGATGATCATTAGTTACGTCCTCCTTTGAGCCCACAGTTTACAAGGTTCCCACAGTCGGTCAGATTGTTGTGACTGTTTCTGTGTTATAAAACAATAACTATACCTATAACTACAGCTTTTTTTAGGGATATAAATGAAAAGCCAATGTCTTTTTAAAGCATGTTTTGTTCTTTTCTTTGGAATAGATATCCAAAAGCTCCTGAACCTTTGGATGTTCTCAAATCTCTACTGTAAATCGCCAGACAAGACAAGAAAACATGTGATAAATATCTTCATGAGAGAGGAGAGTATTGCCCGTGGATTTTTTAAAGAGACTTTAGAGATTATTGCTTTTAAAAATGTGTTCCTCTCATCAAAGTCTCGATAGAGATGCCTTTGATATAGCTTGGGGGAAGGGGATGAGAGGAAGGGATGTAAAAGAAGTGTTTTTGGTGAGCTTGCATGTGTGTGTGTTTGGGAATTTGTGTGTGCATGAGAGGGTTGCTCTAGAACATGTCTTTTATCTTCTCTCCCATGGGTGCCACTGTGATGGTAGAGTAGGGGCAGCAGTGGCTCATGGGAGCCAAATTTCTCTGTGAATCCCCTGATCTGATGTGGAGGCTCTACAGGGGTGAGTGGAAGTGCTGGGAAGTGAGTTCTGATAGAGAGACAGCATGCAACTTGTTTTCACCGTGCTTTCATTCACATGTGGACACTTGCAAATGTTAAAATTTGCAAAAGCAATATAAGCAATAAGCTGCATGTAATTCGGGAGTTGTGTTAAAGGAGGATGTGGAGGGAGAGGTTTGTGGGTGTCTCATGTTAGAAAGCAGTGCTGTGAGTCTGACAGACCAAGTTGGATATCTCAGAGGGCAAAGAATCAAAACACAATCTAAGCAGCAGTTCTTCAACCCACTCACCATTACTGTAGAGAAGCTGGAGCTTGTAGTGAGTGCCATTATTGGTCTTTTCTCCTGTCTGCTCCTTGGAAAAACACAGGACAGGCACATAGACAAGCACAGAGCATACAGTTAAGTACATTGGGGTATAGATAAGTACAGCTGGGCATCAGTACACAGTGTTAAGCGCAGCAAGTCTTCCATAATCCTGCAGCTCGTCCTTTCCATAGAACAGCTTTGAGATCAGAGAGTTGTAAGCCCAAAGCGCATGTGGAGCACATTGTGCGCATAAGCCCAGTACTTAACCTTGAGTTGGATGCTCTTTGTAGAGGTTGAGTTATCATGTTTGACAACAACCTCCTAAAACCCTGGAATCAAGCTGAAATCATCATGTCTGCAGCGAGGTAGGAGGCCCGGTTATATGTGCATGCATGTGAGGCTAAATAGTGTTCCACTGCTGCATGTGAGACTGAGCATCAGTCGACCTTGACAGAAAAACTTCCTTTCCACTATCCCTCCTTCCCCCAGGCTCTCCACTAGTCTCTCACTTCTTCCCTCTTCCCCCTCCTCTGGCTCTTGTTCTGCCTCTTTCCTTCTCTTCCTCTACCTATGCTGGTCTTTCTAAGTGGTCTCAAAGGAATGCTCTCTGGTCCAATAACCCAGGAGGCTGGCATCACAGAGATGAGCAGAACAGAGGAGATAGAACAAGGGGAATGGGGGAGAAAAGAAACTGGGGAAAGGAAGATAGTTGTAAGAGGGGAGGAAAATGTGTGAGAATTAAGATGCATGAAGAGTTAGAAAGAAACACGCCCCGTAACTTAGAATGAAAACTGAGAATAAGACACTTCAGGTGATAAATGGTTGTCTAGCTTCATAAGTTTTGTAAAGACACACAGAGGAGCATTTATTTAGCAATGCCATTGCTTTACCGTGGCATAATTATGAAGCAAAAACAGATGCCAGGGTAACCATGCAGAAAATGAACTTTTCCACTGCCATCATATGAGCATACAGTGGCCTGTGTGGCAGAAAGAGCAGCACAGTGACAGCTTTCAGCCCTGGCATTAGCGCTGCCGCCTCTATCAATTACAGCCCAGGTACTATGTTTCGGCTTCACTTGACAGGATAGTGTCCCCTTGTCTTCCTCACAGGAGAGCTGCTGCCACTTCAGGAGATTCTCACAGCTCTCACCATAAGCCAAAGGCATCCATCAACTCCGGACATGAGGCTCCCTGCTGGCAACTGCTCATCGTTTTCTAACTCTGTTGCTACACTGCACCCTTCCTTATTTTGGGCTTGCCCAACCTGAGGAATTCAACTCCCACAGCAGTGTTTAGAGTATGGAAGGGGGGGCATGAAGGAAAAGACACTTTGATGATTAGTTCACTGTATAACTTCACAGAAGCAGGCGTAATTTGCATTTTAAAAAGTAGTGATGTCCTCCTAATGAGGCAAGTTGCTAATTAGTCATTAGATATTCTTTTTCAATCCACATCATCAGTTCATTGAGGCTAAAGCTTGTGTAAACACGCAGCCGTCAGCTGTTCGATATGCTTGGCTTTACTGGGAATGGGGAAAATTAAGACAAGCACCTTGTTAAAACTGAAATGTTGCTTAATACAAATCATTCATTTTGTTGCCAATCAGGTTTATTTGTCTAAAATATCAGTTCATATTTTGTAGTATAAGCTTTATAATTTTCCTTGAAAAAATTTTAACAAAGAAGGAGTAAAAGAGGACATACATTCAGAAAGTGTTACACACCTTATCGTGCTCAACAAAGTCCACAAATGCTGTTCTCTCCACCTCCACAGGTTGGCCATGCCTGTCATACAGCGCCAGGACGAAGTGGAAGAAGTTGGACTTTCGGAGATTTGAGGGTGGCTGCTTCTCAAAATGGGCTCTTGATAAGGCCACTCCACTGGAAGCAAAAGAGCAGAACACAATATGTGCAGAAACAATTGTATTAAAGTATTTTTTTACTTTAAGAAGCTGATTACTACGCCTAACTATAACATTACTTTGTTCTTCAAATTAAATCCAGATAATTCTATTTATAAGGAAAAAATGTAAAAATATAAAAAAATTGAAAAGAAATTTCTACATACTGTAAATAATAGAAACTATATTTTAAAGATGGATATCAGATGTTTGATTAAAACATGAAAAAGTCATTTAATATATGCACACAAAAGTTTAAAAGTTTTTTCTTTTTATTTACAGTATTTAAAAAGAAAAAAGGAAAATAACATGTTTAGAAAAAATGAAAATATGCTTTATTGTTAATTAAAGTAATGTAAAGAAAAATTTAAATGGATTTAAGAATCACCAAAACAACTAATTCAATAAGAAAGATAACAGAGAAAACAGTTTAAACTTAGTTTTAGACAAATAAACTGTAAAAGAAAGAAAAAATCCACAGCTCAATAAAAAATATTAAATAATTTAGATTTGCAACAACCTGGACACAAACTGACATGAAGACAAATTTAAAATTTGTTCACAGAAAATTGAAAATAAATGACTACTTGAATCAAGTTTTACAATTAAAACTCATATTTAATATCCTAAAACTGGAGTATTTGCGAATAATCAGCATTGAACGTTTCTTGCGTGCGAGGAAAAAAATCTGAACATTTCTGACTCTTAGATTTTTTTAAATGTAAGAGATTCATTTTATCACATTTAATGTAATAAAAATAAATAAATGTTTTTTAATTTTACTGACAAAAGCTGATGATGGCAAACTTGTATATCAGTCAAGATATTTTTATTACACAATATGTCTTTTTTCTGTTTTTATTTAAGACGATGCTGTGGTTTTTGGAAAATACTGTTGTCTTAACTTTGTTCTTACTTTAGATAACATTGTCTCTGCGTGTATTTTATGGTAAAAGGGGATTTTTTTAAAGGCAGAGTAGGCTATCTGTGAGGATGTATATTATATCAGCATCTGCAGGGGAAAAATTGTATTTCTCTTTATCACTGATCCGATATAACCCCAATACTAAGTGTGATTTTTAAAGTGTTCGTGTTTGAGCTGATAAATATGCTGTTTAATTAAATTTTACTACGTTTAAAAAATATGAGAGTTGTTCTTTTTTCTGACTTGCTTGTGCGTAACTTTATTTAATTAAACTCAGTTTGAAACACAATAATACTAACAAAGTTTTCTTATATTGGAGGTTTTTAGGAGATTTGTGAGTTCGAGAAGAAGTTGTTTTTACAGGAGACTCGTGTCAAATTTTGCAACAAGTAGTTTGCAGCTTATTTCTGACAGGATTTCACATCTATTATCTTTCTGCAACATACCCGATTCTAATCCTGAAACAAATTCTGGAAACAACTCTGTGGGTAGTTTATTAAAATAAGTTGAAAAACAAATGCCAATTAATGAAATTTGCAGTAGTATACCTTTGCGCTGCGACGTTCGCGTCTACAACGCCGACGTTACGCACCCACGACCGGATAGGGTCCATCTCTTCTCCAAGACTTCTTTCTTTTAATCCACTCACTTCTCGTATTAGCTGCTCTTGGATCCCGAACATTTAACCCCCGTCCTCGTCCTCTGGTTAACTTTTTTCTTTTTACTTCTGGAGGAAACAATGCGCAGGACAGCTCAACCACTTTGGGAAACAGAAGGTCCACTTCAAGGCGCTGCGCTCCTCAGAGCGCCGCGAAAGAATAAAACAGGACTTTTGCGGATCTTTGGAAATAAATTAATGGCGCTGTTTGATGGCTTGGGAGGTACAATATAAATTCACACAGATTTTCATTTAAGTATCAAGCGATTTGTGTAAATATATTTCTCCACAGATTGCGATCATTGTCCAGGCGCATATCTCCAACGTCAGTTTGGTCGATACTGATCATCTGCTCGGTGTGGTCAAATCCAGGGAAAGATGAGACCAAAGTGTTGATATTAAAGCAGCAGAAAGTCTTCTGATGTCACAAGACCAGATCGGATAAAAACAGTTGCTGTGAGGACTAAGGGACTTCTGGTGAACCGCTGTCTTGAAGCATGAATGAGATCCTCAGTCGGGATACAGCGTGGAGGAGGGGCCTTAGTGCCATATGGGGGACCGATTGTTGAAATGGAAGCTCTCATTGGTGTAAAGTGCCTCCGTTGTTTGGACTCCTGCCATATTCAGCATCCAACCTGTGACTGTCTCAGTAAACTTTCTGCCTGAAAGTCCGCTTTACAGGTGATTAAAAAATCGAACAATTTGGAGTTTTAAAGGCATCGTTTATAACTATGAATCCACGACGTTATGATGTTTTGCCATTTTAAAAACATAGGTATTTTTGTGCATTTGGTTGAAGAGAATATTAATATTAAATATATTTTGATTTTCTAGTTCAGAAATCAAATGCAAGGTTGGTCCTGAGTGTTCTTCTATGTATTCGATATATTTTTAGATAGATAGATTTATTTTATATAATATAAAAATTTGGGTTTGGAGGGTTTTCTGCTCCTGGACAGTTGCTTTTCTCAGAACCTTGCAGCTACAGCGAATCCTGTTTGCTCTCATTTATACCAGTCAGCAGTTAACACAAGTGCACTCTCGACAGGCGCGTATTCAGCAGCTCCACTGTCTGCTTTGAACGCGATGATTCCGCTGAGGACGCATCGCATCAGTGTCAGTCGCAACAATGGCAGTCTGGTTGCTCCATCAATCTCCGCCAGCAGCCGACAGGGCTGCGCTGTGATTGGAGTTTGGATCACAGCCTGACGGAGCTCGAAATGAGTTCTTAATTAGTACAACAGACCATCATCTCAAATTCTGACTAGTCATGGAATCACGAATAACGATGCTTCGTCTCATCAGAGCGTTTACAGAGACATAAGATTCATATTTCATTATTAAAGTGTCATTTCCTTCTGTGTTGCATCATTTAATCCTCAATGCTCAAATAAAGCAAACTGGACAAAGTGATGTAAACCAAGTGAATCTTTATTTTATGCTTAGATGCTAATAATAAAACTATATAATGTTATACTGAGATTTTTGGGCTAAATATCATTTCTACAATTATCTTTCTTTGAAAATGAAAGTTTCCCCCCTTTTTCTTTTTCTCCCCCTTTTAATCCTGGTTCCTTGCCGAGACTATTGTCTCTGTGTGGAGTTTGTGCGCCTGGACAATGAATGTAAATCTCCCCCCTTCGATTCCGCCTCAACCCAACTCACCATCTGCCAGCGCGGGACAAAGTCAGATGTTCCCCCAATTATGAGAGCAGTCTTGGAGAATCCTGCTGGCGAGTCTCCGCCTTGTCGCCCTGTATCTCCTGCACTTCTGCTAACATGAATGACAGGTATACTTAACCTCAAAACCATGAAGAATCGATAGAAATGACAAACATTTGTGTAAAATTCCTTTACTCTTCTTAAAAGAAACAAACATAAATAGATTAGCTGGTTGGTTGCTCTTTTGGTTTCACTGGTTCTTTAAAGAAGGGCCAGTAAAGGCTTTAGTGGTATCAGTGGTGTCATACAACATATAATCCTTTTAATATTGGTTGAAAATGTGTCATTCTACAGAAATTTTAGGCAAAACACAAGAAAACCCCATTCATATAAAATGTGTATATATTATATATACACAAGAAATAATCATGTTCAGGTTCATCAGGATGTATTTATTTGGTTCAGAGCCAAAAACAAGATGTGTGGCCCTTTATATGGATGTGATTATTTCTCCCAGTCAACAATCTGCTCTTCCATTTAAAAGAAAGTTGGTTGGCACTCGAGAAGCCTGTTCCTGTTGCTATCCCACATTTGCATTACTTCTATTCATTCATTTCCGCTTAATCCAACAGTTCTGGAATCGCCGCAGTTATAATTGTTGCGTAGCCTGCAGCTAAACATATTGCCTTTAAGTGAAGAGAGGTATTCTGCTGTTAATTCACTGTTGCGAACCGACTTGCGCCTTCTCTTCCACCCCACAGGTGCGCAAGACGCCGTTGAGATTATGACAGTCCGCAAGAGTTGCAGCCTAAATGTGTTGCTTTTCTAATTTGCTGAAGCGGAGAGCCGGGCGAAAATGGGGGATTAGGGAAACCACAAACGTCTTTCTAATCAATTTAACCCGCTCAGGCGGCCAGCTCGTGTGTTTTTAGGGAGCTGGAGAAAGGGGTGTGGGGGTGTGGGGAGGCAGCAGTGACTGCTACACTAAACAATGGGGTATCGTGTGCCGCTCGTCCTCTCCAGCATTCCCCTGCTCCCACGGGACACGCAGAGCCACTCTGTGCGGATGGCACTGTGTCCACAGAGGTCACTGGGGGCGTGGCGTGTGTGCATGCATGCGTGTGCACGTGTGCAAAGGAGGAGGTGGGATGGCTGGAGACTCAGCAGCTGGTTCCGTCCCTCCTCTCCTTAGTGTGGAAAACAACCACAGAGGTAATGCGACCCACCAAGTCACCTATCGATCTCCGTATATTGCGCTCGTTTTTTGTTTGCGTCTTTAGGATGAAGATCCCCACGGGAGTGTTGGCATGTGCAATTAGCGGAAGAACCGTCTTTAGCCGCATTTTTAATATCACAAAAAGATCCTCTTATGCTATAGGATTTATTCACCAAAACAACATATTAAAGCCAGCATATATA
>JBAMHX010000013.1:14160510-14181939 GCA_037177515.1 Pseudomugil tenellus | reverse complement strand
ACCTGATAGGCTGTTAGACCAATTTAATTGGAATCAGGTGTGCTGAAACAGGAATACATTGAAAACCTGCTGGATTGTGGCCCTCGTAGAACCGAATTGAATAGCCCTGATCTAGATGATTTAGAGCTATTTTTAATCCAGTCCCTCTGTGGCAGAGTCAACCACAACACAAGCAGCAATAATATATATATATATATATATGCCTAAATATCTATGCAGATAGAATCAGATCATTTAAGTCATTGTCAGTGTAATGAGTCATTTGAGTGTCGTTTTCCTCCTCCCTACCCTATTCTGCCCTTTCTGTCTCCTCTAATTATCTGATGAAGTGAGTATCAAGCTCTGAAAGGAGCATCAAATTGGTGTTATTTAGTATATTTCTGGATCCTTTTTCATCCACAGTTCATTTGACCATTTTTGTTTAGGGAATATGTTGGACAGATGTGCAGCAGTACGTCAACAGAGGAGCTCCAGCTTCTTTAGACTATGGGATTGCTGGATTCAGGGAATCTTAAGAAAATCTCTGATGCATCATTTTGGTTTAAATAAATATTTACATTTCAAAATAGTCAGCAACAGGAAAAATGTAACTGCTTGTAAAGCTTCATAGAAGTTACACCATAAAATCTAATTTTCTGCAATATTCCATAGAAAATATATTCCAGAATAATCTTAATGATAAACACAAGACAACAAAACCAAAACATAAATCATTCATACATAAGCCATGATGACTTAAAGTTCAAATATAGTGAAGATATATCAGAGTATATATTTCAACTAAAAATTGGGTGTAGCGCTGTCTTAGGGTCAAAAACAAGTTAATCTCCATGTTTATGGTTTGTTTAATGCATCATTATTCTCAGTCTAGGTTTTCCTTGAATTTGCACTCCAGATTCATGCAAGTCTATATAACCTGCATTAAAATGATTAATGAAAGATCTTCGTCATGTCAGAAATTAATCCTCAGTAAATCCCTCAGATGAATCAATTAATGAATTTGTTTAGTGTCATTTATCAGATTATGTTATTTAAGTCTGCAGAAGGTGGTCAATTTGAGAATATAGCAATACTCAAAATTAAATCTTCATATATTTTTTGTAAAATTTTAAAAAATATTTAAAATATTAATTTAAGAGAAGAAGGAATTGTGGAAGAACCAAACATATCCACAACAGCTGGGACCTATAGTCCTTACTGCGATGGGATGGCATTCCATCCTTTAACCAGCATTTCTCACATGTTAGCAAACAGGGTTGTTTGTGTTGATCTCTCAAAGGTCATTAAGGTCAGGACTGCATCTCTTCCACATGTGACTGCACCATCTGGAAGCTCAATAAACAAAAGTCAGTAGCAGAATAAGCCGTTTGAGTTATGCGCATCTCACATATTTGACTCTACTACTCATCTCAAAATGCATTTTCCTTCCAAATGTGGCATTATTTAACTAAAAATGGATATCAACAGATATTCATGTATAAAATTTAAGAAGCATTACAAGTAGGTAATAATTAAACAAAATGTCTTTACTCTTTATACTAATTTCAGTTCAATAAATGAGTCAAAATTGTTTAAGTAATGATGTTCTCCACATTTTAGATAACTTCATAAATTGCTTTTCTTTTGTTTTTCTGCCATCTGCTGGTTGTAGTTACAGTCTTCATACTGCGGTGTTTTCATAAGAGTCGTTACTGAGCAGAAGCCTTTTTATTTGTGATTACTTTTTTCTTTCACCAGAGATTACTCATCTATATAATATGCTACTCTACGGCCTTATAAGAGCAACAGATTTCTAAAGACCCAAATAAGAAATAAAATATCAATTCAAACTTATATTTATGGACTCTCAAACTTAACTTTTTGAAGCCAAAGATGAACCTACATTTTATTTATGGTCTCTTGTAACACGGACAGAAAAACCCTTTATCTTCTCCCAATTAGAGCGATTGCAATAAAATAGACACAACAATTTTTTACGCAATCAGCAGAGAGAAAGCTGCATTTACTGTCTTGACCCCCCGCCTGCAAAAGCGCAATCTCATAACTAACAACAGTGCATGCGCATTATACACATTGCTCTGATTGGACGACAAGCTGTATTTCCGGTACGATCCGACACCAGCTGATGTTTTCTTAGACACATCTGCGTTTTGTTTAGTCCTGATCTCATGTAAACCATGTCTGTGTTGGGTTTTATGCTGATGGTCCTCGCAGCGTGTCTGTGGCCCGGTAAGCGTTTTATTCGCTTCACACCGACACCTGACCAGCCGCCATTAATTATCATATAGCTGTACAACACCGTTTGTGCCAATATTCTGTTATTGTTCCGAGTCTTTACTCGTTTTTCTGAAATTCTATATTTTTTTCTGTGTTTTTGCTGAAGGAAACTCCAGGTTTATTAATGACCCTTCAACATCCATTAGACGTGAGGATTTGGTAAGGCATCACGTGTCTTATTTCTAGGTAGCCTGGCCTACTCTGTGCTGTTTTGTATTATATTATAAGCCTCTGTGCTAAAATCTTGTTTTTTTATTATTTAAATGAATAAAAATGAGAATGTGAAGTCTTACATTGGTGTCCTCTTATCAGAGAGTGAATGTCTGTCCAGAATGCAGACAGATCATCCAGCTGTCTGGCAACATGATTTCCACCACTGACACTAAAGTAAGGAACTTATCTATGTTTACTCCATGACAAGGCTAAGATAATAGAACTGTAATTAAGAAGCATGTATCTGCATCCCACCCTGTTGTAATGTTTCTTTAAAAAGTGAGCATGTCTACTGATGGATTTCTCCATAGCGAGCATGCATTAAGAAAAAAAAAAAGGAAAAATGATTTTTTTTAAAAGAGGCAATACAGCCAAATACTGCTATAAAAGAACTACCGGTAACTGCAATTATTTTGCAGGTGACACTGTACGAAAGCTTGCATGCGTTGTGTCACCGCCTACCAGAACAGGCATCGGAGTGTGATACACAGGTGAAGACATACCTGCCAAAAGTTCTTCTACAAACACCTGGTTACTTGGTGCGTTTTAATTTTTTATTTTTTTCTCGCATGTGGAGAAATAATCAACATTTCCTTCCACAGAGACAATGTTTGCTTTTTAAGATTATTTGTGTTTCTGTAGAAGCCAGAGGAGATCTGCATGGTTTTCGGACTCTGTGCTTCCTACGAGAAGGAAGAAGGACCTCTAAAACTTTCCGATCCTACAATAGATGAAAGCTTATCCAGCTCTGCACTGAGCACCGCCACCAAAACCCAAGTTAGTATCAGAAAGCAGAAGCAGGAGTAGAACTGAAAATCCCAGGTGAAGTGAAACCTTATCTCTGCATTAGTGGTTTATGATCTTCCTGTAAACTTCCTCTTTTTAGGAGCTATTCAGCCCAATTTGCACCTTGTGCTTGTTTCTTATGAGGAAGATCGAGACCCTGTTGCCCAAAAACATGACTGAGGTGAATCTTTGCTTGTATTGGATTGATAGAGACATGTGCCCCTGTCACCCATCATGTTATGTATGCCAGTATTCTTCTTCTTGGCGTACAGGATGCGTTGATGAAGCTCATGGAGGAGGTCTGTGATCTTGTACCTAAAAGCTATAAGGACCAGTGTGATGACTTTGTCAGCAAATATGGTGCAGAGATTGTGGAATTCCTTTTATCATCAGCTGCACCTCACACAATCTGCACTCTTTTGCATCTGTGTTTGTTTGGAGAGCAGACTGTTCAAGGTTTGTTACATTTTTAGTTTTTGGGCAATACTGTGAGTTTTATCGTCATTCTTTTTTCAGCTAAAACTATATGGGAGTGTGTTTTTAAAACTGTTTTTGGTTCTTTTCACTGCCCACACTTTGAGCACTTTAGCACACCCAGTGGGTTGGAGATTAGTCCTGATATTAGTAGCATTTGAAACATATTTTGTTCATTAAATACAACTATTATTGATTAAATGTAATAATAAAACACCCTGTCACCTCAAGCACACTTAACTTTATGAAAACTTTAAAAATGTATTACATGACTTAGGTGTTTCCTGTTGATATTGTAATTTTACATACTACATATGACAGCCTTAAATAGTCATGTTCTGGTAACACCCTCTGGATGTTCAATTTTAAAGAAAGGTTTGGGTTGAAATTTTTTTCCAGCACTTGCATGCAAACGTACAAAACAGGAAGTGAGACCCTGTTTTTTTTTAATGTATTCAATAGAGTGCACCTTTTCCGTCCTTGTCCAAAAGTTTGCAGAATTTAACTGCAGAGAGAGCTTTAATGAACAAAAGCACACTTTCCGTGTAATCAGTAGTGATGTTGTGACTGTGATTGCCTTCTGCACTAATATTTACAGCAACTTTTGGCCACAGTTTTAGTGTTAAAGCTGATTCTCTCACATTCTTATTGTCAAAGTTAACAATGTACTGATTTAGCAGAGGTTCCACTCTTGCCCCTGTCGGACTGCGAGTCATGTCGAACACTGGCTGCACTAAGCCGTCTGCACCTGGGAATCAACGCTACTGAACATCAGACGTCAGCCTTCCTGCAGTCTGTGTGCTTGTATCACCCAAATGCCATCCCCAAGGTCAGACTTTCAGTTTGAAACATCACAACTCACTAAAACTTTCAAATATCTTGAACCAATCAATATCTTTTTTAACATTGAATTCATTCATGCATCCTTTCCTTGTTTATTGCTCACAGGAGAAAAGAAACTCAAATTATTTAATATGAAAAACTTTTGTCTTTTCAGTGTGACTCTTTCACTAGAATCTATGGGTCTCGGCTGCAGAAGGTTTTGGGAAACCAGATGGATCTTCCACATGTTTGTGAAGTAAGAACATGTTAAAGCTCACACAAATAATGAGCCCTTTTAAGGAATATTTTATATATATAAAAAAAAGGAGACCAACCAGTCTTCCCAAATACAGCTTTGCTAGCGTGTTTCTCTGCAAGAAGTAGTGTTGCAGTCTGTGGCCAAATTCTAATGATTAGCACAAGACAGCCTCGTGTTTAAAATTAGTCCACTTTCATGAGTGACATTACTTGCAGCAGCAAATATATAATGTACCAACATTTGATGATTAACTGCTAAACTATAAAAGAGCATAGAGAAATTTACTACATGCAAACTGATCAGGAAGATGGTAAACATGCCTAAATAACGGGATCTCCCATGACGTCATTTTGTCTTCTGCAGAGAGCTGATATGTGCATTTCCAAGGTGGAGCCGTTTAGAAAGGTTCCTTGTATTTGGGGACCAAGCTACTGGTGCAAAGACCTGAAAACTGCTCAGAAATGTGGAGTAAGTGAAAGTACTTCTGTTAGAGCTCGAAGACGGCAACAAAAGAGGGTACAAAGTGGTTCCATGCAAAAAGAAAATGAATTAAAGAAACTTAAGTTAAATGTGTAAAGGTTTTACTTTAGAAACAGGTGATGTTTTGAAATGTGTGTGAACCAAAACACACACTTAGCTAAAAAATAAAAACAGAACAGAAAACCTGCAGAAAACTCTGGTGGTATCCCAGCCTGGGAGACACACTGGGCTCAGTCTGGTGACGTGTTTAATAACCGAACGAAGAAAGCTCTGCATTATCTTCTGGTGGTGCTGCCCCATCGACCCGGAGTGCTTCGGCAGCTGTGATTGGCATGCACAGTCTGCACCCAGACTTACTCATCATAGATAGTCATGTCAGTGTTAACGTGCACCCCCCAGGTGCGCTCATCAGTGGCATTGCAGACTCCACCCACAAGCTTTTACATCAGTAACTATCTGATTTGTACAATCAGTGCAGGCAGGTACAAAAGTTCCAACTATTAGGAACCATAAAGAAAAATAATAATCAACCTTATCCACAATATCGAATGGTTTGTCTCGGCTCCATTACCTGGCTTAAAGAATACTTCAACTTCATTAACGTACCATATGTAGACAATTTGGTAATATTCAGCATAGACCACACCTCTTTACGCCAGACGGCACGTGTAGGTAATCTGTCCCAAATTAACATATATGGAAATGTCTTTCACTGTGTGTCCAGTACAGGCTGACCACACAGACTTTATTAATATCAGACTATCATATATCTGTTTAATCCTTATGTAAGTCACAAGCAAGTCAAAAGGAGATTATGAATGTTGATTCAGTCTCTAAATATATCCCACCAAGAGCATAAAAGCTGCCTCAGAGACAGCCCTTCCCATCGCCTTCCCACTTCCTCCCATGCAATCTTCCCATATATCATGTCTGTAACTATGTCCAACTAATGCTGATTTGTATTAAACCTTTGTGGTCCATATCTGCCAAGTATTTCTCAACACACACAGCCAGACCAAACAGGATCACCACTTTCTTCCATCTGCATTGTACTTACACTACACTCCTCCAAATCATATACTGATTGGTGGTAACATATCTTGGCCAAACCCCCTTCTTCTATACACCATATTCCAGTTCATATCACAAACTGGTATTACACACGTGTACAGTCCTCTCTGCTTGTTCGATGTCTCCATCCCATTAACATAACCCGTCAGGAACAATAATTATCCCATAACAGAACAAACTTATAGCTTTTAAAATGGTCCTTTTTAATGTCTGTTCACTTTTAATCAAATCTTTTATCAATCAATAGAATATATTCGGTTTAATATTTTTTTAATTGAAACTTGTCTTTTGATTCAATTCAGAAACTTTATTTCTCTCTGGGGCAGTTTGGTGGCACACGCGGTGGAAGTCTTCATGAAACCATAATATCCCTGACACTCCGCGTTCGGGGATATAATTATGTAGAGCTGTTTAAAAGTATAGCAGTAATTAAATAATGCAATATATAAGTACCATTAGATGCTAAGTGTACTATAAATGATGGTAATACAAGGTGTCACTTTGTATTTTATCTTGATGACTTTAATGACTTTGTTTTCTATCAAGGTGGTTAAATAAAAAATGTAAAAACAGGTCATTTAACTGAATCACTTCCTCGCTGCTCAATTTTAACAAGAGGTCCGGGTAAGAACACTGAGGAAACAATATACAACTTTCAAGGAGGCAACAAGTTATGTTGATATCTACACTGCGTTGCATTTTATTGTTGAATATTTTAACAACACACTCAAGTCAGCCATTGATTGTGGATCTATTCAAAATAAACCACTAAGATCAAAAGTGTTTAAAATAGCAGAAAAGAAGAAAGGAAATGGACAACTAAAGTAATATTGAAGGAGTTTGTCCTGATTGATACAAAGACTTGATCAAGTTTTCTCCAACTCCACATCACTTTTTAAAACATTTCATGGTTTCTCTGAACCAAATGGTTGTGAATGGCATTTATAACTTCTGTCCTTTGGTTCAATAGATGTCAGAACTGAACAGGATTTTTCTGTGCACTTTATCACTGTTAGTAACTTTTATACTATTTTTATTTATTGGCATCTTTGTGAGATTGTGTTTTCCATCTACCTTCAAACCAACAGTAGAGATGCTCTTTCTGGAGAACATTAACTAATCTCAGCGTTCTTTATAATTATTTACCTGTATCCAACTTACCATTTACCAAAGGTGGCAATTCCTGGTCCGGAAAGTAGAAGTCCTGCCATGTTCTTGGATCCATCAGTACATGTAGAACAGGTGTTTCATTGACAGGCTCCCTCACCGGGCAGATGAACTATGCACATTAAATTCAGCTGGTTTGGTAACTGGCCAGAACAGCTTTCGTACAGGATCTTTTCTTTCTGGACCAGGAATTTCCAGCATCACTGGTTTATGAATGCTTAAGTGTTTGAAAAAGCCATAGATGCACACTGGCTGTCTTTATCAGTCTGCCACACAGCAGCTGTGGCTACACATGTAGCTTTCCATCACATTAGACCATACAGTGGGGTGTGTGAACACTTGTTTTTGAAGTGCCAAATTTATAGAAAAACAAAGCCCTATGTAAAGCACATTGTGCCACTTCTTGTATAGCAAGTGCTTATAAACTTGAGGAAAGAGGTCCATATGCAACTCAATGAACACTGCAAGATCAGTCAGCAGTGCCAGACCCTCTGTGAATAATAAGTGTTGTCTTTTTCCCTCACAGATTAGATTAAAACCATACTGTATATAAAAGGTTAAAACTTAATGCATGAATGAAAAAGAGTACAATTTATGCATCTTTTCTTGTACTTTAAAATTAACTTAAACACTAAACTTCTGTACAACTTACAAGCTGCATCTCTTATTTCTGTTTAATCCACAGAATCAGACCTTCTGTAAGAAATACATGTGGAAGAAGTAAGAAGAGTCCTGCCAAATGACACACAATGTACTTTGAATAAATGTACTGCACTGAGCTACTGCTAAATGTTTTACAAATGTAATGCACTGTTTACCTTTTTAGTTTTAATTAACCATGTCACATGCTATTTAAACTAATCCAGCATAAATATTACTATTTGCATGATTTGTCACAAGACCGAGGCTGGAATTCAGTCTGAAATATCCATTTCTGCAGGGCTTAGTTTTCTGAACAGTTAATGTAAAACATTAATGTTAGAAACAGAATGAAACAAATCTTGTCATTCTTTTAAAATGATCTTTCAACGTATATATTGAATGATTGCGCGCTTCTTCTTCTTCTGATTATAATACCTGGTGTGAAAATTCAAATTAAATTAAGTAATGTGTTTAAAAATGAGCAGACGATTGTTTCCTGGAACTGGTTTATTTAGAAACCTCCACTTGGTAAAAAAGATAAAACTGAAAGAAAAACATGGTAAAGTTTACATCTTTTTAACTTGTAGTTATAAATGTTCTGCTGCCACGTATTCATTTTGTCACTCAAAACAGTTTTTCACAATATTGACAAGACTTCTGACCATCTAGAGGAAAACATCCCTTATTTACATCCTTGTGTGGTTGTTTGTAGCATCACTCTCTTGTCTCTTCCAGATCTGTGAAAGATGGAAAAGGTATATCTTTAAACAACATTTCTCTTTTTCTTAAATTTAATAATACCAATTTAATTCTGAAATATAAAGTCTATTATAATGCTTTGTTGAAATCAAATAACACAACTAAAGACAAACATTTAATAATTATGTTTAACATGACTATGAGCCATCTTTGTTGGTCCTTTTTTTTTTAGTTTATCACAAAGTGGTGGATTTTATATGAAAACTCACAAAAGCACAATGATAAGCAGCCACAGTTGGCTGGTTTACAAGTATTACAGCTTTCTAAATAATTTTAACAGAAATTAAGGTCATAACAGCTCCATCCGGCTTCATTACGTTTTAGTTTAAATATCTGTGGTGCAGGTGTAGTGTGGCCGCTTTGATCGGCAGGTCATGGGTTTGGTTCCCACTCTGTCTAAAGTCTGCATGTCGAAGTGTTCTTGAGCAAGACACTGAACCCCAGTTCCTCCTGGTGGCCAGGCTAACGACTGCGTGCATGGCAGCTCTGCCACCAAAGTGTGTGAATGGGTGATAACAGGATCTGTAAAGCGCTTTGGCCATTTACCTTTTTAACTACAAAATTATATAAATCTTGGATAAAGTTCAGGACTATAAAAAGACAAATATCAGCTGGGGAACACTTGATGAAATCCAGGATGAAATAAATGCATTTTAAAAGTCTCATTTACATCTTCTTCCTGGAAGTGTTGGGATACTGAGATTTCTTTTTCTAGTCATACTGAACTAAAGATTAAGAGATCCGTTTTTATCTTTTGTATGATCTATGAAAACTAACATTTTGTTCAGATTCTTATCATTTCTACATGTGCAGCACATGTCATAGTTGACCCATGATGAAAGTTGATTAAGAGTAACTGTCCCTCACAACACACATTTATGAACCAAAAACTACCTGAGTTCATTGGAATGAAGCCGTTTTCACAGAAGCCATCAAATAATTGAAATAATTTGTGATGCTAAGCAAAAACTGTCTGCAGTAATGCAGTGACTCCAGTCATATGTTCAAATCCATTTGTGTGGAAGCATTTGAACGCATGAAAAATTATTTAAAACTGGTTAGGTATGAAAACATATTAGTTCATATTTTCCAACACCACAGATAGCAATAACATTTGGTTTAAAACTCCTGACACTTCAGTCCTCCTATTGAAGCCATTCAAAATCTGAAACATCAAACTGTTTTGTGAAAGCTGCACGAGAAGACTCAGTTCTTCAATAGTCATTAAATTTAGCAACAGATTAAGGTATTGGAATTACCTGGATGTATGCCTCAGACAGTGTGATCATCTGGGGAAGGATGTCAATCACCTGCAGGTCCTGCATCTCATACCACTTCCCTGTTCCCTGCATAAAGAATAACACTCATGAGAAATTATTTCTATGGAGCAGTGTTTTGGTGCAAACGCAGAGTAATGCAACATAGGAATAATAAAAATATTGAAAATTAGCCTCATTCTTTTTATTTTTTTACCTAACAGAGTCACATCAGTAATAAAAAAACAGCAAACAAGCAACTATAGAGAGGCTGAACTGTAACAGGCCAATATGCATTTCGAGATATAGCTGCTTGTTTCTGTCACCATCTGACTTAAATGGTACAAAATGTAAGAGGTTATTATTATTGCATACCAGAGATGAGACAGGAACAGTAATACCAATCAGACTTAGACTCTACCCCTCAGATCACACCACAGCCATTTTGCTGGATGTGACGTTCCCACATATTTGATTATGTCTAAACATTTCTGTTTCTATTAATCATAAAGGTGCAAGATGAAAACATAACCATCTGCTTTTAAAAAGGTGTAAAAATGTCTTTACAGAAATGTCAGAGTGCAGCTTACATGATGAAGGACGTGGATTCTGTACGCTCCCTCTGTAGGTTTCCCATCATGCACAACGTTTGCAACAAGATCATAAGTTGTGTTCTTCTCTGTAGCTTGAGCTTCTTCTGTCAGGTACTCGCGCAGATCTACGTTCCTGTTTAAGCAAATAGAAAATGAGAACAAAGAAGTTTATACTTGCACTGAATACAAAATACACAAACAGAAGTACACATTACTATTGATTTGCACGTCATAGCTTCACCCAGACACATGAGCAAGCGCCCTATCAAAATAAAAAATACTTGGATGGCTCTTACGTGATCGGGAAATTGACAATTGTTGGGTTCTTTTCCACAAAGAAGTTGTTCTTGGTAAATCTTTTGATACAAAAGATGAGGTATGGAGGGAGTTTGGTCAACTGGAACCTCTTGAGAAAGTTTTCTTTGTAGGTTTTGTATTCCTGAATGCAAAATTAAACATTAACATTATTATTTCTTTAGCTTTATTTATCTCATCTCTCAGAAAATGTTGGTTAAACTGTGACTGAATGTCAAAATCTTACGGCACAATCTTTTAAAAAGAATATATTACGTTTTACAGATAACTAGTTGTGGAGTTATCAGCATGTTTTCCCCTAAGACGCATTTACATACAGAATTCAATACCTTCTCTGTGCTGCCACTGAATTTGGCCAGGATGTTGAAGAGAGGAACCTGCGGGATGATGAGCTGCTCCTTTTCATCCTTGTACAGGGGAGCTGTTGGGAGGTCAAGGGTCAGAAACAGGAAAGTAGACTCAGACATCTGTTCCTGGTACTCCTCCGTCAGAAGCAATGCCTCTTTTTCTTCTGGTAGCTGCAAATTTTGAGACATGCCAAGAAGATTATTGGGGGGTGGTAGTCTCACTACAAGGAATATACAAAATTATAATTTACTGGACGTTTTTATTGAGGTTTCTTTTTGGACAATTTTTCTTAAATTCTCCTGCTTCATATTTTATTCAAGCACTTTGATCAATATTTGACTTGCCTTTCAAGAATAACTCATTTCACTGTGTGAACATCTGGGTACAAATACCACAAACCGGAAATCACAAAGTGAATAAGTAAGATGGAAATTATAAGTGTAACCCAGTCATGCAATAAAACTAGTTTGAGAAAGCACTTAACAGCTTTCACTTGATTTAGCATCTAAATCCTCGAGGTAAACAGCTTATTAGGTAATAACTGCTGAGATGTTGCCAAGCTTGAGCTCCAGCTCTCTATAAGGGAAGATGTTCACCAAATCTGTGGTATGTAGTTTAGTTCAAATGCTAAATAACTGTTCGGCTTTTAGGAGAACTGCATTTTACCAGCTAGGAGAAAACCTTTGAGTTGCAGTATCGACAAACATCTCAAATTTCACTTAATAAAAAATCATACTATCCTATTACAAACTAAGCCCAGGTACAAGACTCTGTAAAAGTTGTCCAATATCCACTACATGTGATTCTTGACTTCCTGTGGATCATAACTTGTAGCATCGAGTCAGGTCACTTAAAATATTTTCAAATCACACTGAGCTATTTTATTACTGCAATTATTCATATTATAGTCGTCAGTAAAAGTTTTTTTTAACGTGAGCAAGAAACTTACCAGATCTGGGTGTGGCAGTTTCTTTGAAAAGATCCGCATGGAGCCTTGAAAAGCTTTTGTAATTATTGCTGAGAGCAGAGAGAAAAATCAGAGCATTATGGCTAATCCAAGAACAACCATAGTAAGGACCTCAACACATGTCAAATGAACTCAGTCTTAAACACTCACATGGTTTCTTCTTTGTGCCACCAAGTGCACCATGCAGTGCATTTAAGAACCATGTCATGAAGTCTACAGCATCACCTGTAGATTAAAAAAAAAAGAAATTAGGCACAAAACTTAGTCATAAATTAGTGATAAGGACCATTTAAAAAACTATTTAAAGACTTACCTTGCTTAGTAATTTGAAAGTTCTTCTTGCTGCACAGCACTACAGCCTGCAGCATCTCATGTGGAGACACATGGGCCTTGAAGTTTCTCGGATTCCAAAGTTTCCGCATCAGCTCACCAAATCTCTGCACCAGGAGAAACATTATGTCCCCTGGTGGTCTCCGGATTCCTCTATAGTTTTCCTCCTCCAGGAAGTAGTTCCGCAAAGGTGGGACATTGGAAAAAGCCTAGAAAGAAAGGGCAAATACCAACGCACCTGGCATTTTATGCACTTGTGACTAATACGCAAACAGACCTAAAGTAACAGATGTTCATACCTGTAACACCACATTGGCGTAGTCGTTGGCTTTGATGTTGTTGAGCCCCACAATACCTGGCAGGTAAGTTGTACCATCATAGGCTCTGTACAGTTTACCTTGCTTGTCCAATCCTGCAATGTGTTGCTTGGTGAAAGTTGGTTTCAACACATACTAAAAAAAGAAAAGGTGTCAAACATTACTTTCACAGAGCTGGACTTTGGATATACTAAATCAAACATTGATATTGGTACTCTTCCAGGGACAAACAAATGCCACCTTGTATGTCTTTTTTTATTATTATGGCTGTGTTTAAACTATATGCCAGGATTATTATGATATAATGAAAATATTAATATTTTTAACTATGGGATAGTTAAGAAGGCATCTCATAAGTGTATGCTTGGTGTACTTAAAATAAATGTAGAAAGAGGGGGTACTATCTTTTGGGGTTTTCCGTCATAATAAAAACATCAGACATAATTACATTAACATCACTCTCTTTACTTACAGTGATGTCTTCTAGAGATGAGTCGATGATCTCATAATTATCTGGCAGACAATAAAACTTCAGTGTGTGCAAGTTGAGAAAGACATGATGGCTAAACTGTACGCTGTGAGTGTATGCGTGAGACTTCAGACCTCTGCCTACAAGAAAACAAAAACAAGTCATGTCAACGTATATAAAATAGGCAATGTTAGATTTTTTGCTTAAAAAGTCACATCATTTAAATACCTTGAAAATATTTCCCACATATGAGACAGGCATACACATTAATGTGGGAAAGAGAGATGGAGCAAAGCTTCTCAAAGTCAAAGTCCAGCACACTCCTGAAGAACAAGCAGACAGGTTGAGGATTCATGCAGGCTAACTAGCATTTCGTGCTAACATTAGCATTGAGCATTTAGCCTCGACTTGCCTGTTTATAGTATCAAGGTAAGGACAGTGTCGGCTTCTTCGGTCTTCTACTACACGTCCTCGTCCTACTTTGGCTTTCACTGCAACATCAAGTTATTTGAAAAAGATAGTAAACCAAACGCGGGAACGATTCGGCATGAATTAACTAGCCAAATGAATTGGCTAGCATGACAATTAAGTTCTTATGGCACAATAGTTTGTACATTCAGGAAATCTCCGAGCAAGCGGTGGAATATTTTCAAACTAAAGAATCAGGTAATTACTAGCCTTCCTTCTAAAGACTACACCAACACGTTTTGAAACTAAAGCAAAAACGGCTAGCAAGTTTAAAGATGGCTAGCCAAACGTTTGACTGACGTGAGATTAAAACAAACTTACCCCCCTCTTCGTTGTCATCGTCGTCTACGTCAGTCTCTCTCTCTCGCTTTAAAGAAATCATTGCAGTAATTGGCTTGTGTATTTAATGTTGGAATAACTCAGAGGGTAAAAACTTTATCTCATTTCGGGTAGATGAATGGTGCTAACTTGTCCCTCGAAGCTCGCGGTGGTTGCGGTGCAGTCGCGTTGTAAATACTGCGTAGCATACCAAAATGTAACCCGGAGTTTCATAATACTACATATCCATTCATTGTTTAAGATCAGTCTAAAGCCTATATTTACTAGTATATTTAATTATACATTATTGTGTTTAATCATATGTCTGTATTTTGATTTCTTTTTTATTGTAATTTCTGTCTTTTACTATTTTGAAATTTGACAAACTCCGGGAATGTTGTGGTTGGACAGCAACTTACCTACATTGGCTAGCGGCTTAGCTTTTTGTCAGTGGTTTCATTAAAATTTGTAACAGTTTGTTTAACAATTGTATTACTGTTTTAGAATTGTTAGCTGAAATGGATGTTTTACGAGAGGATGGAGTACATGAGCTGAAATATAAACCCGGGGGGCGTCTGGACATGAGCCACGGCTTTCTGCACCATATTCGCAGGAACCAGATTGCTAGGTGATTTACTGAACTACTGTTAGCTAATGCTAGTAGGAAATGTCACAAATTAAGTGGCTAAAGACAAGTCATAGTATTTGATGCTGCTATCATATATTAGTAGGAAAATTGGTGTTATGATAAGAAATATGCACATAAAAACACACTCAATGTTGAAAGCAAATAGTAACGAAAGTCGCGCAGGCCTGTTGAGCCAAAGTTGACTTTGATACATGACAATGAGGGAAAAATAATACAATTCTCTCATATATTCAAAAATTGGAATCGGATTCTCGATATAGAGTTAATATAAATGTTACTAGATATTCTGCTTAACGTGTCTGATATAAACTACTCAGTTACATGGAAAGAAATAGAAGGAAATTTAGATATAATAGCATGATCATACAACAAGCTGCTTTTTCTCTTTTGTCATTTATGTGACTCGTGTATAACCATGTTTTCTATGCATCCATTAAATATAATTTCTTTGTATTTTCAAGAGACGATTATGATAAAGAAGTAAAACAAGCCAAAGAGCGACAACGACGAAGGCACACGACAACCCCCAGGAGACCCCGACGGCCTGACATCCAAGTCTACCATCCTCGACAAAGACGTAAAATTATTTTTATTTAATATTTTACACTTTTACCGATTACCTTATCCACTGAAGGAAAAATAATTTGTTTCTGTGTGTGCTAATTTTTCAGACGGTTCAGAGCCAGGGATTGGTGCTGATGCAGAAGCGTCAAATGAAAGTGGGTCAAGCACAGACACTGAAACCCATGGGACTGAACTCTTCTGGCTCGACTATCAGGCTGACTCTGGTGCCATTACATCTTTTCTTGTGCACAAGGTTAATGAACACTCCTTTTGTCTTATACAGTTATATCCCTTTCAGCTTTACCTTAATTTCAATGAGCTCATTTCTCTTTTAAGGGGGATAAACCTGAGAAGGTAGCGGAGCGTGTTGCAGAGACGAACATCCTGGATGCAGCTATGAGGGTGGCTCTAGAGGTTCGAATTCGAAAGGAAATCGACAAAAGACGAGACAAGCGCTGAATGGTTTTCTCAAACAGCAAATCATCACAATAAAGGGGCTGCACAGAAGAAGGGTAGCACTGCATTTGCACTCCTGTGCATTTCCAAAGCTTTAACATCATTGTGTAGTGAGGCCAAAAAGGAATGCTATCTGATAGTGTAACTGTTGACAGAGATGATCCACAACCAAGCCATCATTTTTGTTTTCAAAGAGACATGTTAATTACATTTGAGCAGCTTTGGAGTGTTATGTGATCTCCTAGGTCGCACCACTGAGATACAATGTACACATTCAAGTTAACTGGAACTTTAAATTGTGTTGTTGCTTAGTGTTCAATTCAGATGGATTGCTTTTCACAGAGAGCCCAGGAAACTTTTCTCCTCAGATGAACATGTCCCATGTCACCAGAGTTTACAAAGATCTTGTTTTTATATGGAAAATGTAAGTTTTTTTATATATAAAACACTGTAAGTGGAGCACGAGGTTATCAGTGAGATCATCTTTATAAAAATGACTAAATAGTTTTGTTTCATAGATTGAGCCACAATAATATGTTGCTGTTGTGACATTGTTTTGTTTTTCTGTATTATTTATTTGAAGTTGAGAGACATTTATTTTTGATATTGTTATAATTTTTTAGAACAAAAGTTTCCATATAAAAAATACACATGAAAGACATTTTTTGCAGTTCAATTGTGTCTGGAAGTGGACTTGGGAATATTTATCTTACTGTGTGGATGTCTCGTGTCTAACTGAAGTGTACGAGCTGAAGAATAATAACATGAATAACCTTCTTTATCAGTTATCAAGAGAAACCACATGAACATACTAGTAGTACTGAGTACAGACCTCTGCCTAGCCAAGGTCATTTTAATTTGCCAGTGATTTGGGGTATTGCTTTTTTAATCAGAAGATCTAATGAAAAATTATCTATCTCCCCATTGTAAGAAACCCTTTAAAAATTCCTGGATCCAGATAAATTAATTGTTCCTTATTTCCCGAAAATGTAATCAAAATCGGTCTAGAACAGGGGTGCTCAAAACCTTTTAAGATCTACCATCCTGCAACTTTAAGGCCATGTACCCGTGTTTTTGTAAAACTTTATCTTACCCCTTCGGCTAGATGACGTAGTTGCAGACAGTGACGTTTCCACACCAGAAACCTTGGTTATATATGTCACATATAGATGTGTAAACGGAAAATCTTCACTTTGCTCGGAGGTTTTTAAAAGAATCATTTTTGATGATGTAAAATCTGTCTTTTCGTGAGGATGACAGGCCAAATCAGGAAGGATTGCATCTAAAAATTGCAAGATAGAAGACCTTAAGGATCAAACTTAGGCTCTCGGATCTAGAAAGATAGTATGTTTCTTTTTATTAATCTGCTTCATTATTTCATCTCACAAATATTTCTTGTTGAAAAAAGATGTTTAGCTAAAAGGAAAAGGTATGTTTTACTTGACACAAGTGCTTCACCTTGTTTCCTCAGCAGGTGGCAGCAACAATCCGTTCTGAAACTCTTCATGCACGTCTGCTTTACTTCCAACAGTCTTGCTGGATTTTCTACAATTAGATCAGCCAGATTTCACAATTTAAGAGTGAGTGAAAGTCCATCTTAATAACATTTTTGAATTCCCTCAAATATTAAACTTTTTCTTAAACTTATTCGAGCCTAGATGCAAGAAACAAACTTTTCCAGCAGTTTGGTACAAAGTTTTTTCCACACCCCAGTCATCACTCTTTTCTTCCCATATCTATCTGTTAAAGGAAAGTGAAGGGAAAAAGAAGAATTATGCTTTTAAAAGTAGCATTTGGTCTTATTTTTCTGCATTAAAGGTTAACTGTACACAAGATGAGGTTGTGACACAAGCCAGAGTTAAGGGAAGATACTTGCTATGTTACATATGATGCAATAAGTTACATTTGTAACTTTAGAAGTAAACCAGTGCAATTACAGTTAATGCAATATTTGAGTAATAATGCAAACATGAATCTTTGAATAGAAAATAAAGAAATAAAAACTTTTTTCTTCATATCAGAAGTTCAAAAATCTTTCAGGGGATTTTTTTTTCTTGCTATCAGTTTTTTTTACTTAATCACTGATGGGAAACTGCAAGTTTCAACCAGTTAGGTTTGTATGACAAACACTTGCTTCCAGTAAATTTTTTTGGACTTGTTTAACTGATTTGTCGTCAGAGATGAGTAACTGTAGTTCATATATGCTGACATAAAAACTAAAGAAACATTAAGAATCCTCTTAAATTGTGTAGCAATAGCAGCTTTTAGGAAACACTATGTGGATGCTTTATACATGGTAGAAAGTTCAACTATCATTGTCTGGTTGTGGAAAAACACAAAGTGGATTAAACTTTCAAGCAGACAAGCGGTTGATTCAAACCAAAATAGGGAATTAACTCACTGTTTACATTAATGCATGAAAATATGCAAACTCCATAGTCTAGTCACATGGTGGGACAAGTCTCTACAGTGTTATGCAAAACTTTGCTCTGGGGGAGTGGGCTTTGAAAAGCTATTGGTTCAAGAGAGACACTCCCCTATGATTGTCAACGCCTTTCTCCATCTCACTATTCATTCCTTGCCAGGCACATGACTGGTGTTATGCAAGCAAGGCACATCCTGTTCACCTGACCTCCAAAATATTTCCAGTTTCATTTAACTGAAGTGCTCGTTCCTAAACCCCATCTACCCTTCTGGAATGGATTCACATAAGAAAATACTTAACTCATAACTAGCAGGCAAACCACCTGTTTTGAAACATGAAAAATGCAGTTTAGATCAAATCCACTGTGAAGGCAGGACACGTACTAGTTTGCTCACTTTGGACCCACAGGATAGCAACGTTGAAAGAGAAAAAAATAGTTTACAACCAGCTTGAACAGTCTCGGCCTTCTGAAGAACAGCCTGAAGGTTTGCATCAAAGTGGATATTAATACAGCATAAGGGCTAAAAGCAACACCAAAACCTTTCAAATAGCAAATAGATTTGTTACAACAGGGCACAGGTTATGGTCTACATCAGATTACTGGTTTGAACTTGTAAAATAATGTTACAAATATATAAATTTTTATTTAAGGTCTGAATAGTTTTTCAACAGAAAGAAATACCTGTTATTTAAACACAAAAATGACCTTTATCATCATTTATGTATGATACTAAAATGAAGGGGGGGGGGATGTTCAGGTGCATGGTGCATTGCTTTTGTAATAACAAATATAAATATATGCACAAGAACAATTCAGTGATATCAACCTTGTGTTATAAATGAGATTGATATTTTCTCAGTCAAATAAGCAACCTGAGAGATAGAGATTGCATAACATATTATTTAAGATTGTTTTGCACACAATAATAAATAGAAAATAGCAACACATTTATAAAAATGTATGGTTGGATCATGGGGCTGATAAAAACAATATTGCATAACTTCAGACCTGAAAAACTGGTTCAAAGGTGCACGTGTGTTCAGCTGTGCTTTTGTAACCATCGTTTGAAAGAATTAGCTAAAAAGTACTTTTTAAAGTGATTCTTCTCAGTTTACTTTAGTTGCACTTTATGTGAGAAACTTTTCTCCCTGAACCAGAATCTGTTATGTAATGTTGACCAACACTAACAGTAAATTAGAGTAAATTAATTTATAAGCAAAATGCTGAAACAAGAAATATTCAGTTTTAGTTTCATGTTGAAGTGCAGTTAAGCAGCAAGGTTTTACTCATATCTCATCAACTGTTCCTAAAGCGTTGCATTAAATCCAACTAAACCCCTAAACAGTGGATGTGATTCTGCATTTCTCCCAGTAATTAGGCATCAGATGGTAAAAATTTTTTTTTCAATAACAATAGTCTGAGTATCATAGAGTGGTTTGTTTGGTCTCATGTGTATGTTCCACAAAGCTCTGTGCGGGGAGCTGGATGACATGTCTGTGGTGGTGGGGGGGGCTTAATGTTCTTTTTCGTCACTAAGAAACTGATCAGCAAGATCAGTGGAAACAAAAGCAAATGTGTAAAATAACCAAAATGATAACAGGTTAACAATGGGGGTATTTTTCTTCTTCAGTTCACTGCTTCGTAACCTTGAATTAAAGCTATATAAATATGAATAAGTGAATAAATAGTTCGCTGACTCTTCAGTTATATTGTGATGTTATGTGTCTGAAAATGTCTTTAAACACTTCCATGATCAGTTTCTTAGCAGCCGGCAGTTTTTATCAGCACTGCTCGTAGTAATGAGTGGTCCTGCCCATTCATGGTTGTGGAAGTGGCGCCCATCCCCTACAAGCACCAACATTGGGTTAAATTTAGATGTTTGGCTTAGACATGTCGGTAGTGGAAATCCACACCCGCTGCAGCTGGTCTGAGGTCTTTGATGGTGTAACTGGAAAATCCTATCCAGAGCATGGTGCACTGTAACTGTAAAGATGTGCAGGGGGCAGATTTAAGGGTGAACAGGTACAAATGTCTCCAAGGCAAGTTTCTATAAATCCTGGTGATAATAAAACAACTCTGTATCCCTAGAACGAAACGGATTAGGGAAATCCTAAGAATTTAATTTTCATTTGCTTTACAGTGTACAGATACAATGTTCTTTAGAGTGGTTTGAATTCAAACATCAAATGCATGGACATGTGTATATTTGGAAACACTGCAGCAACTTCAAATGAGGGTTTAAAATGAACTCTCCAACATAAAAAGCTGGGAACATTTACGTGCGATAGTAACAAGCTATTTCTGGTCAAAGAGCTCAGTGAAAGGCCAGCTCAGCACCGGCAGGACAACCAGCTCTAACTGGAAGAGGTGTTGGTGGTAAATGTGTAAATGGGTTTTGTCAAACTAATTTCTATATCTAAGATTTATTTGGAGAAACGTGTTTAAATTAGAAGCAATCTTCTTGGCAAGGCAGTCAATGCACCAGCTTTATATTATCAGCTTAATTTGTTTGAACCTACTTCTGTAAATTTCAATTTCATTTAGTTTTACATAAGTGTTTTAATAAAAATCACAATTTTTCACAAATTACCCTCTTATTTAAGTTCAATGTAAAAAGGAAACAGGTCAAACAAATTGTTTTTTTAGGGTTAAGCAACTTTCTGTGCACTTGAAAAGAAAAATACTGATTCAACTCATTTCAACAATGTACAAAATGGCCCAAACCATTACCAGAAAATGATTGAACTCTCCGTGTTACACATCTACAAACGGATTAGTGTTCACAGCTCAAACTTGTCTCAGCTCATATAATAAGTCTTTGACGCAGCAGGAGTGAATAGTCGACATTTCTGTAATCACTTCATAAATACACCTTGCAGCTATTTTTTCTCTCCACTGTGTAAAAAAGAAAAATACTATTCACACAATCTATCTATCTATCTATCTATCTATCTATCTATCTATAAATGAGTCACTCTCACCAATGTAATGTTATCAAAAATG
>JBAMHX010000013.1:14141022-14158030 GCA_037177515.1 Pseudomugil tenellus | reverse complement strand
ATCTATCTATCTATCTATCTATCTATCTATCTATCTATAAATGAGTCACTCTCACCAATGTAATGTTATCAAAAATGTCCTGTGTTGATAGAAAATGATTCACATATGTACTCTGCATTTAGCTCACAACAAAGCTGATCCAAACAGGTTGATTTGACCCTGTTGCTTTTTGTGGTCATGCAAACACAGCAAACATTGATCTTTTTGCTGTAACCATCATTTAAATAAACAAATCTTTGTTTACTGTCCATGGCCAATCTTATAGGTAGCAACTCTGAATAGATTTGACAAGTTGTGACAACCTTTTTTATGCCCTTTGAGCTCCAAAAAACAGATTCGATATGTTAAATGTGCTCTATGTTCGCTTATCTCACATATATCTGTATTACAGCACCTCAAGCAGTATGATCATTTGTTATCTGTGAGTTCTCCTGATTTGTAAGTACCATTGTGCATGACAATTACATGGTAACAGATAACATGGTCAGTTTACAACTGACTGACAAGTACCAGACAGTTAAACAGGATTTTAAGTAAACGTTTTCCCATAAAGCAATGCAAAATGTCTCAAACCGCATGTATCAAATATGTCACGCTGAGGTTTGGTTAAATAGGGAACATTCTGATCACATAAAGTTAAATTTCCTTCTCTGAAGCTTTCATTTTATTTTATTTCCTGAGTGCACACTTACAATATCAGGTTTTCTAAGATTCCTTATATATAGGTTTCTGTGATTGGCATCAGTTTACTCCGTGAATTCCGCTATAGACCAGATAAAAGATCACTCAAGAATGGAAACTGTCCCTGACGTGAAAGTTCAAGTCATTAATTACCTCTGTCAAGGTTATCACGGGCATTTGTGTTTGTCAGTGAAAAACATAACTCAAAAAGTTATGGACAAATTCTCATGAGATTTTCAGGATGTATCCAGAACGGGAAGATGAAGATGTGCTTAAATGTCGGAGATGATACGGA
Source organism: Pseudomugil tenellus (assembly GCA_037177515.1). Classification (NCBI taxonomy): domain Eukaryota; kingdom Metazoa; phylum Chordata; class Actinopteri; order Atheriniformes; family Pseudomugilidae; genus Pseudomugil; species Pseudomugil tenellus. The sequence goes on along the minus strand of JBAMHX010000013.1, from coordinate 14,157,054 downwards.
TCACCGTCTGGATTTAGGAATGTTTTGAAGGATTTTTTAACACTGAGATAGCTACCTATGATGGCACCTGATGTTTCTTTATGCCGATTTTCACTCAAAGATCATGTATGACTAATATTTTGGGATGCAAGTCACAATACAGTGAGCATGGCGCTTTTTTAGTTGCTGATCTGCACATACCAGTGAGTAAAAACAAAACAAAAAACTAAACTACTGCTTTTAATTTCAATTCTCTACTCCATCTTTATTTGCTGAACAATTTTACAACCTTCTGTTCCACGTGGAAGTTAAATTAGTAATTTGGAAGTTAGCATGCAGTTATCTTTGGTACGTGTACTTTCTTACCTCATTGAATAATTTATCATTTAAAGGAAGATAATCTAAGAACCACAAGGACTTTGACACATTACGTAAGGACCCCCATTGGCTAATTTTCAACTGCAAACACCAGCAAGCTGATGACAAAACAAAGATCAAATGCTTTACCACACAGGACGAAAGTGTCTGATGAAATCTGTTTAATCCATTTTATTTTCATATATAAACTGAAGACATCTTTAACTTTTTTGGGTTGTGTGACTACAAAGTGCTGCTAAATCAGGCAACTCACATATTTGCAGTCACCTTTTTTGTTCACCTGCTCCTTGTTTTTCCTTTTTGTGAAATGTCTGCATTAAATAAAAATAAACCATCAGATACCAGCCAGGAACTGGTATCTGTCAGTGGCTCATTTGGTACTGGGCCGCACAGACATAAGTCAGCATTCTGGCCCAAATAACTTTGGCCTGTGGCTCTTGACATTACTACATGCATGTCTACTTTTGTTTTCATCAAGATGGCACGGCGGGGGGGGTCTTAGGTCACCTATGGCCTAACAATAAAAACACATATGCAAACATTTCCTTAGTAATTTAGGATGTGGCATAATAATTATAATATGGTGTATATGTAATAAAAATAAAATGAAAGCCAAAATCATTTAATAGTTTATTACAGAGCACCAGAAAACAACCCAGTCTCGACATGAAGCATATTACACCGAGCTACTTGATCCTCTGGAGGGTGAATGCATGTTGTGGGAAAGGAAAAAGCAAATGAGTAAAGGAAGTAGAAAAGGCACTCTTACACTTACTGTAGCCAACAGGATGACTTCCGAGTCATAAGAGGGAACAAACCCAAACTTGAAACTATCCCACGAATGGGATGGCTATGTAAACAAAGCTGGTTTCTCTGTACAACACCAGCAAAATGTTGCCATCACATTAATAAGGATAGACAAGAGCCAAAAGAACTGCACAAGGCATTTTACTGAGATTTCAAGAGTACTGCATCTAAAAAATAAAATCTGTAGTCCAAAGATGAAAGAGGTTGTAAGAGTCATTTACAATTGCCAGTGATGCAATCCCAAGGCAGACCAAAGTCAAACAGGAATTCAACATTTCATAAAATCAAGTCTGTTTAAAGCTGCCTTCTGAAGCATCAGCTTCTCTGTATCCACGCTGAGCTTCAGAGAACAAATAAATAGTGTTGAGGTGCGAGTCCTAGTCGATAAGAATACTCCTTCAAGTTACCGATGAGGAAACAGGTTTCTCTGTAGCTACACCTGCCATCAATAAGCTTAAGGAGTACACTTCAAAACCACAAAAGCAGCAAGGAAAACTACATTTAAAAAATGGTTAGAAATTGAACTTCAATGCATAAACAAGCCAATTTTCCATCACATCAAGTGAATCCAACACCTCTGCAGACCAGAGCATTGACATAGCAGCCTCTGACTTTTCTGTATTACGTCAGAAAACAGCAAAGGTCTGTAGGGCATTCGAGGCCTTATGCTCATTTGAGCCTGTATCATTTAAAATTTGATTTGCCCCCCTAACCTGCAATGCATAGCATTTTAGTGAAAATAGCAACCCATAAATTGAATTGTGCCATTCTAGCAACCTCCACAAACGAGGGACTAAAGCAAACAAATAGAACACTGGGTCAAATACTACACCACAATGACAGGAGGAATGTTGGGATGGGGGTAAACGGAAGATAGTGTCAGATCAGAGGGTAACCCTGTTGTCAAATCCTCAGTTTAAATGGGCTTATCACAGATGTACTCAAGCCTCTAAAAGTAAATAAAGACGGGTTGCATATTGTTAAATATGCTACTGCAATTATGTATTTGAATACTGAAGATACAGATATACTGAGTTACTACAACAGGAAGCAAGGGAACCTCAAGATGGGAGAACAGGAATTACTATGAAGGATGAGTTCTTGGAACTCAACTAATTCTTTAAAACATCAAGTTTCTGAGGCATGCCTCGTAGGACTGAGCACTAGTGCAATCAGCAGAAAACAGTAACAAGACAGAGGAGGAGGAAAAGTGAGAAAAGGAGCCATGTGTCGTAGCATTGAGGGAAAGAAAAGTGCATTTCACCCCTGGAACCTTGGAGGCTTCTCTGTAGTATACACCAACAAGCCTAGGGGGAAAAGCTTAACAGGTTTAGTATTTAAGCTTTTTGGGCACCTCCCATGGGAAGGAGTCTCGGCCAAAGTGGCCGTAGGCTGCAGTCCTCTGATAGAAGGGCTTCTTCAGATCCAGCTCCCTGGAATACATAATCAACATGTTCAGCAACATTCACACCCATAAACGTAAAACACTTTCATACTTTTAGGCATACTGTTCGGAGAAGCCAATGGGAAGTGTGAAAAAAAAAATAGTCTGCAAAGAAAATGACTGCTAAAGAGGAAACTGTGAAACTTCAACACTTACCCTGCCAGCCAAGGTGACACTGCTGCTTGCATATGGAAGTCATACTCATCCATTTTACAAAAAAGAAAAAATGTCTACCTTCACTGCATGGTTTCTTTCGCTAGATGCAAAAATCAAGCCCACTCTCCCTCAAAACTTGTGCGCGTATTCATGCTCGGAAGTTTAAGTTACATATTTCAATTGAACATAAAGCTAAAATAAATGATCTGGTGACATCCGATAAGGAACAACAGGGTCTAGTTCCAGAGTCGATGTATTAAAGCAACTTAACACTAGATTAAGTAACTGAATAAAAAATAAATGGCTCCTTTTAACTTAACAGAGGTTGTACATTACCTGACAATGACTCCAGGGCGGAGGTCAAAGTTTTTCTTCACAATGTCAAGCAGCTCCCTCTCACTCTTTTTTGAGGTCCCATAGTGGAAGATAGAAATGGAAAGGGGGTGGGCTACTCCAATGGCATAGGATACCTAATACAGCACACAAATGCATTATAACAAGTATAAATACATGGGGGGGAAAAAAAGAAAAAAAGGCAGGAACCTTTTGCAGACCCTCTCTAAGAGAAAGACATGTAAATACTGACACCATCATTTACCTGGACCAGCACTCTCCTGCAGAGCTCAGCCTTCACCAGAGACTTGGCCACCCAGCGGGCAGCATAAGCTGCAGAACGGTCCACCTTTGTATAATCTTTTCCAGAGAAGGCTCCACCTCCATGGGCACCCCAGCCTCCATATGTGTCCACAATGATCTTGCGCCCTGTGAGCCCAGCATCCCCCTATGGAGGAAAAAAGGTCATCTAGATCAGTAACTTGCAGATTAAAATGTTCTTAAATGCCATCTTCTTTATATGCACCTGTGGTCCTCCGATGACGAACCGCCCACTCGGCTGCAGGTGGTAGATGGTGTCATCATCCAGGTAAATGCAGGGAACAACAGACTTGATGACTTTCTCCTTAAGAGCATCCCTCATTTCTTCAAGACAGATATCCTCATCATGCTGAACAGAGATGACGATTGTGTGAACTCGTACAGGGAGCATGGCGCCACGATCTTGGCGATACTGTACAGTCACCTGCGAGAAACAATATAACATCAAACCATCAAAACAAAATTAAAGTCAGAGTGTAATTTAGTGTTTAACTCACTAGTAAAAAGATAAAAGTGCGCCAAAAAATTCAAACTGAAACCCCACCTGTGTCTTTGAGTCTGGTCGCAGCCATGGAAGGGTACCATTACGCCTCAGTTCAGCCATCTTAGCATTTAGCTTGTGTGCAAGTACAACTGTGAGAGGCATGCACTCCTCAGTCTCATCAGTTGCATATCCAAACATCAAACCCTACAAAAAGGGAGACACATTTAGTCAGTATTAAAGTAGGGGGTTGGGGAAGATTCCCCTACGACCACTAAACTACTAACCTGGTCACCAGCTCCAATATCCTCTTCATTGCGATCAATGTGAACACCTTGAGCAATGTCAGGAGACTGCTGTTCCAGGGCCACAAGAACATTGCAGGTCCTATAGTCAAAACCTGTATTTAAAAATAAATAAATTCCAGATCAAGACCCAATACGTTACAGTTTATCTGAAGATAATCCATGATTATAAAAAGCAGGGCAATTAATCGATTAATTCGAATTTGTTGTTTCTTAAGATTTTTATGAAAAGCAAGATTTCAACACATGAAATAGAGGTACTCGGCCGAGTGGGAGAGATGTGCAGACTACGACATGCTCAAACCAGCAACAGCCCATAACACCCCACCAATAGACAATCTACGGGAGGAGAATTATTTTCACTGTCAGAGAAGGGGGGGGGGGCGATGGAAAGCCATCACAGACGTGGTCTAAAACTAAAAAGCCTTTTTTTTAAAGAATGGTTTGTTGTTTGCATTTTTATTTAACAGTGGGGGGCTAATAAAAAGTGATACCATACCTTTGGAAGAGTCATCATATCCAATTTGGCGGATGGTGTCACGCACGACTTTTTGATAGTCTACTGCAGCACGAGATGTCACTTCACCTGCCAACAGGATCATCCCTGTCTTGGCAACAGTCTCTACATTGGACAAGACAATGCAAAAAATATATGGTAAACAATTTAAGCAACTCAAAATATAGACTAGAGGATGGACAAAAGGATTTTAAAAAATTCTTACCACAGGCAACTTTGGCATCGGGATCTTGCTTGAGATGGGCATCGAGGACCGCATCACTGATCTGATCGCAGATTTTGTCTAAAAACAAAAGACAACACGCATAAAAATGTACAACTGAATAAAAAAAAACTACCGCAACAACACCGTAACATTTTATTTAAAACTCAACAGTAGGGGATCAGCGCCATCGGCGGGGTTTATGTAAAGCCAGGAGTCTTGAATCAGTCGCCATTTCAGCAACTGCACGTGTAGAGAAGGGAACACGCGCGCTCAACCAAACCGGGACCGGAAGTCAGCTACGTTAAAATCTAAATATGAATTAGTTATCACCTAACGAAACATAAAACATACTACAAATAATGTAAAATACTCGCCTAAATAGTGTATGATGTTAGATGCTCCATCTGCTCCGCAAGTCTATGAATAACGATTTAGGGAGGCGACGCAGCCTCTTAAGCTAGGTAGTAGCGCGTGCAAAGACCGGCCTGCTGCATTCACAAAGCTGAGAAGGCCTTACTTAATGCTCAAATACCAATGTTGTTACATCCCTTCATACGTGAATTGTTAAACCCAAACCAAGTCCTTCACTCCAATCGTAAACAAGCTTTAACTTCTGTCACTTAATTTATGAGAAAAAGTGACAAAAAAAGACAGCGTGTTGAGGCTTACCGGGGTGTCCTTCTCCGACCGACTCGGAGGTGAACAAGAAGCAGTCCTCGTCAATAAGGGAATTATGAAAGCCGTTCATCTGTCCGTTCATCATTTTTAGTGACTATTGGTACACGTTGTTACAAAAACTAAATTAATGTTTTCCTAAGTTGATGGTTCTTTTTTCCTTTTAAGAACAACGTGTGCCTTGTTTTTGCTGTTCCCGCAGAAGATGAAGCCGTTAGCCTGCTGTATTGATCCTCATGGCGCAGAGCTCCAGTATTTATCCTGTAAAGTCAGACGTGATGACGTCACGAAGAGGCGGGCCGTGCCGCTGAGCCTATCACGAGGCAGCATGAACTGTCTCCAACACCGCGTTACAGAATCCAGATATGACACGATATGACAGCGTTCACGTGCTCACAAAACAACTCAAGAAATCAAGTCAGGTTTCGCCTTCAAAAATATTCGTTTTCATCTTCATCAAATAACTTTAGCAGTAAGTGTGATATTACAATCATAGAACTGAGACCTAAAAGCGGTCTGTTCTAATTCAAAGTAATTGTAAAATTAATATATTGCATTAATTTTTTTCATGGTACAAAACCTTTACTATCATAGCAGTTGGTTGATTTTATTATGAATTTATCTGTACTTAACAAATGGAGAAATGTTTCCTTGAAGTTTTATGAAAGTTTTGTAAAAACCAGGGCCTATATAACCAATCCAACAACCTGACAAACCTGTCAACCTATAAGAACATCCACAACCTCGCCCCTCCATATTTTTCTGATCTCCTCAATGTCTCCAAACCAGTCCGTTCCCTCAGATCCTCCTCCATCCAATTCACCTTGACCTCCGCTCGCCTTGTCACCATGGGGAGCAGCTTCCAGGTGCTCTGCTCCTCATCTCTGGAACTCAGACTCAATTCACATGTTCAAATCCAAACTCAAAACACATCTATTCAAACTTGCTTATTCATCGTAACATCCACACTGCTATAATCGCTGTTTTATGTATTTCTATATATTTTATCTTTTGTTTTTTTTTAATTTGGTTGTGTTTTTACTGTAAAGTGACCTTGAGTGCAAGAAAGGTGCCTATAAATAAAATATATTATTATTAAAAAGCTACATTTGCATTTACATCATGACCATACCAGTTTATGTTACTCCCTGGTCACAGAGTCAGATTAACAGGAAAATACATTTTAGCTGAGAGGAAATAAGTATTAGAGATAAGAACCTATGCTGAGCAATTATATCTCAACTCAATTTGATTATATTTAAATGCCTGCAGGCTTTTGTGTGTGTATAATTTGATATAAAGCTTTTATTGCATACATAACGTGCCTTTGTAAGTCAGGGTTAGGAGAAGGTTAAAACAGTGAGGTCAAAGTCAAAGTTGCCAACACCAAAATTCAAATTTAATTTTTTTTTAATCACGACTGCTTTGTTATGACGATTGAAACATTTGCACCTATTCCATTTACAGTATTAATCAAAATGTGAACAAATAGCTGATAATTATGGCACAACCTTTATGTAAACCAGTCTTATGGGATTCGGTCAGTGTCATCCTATGATATACACAGACCAGACATTTAGTTTAACTATAAAGATGATACAACTTCAAATGTTCTCCAAGGAATGTTAAATTGACTGCTGTTGGGTACATTTCACTTTAATCATTCATAGTAGATAAATAAATGATTGTATCTATGATAGTACTGATAAGGATTACTGGTCACATTCTTACCAAACATTCATTATCTTGATTCAAAACAAGAAAGAAAGCAAGAAAGACACAAACAAAATGTTAAATTTGTTACTTTTGTTTTGTTGAAATAAGTCTTAAATTGCTTCATGGAGTTTGTGTCACTGGACCAAACAACTCAATCCTGAGCAGTGTTGCATCATTGCAGCGCAGTCAGCATGAATTTGCAGGATGCACACTTTTGTTTCAAAGAGTGAGAGCATGATGCAAGATGCACCCAGTGTTGCCCTCTGCAAAAATGTTTGTAAATCACATCTACGTGGCTTAAAAAAGTACAGCATAAACAAATATCAAACATAAGATGCTTGGCTAATAGATAATTAGAATATACAAATGTCTCTTCTAATGTTGGGAGTCAGGCATTGATTTGGCTTAATACACACATTATGAAGAGCTTAATCTGACCTCTGACCTTTGAATTACTTGACCAGCTGAGATTTGATATCCCCATTTTCATTCAAAAGGTTTGGGAAGTCAGACAGGTTTTGCTTTGTTACTTAAAAGGCGTATCACTTATTTATTTCTAAAATGCATGTTCATGCTTACTCACCGTTTCTGCTTTTATCCATTAAAGCTTTATATTCTCCTACGTCAACACACCTTTTAATCTTAATGCATGCTTCCGTTTCTGAGCAAATATTTTACTTGTTACACCTACCAGCTTCATAAAGCTAAAGTTATTGCCCAATAATTAAACATTCATTAATCTTGTACATGGAAAAAAGAGACAATCCCAACACAGTTTTAAACAGTATATATATATTTCTTTGGACAGTTTGGTTTCTGAGTTGATGAACACAGCAGATAACCCCTGAACAACCCCATTAATGCTCTGATTTAACTTCTGATTTCACATAAAATTACAATCCTGGTAAGATCATAAGATGTCTCACAGGGTTGCTGTAATTTTTTTTATCATTTCAATCACAATAATACAGACACCAGTAGACTAAACAATCTACACAATCTGACAATAAATTTAAAATCTGATCTGAATTTAATAAGGTGAAAACCTGAAAAATAACAATCTCTCGATAAAGTTTCTACAAGAAAAAAAAATCTTAATATTCACCAATTTCATTTCAACATTCCCATTTAAATAAAGCTCTGTCCCTGGCCAGCAGAATTTAGACTAAAGGTAAATAAGAAAATAAATACATACTTTAAATATTTTTTGTGGGATAGATTGTCTATACATTTTTTCTTCATAGTTATTCTTTATATTTTAGCCACACAATGACAAAATAGTAACATTCAGCAGACATTTCACAATAGTCACTGGTCATGACCGCGATACTGAACATACTATTCTAATTCATCATAAGGGACAATCTTCTCTCAAATATGTTCATTTAAACAAAGGTCAAATATTTTTTCCCCTATCTCAAAAATTAAGAAAATACATTAATGCAATACAAAGATTCCAAAGATTTCTGATTAATGCAAGTATAACTACCTTGCATTTGCCTTTACCATGTTTTTCTAACAAATTTCACAGCCACAATTATAACAAAGAGGATTTGAAAACAGCACTTTACGGCACAAAAAACACAGTACCGGAATGTACAGTATGTCCAGTGGCAAACCATGCGAACACATCCGTACTCCATTCACTACTGCAGGTATTCACCCACCTACACAACTCCATCACCCAAAACATACATCTGCACACTTCCAGAACACACATACACAAACAGATAATTACAGACACACACTGAAGTTACAACCACAACACTTTCCTACACTAACAGCCCAAAAGTACACATTGTAAGATGGTGCATCAGAAATGACACAGAAACGATGTAATACCACTGCTGTGACAACTGTTACTGCCAGCTACTAATGGGGAGAATTTGGGGAGAATCTGAGCAGGACAGAAAATTTAAACAAATTGAAGATAGGACAAAAGACATTTATAAAATATCCAATACTACAATTTACCTAGTGTATCAAATTAGCATTTTGATGTTACACAGCGGTAAAACATGTTGGTTTTGAATCAATGATACAAAACTCTGTAATGTTTCTACACAGTAGAATTCTTGCTCACTTTTCTATAATATCCTGATTAAATAATATTTTGTTTTAGTTTTACTTAGACATGATGAAAAAAGTCATACTTTTGTGTTGTGTGGGTAAAGTCAGTTTAAAAAACCTGCATGAAATAAGTACCTTGTAACACTCCAACAGGCATGTGTGTGTAGAAGGAAGTCACTAGAGGTCAGGTATTGCTGCAGTTGTCACCGTGCTATTAGTTGGGGCGCAACAGCTGTGGTATATCACCTGACATCGCCTCTCACAACTGACACATCCTGCTGCACTCATTTGGTATTTTAAAGATCTTTACTCTCATATTTACTCACCACACTAACATGTTGCTACAGGTAGTGTGTCAACTGTGAATCCTGGTCCCTACATACTTTGGTTCTGCTCTGTTTTTATGCACCCCAGAATGAAAGTTATTTTTTTTTTTTTGGAGGGGGGGGGGGGTAATCTTTGCATATTACATGTGATTTTGTCTTGTTTGCGAAAATTCCAAAGCAGGGAATGTCGAACAAAGCTAGAAATGTACTATAATGAGTCAGAATGCATGGCTGGCTCCATTTGCAGAAACTAATAATATGATTGTCTGTGAAACTAGAAGGAGCTGATTATTTTATTACAGATACGAATTTAACAACTAAAGCAAATAATAAACAATTTGTGAGCAAGGATGTAGTCCATGTTGCTAATTTGCAGTCTTGCGATTTGACTGCTTGGTGCATCAGTGGAGAGATTCAAACCACTGTCTAAAAATAGGGAAGATGTTTTCTAAAGAGCATTAAGCTGCTACTCTTTTCATGTAGATGAGCACAGATCCTTGAGTAATTCCTAATGCAAGGTGTCAACTCCCTGTAATGTCCACACCTGAGAACGGACAAAGGTAGAGGAAACACCAGACAGAGTGAAGGGTATCAAAAATTAAAAACATACAAAGTGCACAGCTTAATACAACAACTCAAGGCCAAGTAAACCATCTGGTTCAACCAGAGGACTATTCCTGAAATGGATAGCATCAAAACCGTACATTTTCACTACAGAAAACATACAGTGTAGTGGATGTATGGAATAAAAGACACAACAGTTGGCTATGTGGCCGGTTACGACAGCAGGACTATGTGGAGCATCACACTCCTGAATCTTCACCGTTTTTGCCCGCGACACCAGAAACACACTGCTGACTGCTGCTGCCCTCTTCTGGAAATCCTGAAGACTCACTTTCTGTCTTGGTGCTTTCAGCAATGCTGAGCTCCTTTATATTTGCTTGTGCAGGGCTGCCTGATCGGCTGCGGCTGCGGCTACCACTGCGATGGCGGCGATGTTTGCCCTTATGTGGACTAGCACTGCGGGACCTCATCTTCATGACGACAGTGCTGTCGTCTTCTGAGCTGAAGTCAGAGCTGTCTGAAGAACTGCTATCATGTTCTGAAGTGGGAAGCTGGATCTGAAGATAAATTCAGGATTAAAAAGGAGACACGGGGAAGGAATGATGCCAGTGAAACTACCAGCTTTAATAGCATTTGATTGCCTTCATCACAAGAAAAAAGAAAGAGGTGGGTTATGATTACCTGAAATGGCTCTGTTACACCCACAATGGTGCTCATGTTGTTGCTATAGTAACCCAAGATAAAGTCCCCTGAGCCTTTGGGCAACTCCTCCTCTGTAAAGATTACCTGCAAAACAGTTTGTCAGAAATACTTCAGCTGTGACATAAAATGGTTTCTCAGGAACAGTGGACACACATTACCTGATGTTCCTGTCGAAGAAAATCAGCTTCCTCCTGCTTGGCCCACACATAGCCCACATAATCCTTGTGGTGCTTGAAACCCACCTATGGATGCAGCAGGAACATTACAAAACACACGGTGAAGCACTGAAATAATTTGGCAGGTTAGTTTGCACGATTCTTCATGATAAAATATAGTTACCTTGTACAGGCCAATCCAGTCCCAAGAACTGCGGGAATAGTTGGGTGCAAGTTTGAATGTTGCTGTAGCATCAGCAATACTAGTCCACTCATCCTCCACGATGAGTGTGACCAGAGGTATGTCCACCTTGTATGGGAACTACAAAGAGTATTTTGGTTAATGATTAAGTGCTACAAATAGACACAACATCGAACAAACTGTGTACGTCTCTTAACAAGAGATGAAAAATTTCTATTTTTTTTATGAATTATAGATCATATATTTAGAAACAATTGCATTTTAATTTGGCCAAATTATTCTTCAGCAACTTTAGACCGATTAATGAGATATAACTCACAGATTGCTGCTGAAATAGAAATTAGTGTTATATTTGAACACAACTACTATCAAAAACACTCAGAGATGCAAGTCCTAGATAAAGGGACTGGTCAATATATCCCACCTGCAAGGTAAAGATGGAGGAAACTGGTTTGTGGTCACTGACAACGTATTCCATATGACTTCGGTAATAATGCTGCGTCACTTTGGTCCCACTGGTCAGCCCTGAAATGGAGCCACGCTTCCCCATGCTTGGAGCTGCGGGTGCTGTGGCTCTTAGACGCCACAAGATTCGGTCTGTCCAAGCTGGTTTACGTTTCTTCCCACTGGGCAGTTGGCAGAAAAACAGAGATTGAGGAAAAAAAAGCAAAACATATTCTACGTTGAAATAAAAGATAAAGGGAAAAAGGATTTCCATGTTCCCTTCAGGATAGTAAAGACCTTTCTAAGAGGAGACTGTAATCTCCGATCTGTGGTCAGTGGCCTAGAATCTATAATAGCACCTCTGGCATCACCAACCTTGTGTCATACGTATTTGTTCCAACATCAAACTTGTAGGTGGGAGGGAATTTCAATGGTCCTTCTTGGAATCCCTCCAACACAGTCTCACTGTCTTTAGCCATATTCAGCTGCAAAAAATGACAATTAATAAAAAATCTCATACTCAAACGTCAAATTGCTGCCTACTGCAAGAGATTGGTTTACTCTGCCGCCCTCTAGAGGAATCAAAGAAACTATGATGAATTTGTTTGCAAGCAACATTCCTCACCATAGAATACAATGCTGCTCAGAAAACAGTTCAGACTGGGAATTTAAGTTTTTGACAACACTTATTTTCTAAACATCCACAACCATGTGAATTCATTCCTATGAATGCAGGTGAGGTAAAGTACGAGATGTCCTTTTCAAGGAGGTCACATGTAGTCAGCTGAAATGAGCGTTTATACATATAACTCCACATAATTAAACTTTTACCTGATCCTTTTCCCATAACATGGAAAACTTGTTGTTATCAATGGCAGATTTCACTACTTGCATATCCAGGTCGTCAATGCGGAAATTGAGGTCTCCAAACCAGAACACCAGACTGGGGAGAGTAAAAAAAACAGAAAATGTGTAAGAATATCAAGGTATAATCTTGAATATTTAGAACATGGCTGATAGACTGACTTCTATATTTACTGGAGCTGATCATTAAAAGGGTGCGAGTTTCTGGTCCTCATTACCCAGTTTTTATATCAAATTCATTAAAATTATTTGCTGCACATAAGTGACACATTTTAATACACACTTTTTTAAGAACAAAACTTCCTTTAATGCCTACGATGATAAAGTACTTCACAACATAGAAAACTCATGTGTTGCCAGATAAATTTAAATCCGAAAATGCAGCTGTATAAAACCCAACGCTGAAACATTACTGCCATCTTATTTGATCATCACTCTCCTACCAGAAACTTTTTACTCCGAGTTGTCTGTGTGCATGCATGTTTCAATGTATGCTGACTCACTCATGATCAAGAACCCCTGTGGCAGCCTGGCCCTCAAACTGCTGCTGCTGCAGGATGCTCTCAAAGTCCTCCATGCGCTGCTCAGAGTTCTCCATGTGAGCCGGCAGGTGGCAGTTAAGGAAGCAAATGCTGTGACCGAACACTGACATGCGTGCACTCACACCACCTTTATTACCCTGGAACACAGACACAGAGAGGAGTTAACCTCTGACCTCACTATAAGATGAATGCTGACATTTTAAAAACTGTATTTAGTACAGAAATATGTACACTGAAGAGATGCTGACAGCTACTAGCAAATAAAGATAATCGTTTTATGTACCTACAATTACCTAAAAAGAAAAATAAAATATGAAATTATTGTTATCAGTGATAAAAAGGTTCTGCAATTCCTTTCATTGTGTTATTTTTCTCCGTTACAGCAAAACAGGAAGTGTACTTATTAAAAGCTAAACACTATTAATATTTAATGCAATGAAGTGCACAGCGGGTGACAAAATGAGTCACTGAATTCTCTCCAAGTAGTCTTTCAAATGCTGACACAATGTAACAAATTACGTTGCAGTATAAATGTTGCCTATTTGAGCCGATTAAGAGGTTAAATTAAGTAATCAGGATAAAACATTTGCTACGATGTTGGTCCAATCTAGGATTTTATCACTGTTTTAATGTTAAATGCAGCAAACCTCTGCTTCAGCATGAAATTATAATTATAAGAGTTTTGGGGCTTAATTTGTGTTTATACTCGTCTTCCAAGGCACTAAGAGGAACTTGTGGTTTTATCTCTTTATGCTCACAAAACTAAATTTGACTAGCAAATTATTATTATTATTATTAGTAACATCAGCAAAATGAGACTACTACCACAGAGATATGGTCATTTTTCACATATTGCTCAACTTTGTACAGTTTTCTCAAAACATCACTGGTCATAATACAAGGCTGGTGTCAGTGACCATCTCACCCAGTAACCCCCCAGGCCTGTGCGTGTGGTTTCAGTCTGGACTCCACGGAGAAAGGGCAGATGGAAGTATTTAGCAAAGATCAGCAGCAGCAGCCCCTGCATCCTCTGGGATGTCACCTGAAGGACAAAATGCAAAAAGGGGACAGACAGAACTACATAAGGGTAACTTAAAATGTCAGAGATACGAGAAAGAAATTTGCATGATTCTTTTTTGGAAATTTCACTTGCAAAGGAGCGTAACTGTATGTACAAAAATATATAGGCCCTGTTACTCCTCTTTCTGCCCTCTTGCATTTCCATGGTGCCCTGCAGGAGCCCGGGGCCAAGCGCTGCTACTACTTAACATGAAGCGTTGCACGCTGCACATTGAGCTACAGCTCGTGGTTTACCCTGTGCGTAGTTCCAAACCAGAAAAGCTAGCAGTTGCACTTCATGGTTTAGACCTTTATCTTTTTAAACATTTCCTCCAACATCCAGCTCCTCGCTGTCCTACATACGAATAAAACGCACATCTTGACATTAGTACACCTCTGGCCAGAGAAACACTGTAGATATTCTTGTACCGTTAAAGATGGCCAGGAATCTGACATGTGCATTTATGTGAAGCTGGAATTTGCATGTCAACTCCATCCCATTTGTGAATGTTCACCCCTCCCTCACCCTTTTCCCACATCCCCAACCCCCAACCACAATCTGAAGAAGCACAATAACACCCGAACTGAAACGGCCTGCAGGCAGTAACAGAGGCATACACATCCACGTGACTTAACCCTCTTGCTTGTATAGTACGAGCTAACCGAACAACTTTGTTGCATAATGATGTTACTGGTACATAAGCAGCCAATTTTATTTTCTGGTGTGTGTCTGGAGTGTGGACATAAACAGTGAAGATTTGTATTTGCATGTTTTTGTGTTCAGATTGATTTAATGTACCTGTGAGTACCATGGTTCAATTACATTTGTCAGCATTGGTGAGCGCTACAAGATCTTTACAAGTAATATTGTCTAAATCCAAAGCACAACATGCAGACTTGTCTGCTCGCTCGCACAAAAACACACATAAATGAGAAAAATGAGTTATGAGAAAGAACTTTGCTGTTAGTTGGACAACCTGGAAATTTGGAAGTGTAAAATAATCAATACCTTCCAGTTTCTAATGCAAATGCCCAGAGAAACATCTATTTTTCTCTCATTGTTCAGAGCCCAATTAATAAGTGGAATTATAGGCAGTATTTCTTTTTAGACTGAAAATTAGATTTAGTAAAATAAATTAGCAAAGAAAATACCAGAATGT
The DNA here is from genome assembly GCA_037177515.1 of Pseudomugil tenellus. Classification (NCBI taxonomy): domain Eukaryota; kingdom Metazoa; phylum Chordata; class Actinopteri; order Atheriniformes; family Pseudomugilidae; genus Pseudomugil; species Pseudomugil tenellus. Next base: position 14,141,649 of record JBAMHX010000013.1, on the reverse strand, counting down.
AGCAAATTGAATGGGGCCATGTTGCCATTAGAGATTGTATCCTGTAGCTCATTTTAACTTGCATAAACAGAAATTATGGTGACAATCAGCAGAAAAACTCACGGTGAATAGGCAGAAAAAATGTCCTGTAAGCGCTCTGAAGAGAGGAGTTGATTTAGAAGGCTTTACTGTACAGGAAAATGATTTTGTTGTGAGCAAACATCCTCAAACCAGAGAGAAAAGAGTGTTGTTGCTGCGTATCACTCCATCGTTATGTATAACTTAACTACACATACTCTGCTCGTTGCATTTATATTTACTTGAAGCACACAGTGAAATCATATAAATATGTTTTACTGAGATATAAAACAACCTAGTAGACCATACCAGAGCTGCAGGACAGCATCAGTCTCACTGTCAGGGGCCCATCAACGCTGGCAACAACATGATCCAAAAATAAAACTTCACCCTGGGAGTCATTTGTCTAGCACTTCCAGTTCGACAGCTGATTTGTGCGATCTAGCTCACCATGCCAACTGAGCTAAGCTTTGTTTTGGATGCACAAAGTCCAACAGCAGCAACCGTCACTGCACTGCAGCTCAACCCAGATACTTTAGGCACAGGTAGCAAACATGCAGATTCCTTATA
>JBAMHX010000013.1:14092766-14138852 GCA_037177515.1 Pseudomugil tenellus | reverse complement strand
TATATATAAATAACCAGTGTGTGAAACATGGGTGGACACAGGATGAGGGTGTAAAGTTTGAGTTTGTGGTGGGTATTCCTTTGTTCCCGGTAAAAAAATAATAGATTCCAGTAGGTACAGCAGAGGAACATCCAGTTTAATTTGTTGATCCTTCAGCTTTCTGTATTCTGTATTTCTGTATGCAATATAACTAATGTTTAAAGCCATTTTTTAAATAGGAAAGAGCTCGAAATAGTTATTTAGATGTTTAGAAATTCTAGACAAAGTTTGCATTGTAGTCACGCCAAATGAACATTGCCACCTAATTAAAAATTTCCCTGACATGCTGCTGCTGTAAGATTTAATTAAAACATTGTCTAGAAATGTGTATAAATTACATAACTGTCATAAAAAAGAAAGGAAGAAACAATGGTAAGGGTTAAAGTTCAGTGTTTACTGTACTCATCATGCTCTATGCAGGTATGCTGAGACAAGAAACCCAAGAGACACAAAAGATGCTGAAATGTACCTGAAGTCTTCCACAGTCTGCGGCTGCGTGTCAGCAGTGCCGGCCACAGAGAAGGCTCTGTGTGAGTGCGGGGCCAGATGAGGAGGCACTGGCCTGCTGCCAGGCGGTTGGGGGACTGAGGCAGCCCTAACAGGATGGTGACCTGGACCTTTAGAGCGTGCCTTAATACTGGGCCCAGTATGTTCTCCCATGGCTTGATCTGCTGCAGGGTGAGAGGGTTGGAGGTGACTTGCTACAGCGCCATGAGGTTTTCGCTCATCCTGGTTCATTAATGGAGCGGGTTCAGTTTTGGGTTCCGAGATATCTACGGAGCCTTCAACTCGAGCGCTTCTTTGTGGCCGACGAGGCCTGTGGGGAGCTGCAGGCTGGCCAGTCATGGGATCAGCAGGTGGAGCGGCTGTGTTTGAGATTGGCACTGAAGCTGCTGTTACAGCCTCTGGTTCGCTGTTTGCATTGTCCTCTTGTGTCTGGCTTTGGCTCGGTTTATCTTGGTCCATTTCTGCAATTTCTACGAAGAAGAGAGATTCGTTATTCCAACTGCAAAATGCACATTATGTTTACACTTAAGGAATTCATCACTCAGCTTATCTTATACAACCAACTTAGGAACCTGATTGTTTTAAAGGTAGAAAAGAACAAGTTAGACATAACTTGGAGATTAAACACGTTGAAAAAAAAAGATAAAAGATTTAAAAGCACAAATAGGATTTAAAACCGGAAATTTATCAGCTGGAAGTTTAGTTCAGCTGGTGATGAGATCCTACTGACCGAGCCAGACCACAGAGTCATTCAGGTCCTCGTTACCATGACGGCTCAATTATCTGCATTCTCAAGGGCTTGAAAAAAGCTAAACACCGCTTCATGTATTGATTAGAAAGGAATAAAAAAAAACAAATAACTGTGACGATTTGGTTACCGTCCTAACATCATTTGAAGAAGAATTTGGCAAACTGAATATCTCATCTAGCTCTGCCTAAGCTTCCTGCTGGTCCTCCAGTAACTGCTGAGATGCTCAGTCGGTTCATATCAACTCAGAGCACCTGCCACATGCTTGCATCTGGAACCACTGCACGGACCAGAATGCCACAAATAACACAGAATAAACAGAGAAAAAGATGTTTCAACACACACGGGGAACAGAACAGGAGGTTGAAAAGAAAGGACAAATTTAAACAAAATGCAGACATAATATGCCACATCAACTACAGTGTGAATCCCTTAAAAACAAATTCTGCTTGACTGGAGACAATCTATTGTGCATGTTAACACCTCTGGGCTTACAGGATCTGATTTGAGAAGAGACAGCTCGACCCAGATACTTCCGACAGTGGTGGCATGAATGCAACTTATAAATAAAAACGGCTAAATTGTTCATCTTAGTGGATTCCTGGTGAGATTATTTGCCCCCAAAGGGCTCCTCAATGTCCAGCAATAACACACTGCACATCTCTGGAATAACATCCTGTGCATTAAGCGCATAGATTGGGTCATTAAGCAGAAAGAGCTTCCTGCTTTTGGACACAGAAATAACAGAGCGCTCTCATGATTATTCACATGACCTTGGTTAGACAGAGACTTTCGTACAGAAAGGCTGCTTCTGAATTCCACATGTGCCCACAAACATACTGGTCTTTTCGTCCACCAGTAACCTGGTGCCTGGCTGGGCATGATGTACTCCTGAGGTCCAGATATGGCATTTAGTGGGGATGGGAGGAGGGTGAGTGGGCACACGTGGTAGTGGGTGGGTGCAAAACGAGCTGAGGGGAAGCGGGTGGGACAGCCAACAGAGACAGCCCCTTCAGTGACAACACTGTGTCTCTTTGCAGAATGTCTCTAAATTGATCCTCTCACACTTCCCTCTGGCACGTCTATTTACCCAAGCTTTAATCCCTCTTCTCTCTCTTATCACTCCATTTCTCTAATCCTTTCTCTTTCCACTTCCTTCCCAAGACCCATTGTTCCATACCAACCACCTTCGGTTCATGCAATCTCTTACTGAGCTAGTTTAGCATTTTTCCATCCTGTGTTTATTATGCAGAACATGCAACTCATGTTCTCAAATATTCCCTTCCTCTCTTATCCTCCCCTGCACTCTGAGGTGATGCCTAATGTTCCTCCTGCGACATTGTCTCTCTCAGCCAACCACCTCCCAGTGACTATCAATGACGTCAGCAAGCCACAGCTCAACAACCCTGTCACAACAAACAGACATGGATCATAATATTGGAAATGTCCGTGTTTATGGCGTTAGGAACGTGGGGTGGGGGAGGACCATGAATCTGCTCCAATACTCTAGCATATGATCATTTGAGATCGTCATTATGTTTAAATTTGCAAGCACCAGAGTCAAAAATTAAACCACCACTTCGTTTTCTACTCACGTTCACAGAGGAAAGAGTGAAATGATTTGATAATAACGAATGTGTCAATGTTTACATGCTGCTTCCTGAGGCTGTGAGAGCTGAGAGAGCCAGGAGGGATGTAGTATAACACAAATTCTTGCTAGTCTTTTTGGCTCTTTTGGTGGGATTAATTGACAACAAAGATACTTTTTGATGGTGAGTCAGATAAATAGTGAGAAATCAATTTGATTCATGCATTAGAGTGAATGAAATAATCAGGATTGTTATTCTGAATGATCTTTTATCTAAAAGCGCTGGTTCTGCAAAGCTAGATAGACACATTTTGCTCTCTTTGGTGTTTAACGTTGGAGTTGCAACCAAACAGTGAGTTGGTGGTGAACGCTTCCAGAGCCATATGCCCTTATGACAGGGATACCAATGATGACCCGGACAGGAATGACACCGGCAGCTGCTGCACACAGCTGTAAATGGTTCCTCCAGGTCCTAATGCCACTGTGTATCATTTGCCACTAATCCAGGAGGCTTCGTCTTTCTGATCAGGTCATAGTAAAGCCTGCAGGATGTCAAAGCGATTGTGCACACAGCCATTTAAAAAGCCTGCTGACACCATACAACTGTAACTGATACAAAACAGCATTTCAGATTTCACTTTTTTATTATTAAAAAAAATGACAAAAAACAATCAAATGTAAACATTTACTCGCTTTGGCATCATTTTTTTTAAAGGAGTCTCAGTATAGAGAACTGTCACCATGCTACAAAAGCAGCATCGTCCTTTCAAATCATAGATATGCATATAAACATCCAATGTCAATTAATTAGAATAACCTGGATAAAGAATGAATTCAATGACAAAAGCTCATTAGGGAGAATAAATGTGTTCCTCTGGGTACTAATGTCTGCCTGTGTACAGAATTGTGAACCGTCTTACAGAGAGCCTGCTTCATTGGGCACATTTTCCTTCCTGCAAGAGCAGCTTAATTTAATTACACTTAATTTGAGAGTTTATTTAAACATAAAAAGGCAAAAGACAAGGAAATCAAACCACAAAAAAGGAGTCAACAAGCCAACACTTATCTAATTTCCTCCTTTCGCCAAACGCCAATGAATTTATGACAAATACCATCATTATCACAGTTGCTATAAATACCAATTATATCATTATGGGTACTGAATATGTAGAAATACCACAATACACTAAAACATAACAAAATACTCAGCATATATAAATAGAACCTCAAACACCAATGCATTTTGTACATATTGTTCAGCTTCACGGTGCTGTGGCTGCTGTTCCAGTAGATAGGAGGAAACTTGAGTAATAATGACCACATCTGAAATGACACATCGTTTTAGACGCCAATGTTGTCACAAATACGCTTGCAGCCCTCCCTCTGACCCTGCGAAGGTACAGGAAGACAGTATGCAACTGTGTTGGAGCTATATAGGTTTGCTGCTAAACTGTTCATAAATTAAATTATATTAATATGACAACTAAAAGATATATCTGTCAAACCAGAGAGCTATCAGCTTCTTTTTGAAGGGGTGCAATATAGCCCAGAATATTTGTATATTGTGCAAATATATAAACACTGTGCACTTTTATTTTAGGTCGATACATTATATTACTGGAACAGAAAATATGAGGACCCTGGGCTGAAAAAGAAGGCTGTTTGGCCTGAATACTGCTTCCAGTTTAGAGCTGAGAGAGCATGAAGGTCATTTAACTGGGTTGTGTTTTGGATTAGATATTATCTCAGACATGTGGCATGACATGATCTGCATGTTTGTGTGTTTCAGAGATTATAAGAGAGGAAAATATCACTGAGTGTGTCATTAATTCGCACTACTTCTGGCATTTAGGCAAGAAAATTGAGTGTTTCATTCCTAAATTTCATTTAAGCAACCACTGCAACACACATACATGATCAGCTACGGTACCAATATCCACTTTCAAATGGACTCATTCGCGAATGACAAGCAGGTTTCAGGAATTTCTTGTGGAAATAAAATAAAAACGCAAACGATGACATGTCCAATCACCCCAACATCCCCAATAACGCATGCGTGTAGCTGATTAATCATCACCTTTACCTGTTTGGGTTCCTCTGTGTGAAGGATTTTGGCAGCTCGGTTGAGGGAAACGTGTCTGAAGATGTAGAAGTCAGCCAAAAGCTCAACTATAAGATGTGAATCTATAAGACTCAGTCCCTGCTACACAAAAACACTGTCAACTTTCTTTTCCTGCCGCCTCCAAGAAGAAAATCTCGGCATCTCAGCGCTTTTCCTTCCTCAGCGGGGAGATGGCAGGTGGGTTTGGAGCGATGCTGACGACAGGTTTACGCCAGACAGGCTACATTTCTCACAAACACGCAGGTTTAGCTTCTTTCTGCTTTTAAAGACACAGGCGGCAGCAAGGCTCAGTCGTGCCCTTCAAATTACAGAAGACGTTCAGGACAGCGCGAGAGCGGGCGCTTCCGTGAACGAGCAGCCGCTGTCTGGCGACACTGCTGGGTTGATGATTACCGTTCGGTCTCTCGAAGCTCACAGAACTACGGCAGGTAGAGAGGGCTGAAAATGCGAACATGGCTTACATTTATGGGAGGCGGTTGTTCGGAACAAGCCCGCGCATCGAGTTGCCATGGCTTTCAGTTAAAGGTGCGAGCCGTTAGAGTGCGCGCGCACGAATTGTCCGCAGACTTCATTGCAGTTCTGTGTGGTCAGTCTATGACAAGGTACTACTTCCGCCTAGTGGTTGGTTTGAAGAAGTGCTTAGTATAATTCAAATGTATTCACATCTGTTTTATCAAGTGACTGTATAAATAGGTATTATCTGACTTTTGCTCATACTAAATCTCTCAAATGAAAAACCGTGTATGCTGCGATTGTTCATATGACAGGTCAAAACATTCACAATACTTTTACAGCATTTGTTTTTTTTATTATTTCTTTTTTAGCCTTCATTTTACCAGGTCGGTCCCATTGAGACACAAGTTTCTCTTTTCCAAGGGAAGCCTGGCCAAGACTGCAGCCTAAAATAATGAATTTCAAAACTCACAATAAACCAACAAAACAGAAATAACTGAAAAAAAACATTAAATGTACAACAATTAACATACAAGATAAAAACTAATACATAAAATAATTTAATTTGGGCTTTCAGAAGAGGCAAGTGCAGGAACAATATGAGACTGATTCCAAATCCTTTACAAGGTTTTTGAATGTGCTAAGAGATATTAAATCCTTCAGCTTCAGAGTTCTCTTTAACAAGTTCCATTCAATGGGTGCAGAGTACATGAAGGAGTGCTTGCCAAGTTCAGTGCGGACTATGGGGACTTTAAGCTTATAGTAGTTATTGGACCACACAGAGTAAGTATACTGGCATCTTGTAATATAAGTACATAAATACTGGGGAAGTTGGCCTAGAATAGCTTTATATATAAAAATATACCAATGAGAAAGACTGCGTATAGCCAGTGAAGCCCACTCAACTCTACAATATAGAGTACAGTGGTGAGTAAGAGCTTTGCAACCTGTGACAAAATTTAGGGCTCCATGATAGGCCCAATCGAAGTGTTGTAAATATATAACAGGAGCATGCATATAGAGTAGGTCACTATAATCCAATACAGAAAGAAAGGTGGAAGCAGCCAACTTTTTCCTGGGAGCAAATGTGAAACATGTCCTGTGACGAAAGAAGAACCCAAGTTTCAGCTTTTTAACCAAATTCTCTGTATGAGGTTTGAAAGAGAGCCGGTCGTCAAAACACCCAGATATTTATAACTAGGTACTAAATCAATTGAGTTTCCTTGTAGGGAAAAAAACAACTGGAGTAGGCTCGGAAATCTTCCTATTATTTTAAAAAAACATGAACTTGGTCTTAGAAACATTCAGGACAAGTTTCAAATCGATAAGTTGACGTTCCAGAAGGTTAAAAGCAGATTGATAACTGCTAATTACTTCAGCAATAGATTACTGTATCATCTGCGTAAAAATGCAGTTTAGCATCAGGGATGTTTCTGCCAAGCACATTTACATAAATACTGAACAAAATAGGACCTAAAATGGAGCCTTGAGGCACACCAGAAGAGACATTTAACAATGAAGAAAAACTACCATCAAAACATATGTATTGCATTCTGTGCGATAAATAGTGGGCAAAACATCCAACTGCTTGATTTGACAGACCAATTTCTAGCAGTCTATTCTTCAAGATGGAATGATCTACGGTGTCAAAGGCCTTAGAGAGGTCAACAAAAAGGTTAACCAATGATTCTATTATGTCATTTGTGACTTTTAGAGAGGCTGTGATAGTGCTGTGTCGATTGATAAAGAGACAGAATATTGTTTGTTTGGAGAAAATCCTTCAACTGATCATTTATCGACCTTTCAAGGACCTTAGACAAAATACACAACTTAGAAATTGGTCTGTAGTTGTTCAAACAGGAAGGATCCCCCTTTTAGGAGAGGAAGAACATGGGCAACCTTCCAAATTTTAGGAATGCAGTTAGTAGTGATGTTACTTGGCCTTTGAGTCAAATTTTACTTTGGGCAATAGTTAAGCCCCAAAATGAGCCTGGTATTTATCAAAGAAATGCTATATGCCACTATGCTTTCATAAAAGATTTATTTCTACAACCCTAATTCCAATTAAGTTTGGACACTGTGTAAATCTTAAATAAAAAAAAATTATTTGCTTGTTATTTTTAATCAATACATTCAACGCATACAAAATATCTTAAGAAAAGACCTGGAATATATATATAATCTTCTACTAATAATAGTATATACCTTTCTGTATATAGGTATAGACCTTTCTGTAAATTATTTAAAACATTTTAACCATTGTAGTTATTACAAACTAATCACACTAATGCACTTTACTTTATTGTCCATTATTTATATAATTACTAAAGATAAATATGTCTAAAACAGGATTAAAAGAAGTGTATCTTCTGACAGATAATTAAAACACAATATTTGAAGGAAGCTGTGACGCCTCAACACTTTGCCAAATATGTTAGGAAAGTATGTTGCTGTGGCAACACTGGAGGATCTTTCATCAGTCTCTGTAACCTCTTAAATGTCTTTACAAAATGAATGAGTCAAGAGTTTTATCTGTGTGTGTTTGTGTGTACGTGTGACTGCAAGTCATTTTGTGTGCCCTTTATGTGACAACTTGTTGGGAAAAGATGTGTACTTTATCTGATCTCAACATCAACAGTATTGATAATATTAACTACTTTATAAAAAGAAACAAAAGAGCTGAACATGGAACTGAGCTTGTTAAAGTTGGTCCGAAGACTCAGAGATTAAAAACATGTCAGACATTATGTGTCTGAACATATATGCTCATTTAAATCAAACTCTTTATTTTCCCTTTTGTCTTATTTATTCTTGTACTTATTGTTCCTCTCCTGTGTCCATATTATTGAGATATGTCTTTCATGTACTGAATTGACATTTAAATGTGATCTAGAAAAAGCATTTGCATTGCTACATACATACAGGCTGCATACGTAGCTACATATGTACATGCTGGAGCATGCATATATACATAAATGTATTTTAAATGCAGAATATACTCGATGGGTAGCTGGGTGTTTGTTTCTTCTGTGTAGGTGATAATTACACAGAATAACAGGTTTTATTTAACACATGAACCAGTGTGTTTGTCATAGGTTGCCAGTGTGGTGGTTTTCCTTACTGAACATATCTGTTCAGTATTTGTTCATCTTCTGCTGCTTTGATGCTGAATGATCATTTCATGCCTGAATTGAGTTCGCACATCCACTCCATGTCTCCTCTTTCATGATTGCTAATTAAATCATTGTTTATTTCTCCCAATGTTATCGACGGAGGAATTAGACCAAGCCATTGGTTCAGGTAGGTTCAAAATGAAATTGACAAGATTCAGAACTTCATCAGTAACTTTACCTTGATGGACAAGAACAAGTTTTGACGAGAAGATGCAAACAACAGCTTGTGTTTCCTTGACAATGTCGTACAGAAAATGGAGGGCAGAAGTCTGCAGACTGATAGAGGAATCATGCATAGGTCAGGACCTCTTTTTCAATTCAAATCTCTGAAACACAAGTTGTGAGTCATCAGTGTTGTCCACCATCAGGAAGACAACATTAATCACCAGTGCAGAAGCCCATTATAGAAAGAGAGAGAGAGAAGTGAAAGCAGCTCCTAAGGATAGTGGCTTGGTCTGCAGCGAGACTAAAGTGAGAAAGGACAAGATTAAAAGCAAAGTGAAGGTGTTGTCATCATTCATGTGGTTGAAATAACTGAAAAGTCAGGATTTTTGACAAAATATCAACCAGCTATATTTTCAAACAACAGTACCATCATCAGACAGAAACTAGTTTCACACTTTAACAAAAGCAACCTGCATGAAACCTGCAGCGAAGCTCTGATTGGAGTAAGACTGAAACAAAACAGATAACACTTTCATCTAAACAGTGACTCAGGTTTAACAACTTAAATTAGACAATTTATCCCAAATCACATCATATAAGTAGCTGTTCGCATGATTTATTTGGATCAATTAGAAACAAGTAATTAAGTAAAGTATAAAGACATATTATTCCCATGACAGTGTAGAGATTTCTACACATTGACTTGCATTTTTAACTGTTGTTACATATAAAACAACACTTTCAAACATTCCTGGCTATAAAGGATTATACATAATAAATGTGTAGGATTAGATATCAATTCCTTAGCTTTATCATGCTTTTATAACGTATTGCAAAGGATTTTTGGAAATAACAGGGTGAAGATAATCTTGATGAAGAGGCACCAAACAGCCAATCAGAGCCCTCTCCCCGCCTCTCTCTCTCCTCTGCGAGCTTTTTGACGTGGCAAGGGGGTCGGGACGTGACATTGCTACTCATCTCATCTCTTGTTCTATTTCTTTCTTAACATCTCCCTGCAGGTACCGGTCCGAGAGAAAGGCCAGCTGTCGTCCAGCGGCCCGACCTGAGAGGAGGAATGTGGCTGATCGTGTTATGCAGCTTGCTTCGCTGCGCCTCCACTTATGATGTGGACCTGAAGAAACTGGAGGGGCTGGCGAAAGCGAGGGTGGAGGTACACCAAATGTCTGCATTGTCGGGGTTATGGAGCTGGGAGAATTCATCCCTGCACGTTTCTTAGAAGTAGAGACAATCAAACACTTTGTTAGTCAGGTTTAATAATAATAAAAAAAGAAAAACACGTGAATGGAGGCTTTTCTTCAGCTAAATGTCGGTGTTTTTGCAGGATGAGTATTAAACTGAAGGGATTTGGTGTTATTCTGAACAGGGAAAATACTCCAAAAGCAGTGATTTGCATGTAGAAATGATGGAAAACTACCAGTGACTTGTTGATTATTGAGAATTCAGGTTGTGTCAAAGCAGGACAAAAGCTTCTGAAACTCATCTCCTCAGGGTGTTACTCTATCACCAAACTGTTTGCATCACTGACAAAAGACATTATCTGATGCTATTGTTGTGCAGATTTCAGTTAAAATAGGCCGAACATCCTTCCCAGGGGCTGAACTTAATATGTGCTTTTGTACCAAAGGTTGTAGTGGTTTCCCAAAAGCCACAGTGGTTTACTGAGCAAGGTTATTAATCTAAGTTCACTTGCAGAGAAATCCCACCGCAATGAAAATATGTACTAAAATATTGCAAATGATGATCATTAAGCCATCTTTGATGTCGCTGTTTTTCGTCTCATTCCAGACATGTGGTGGATGACAGCTGAACAGACTCAGGGAGGTACGTTATCCTGCCAACAGGATCAGAACTGACAACCTGCTGCAGTATCAGGAGACTAAAGCCTAAAAACAGCTCATTCGGAGAAATTTCTTTTTTATTTAATATTCAAAGTTCCTTTTATTCCACCAACAAATCTGCTCTGAAACCAGCTCAGAGTTTAAAACACTAATCCCCACCTCTGTCTGCAGGTCAAAGCCTTTGTGATCCAGGATATTCCTCTGTAGTATCCTTTGAGTCATACATTACTGATACTTTCTAGTTGGTAGTCAGTTCACAAACTGCACACAGTTATATTCATAAAAAAACCCTTGACTGTCTACCTCAGCCATAACCTGGTCATGAAGCACATTCCTGGGGCTGATCCAGAGCTTGTCCTCCTGAATCACTATTTTGAAGAGCTTGATGTAAGTCTAGTACGCTATGTTTAACTTGTTTATTGTGTGTGTGTCTTTTTTTTTTTTACACAAAAAAAAGTAGAAAATAACATTTTAGCTTTATTTGAGGAATAATTTTTTTTAACCAGGGCTGTTAATACTCATATATATATATATATATATATATATATATGAGAACACACATTTTAGTCAGATCTACAATATTCTGAAGTTCCAGATTATTTTTTTGTTTTTCTAATAAATGTAAAATCACCAGAAAGGTTGTAGAAGCCTTTGACACACATCTCCACATTCCAGCTGTGACTCAAATGGTGCACAGCTTAATCTGTGTTCTGCCATCATCCCCCTGGGGAGGCATTTCCTCCACCTGACCTCAAGTCCTTACATGTTCTTTGTAAATAACTTTTAGAAAGTTGCCTGAAATAAAAAATAAATAAGAAAAAGACTCAGCTGCTTATTTTTCCATGATGGAGACTAATTTAGGACAAGGGCAGATTATTTGTTAAGCATCTCTGAGAAACTCTGATCTGCAGAAAACTAAGCAACTGTTACAAAGTGCATGCGTCCATGATCACATCTGACTGTTATATGCAGCAAAAAAGCCTTCGCTGACTCATAATGATGTGGTTTAGACAGATGTTTCTAAGACAGATGTTTCTAAGAGTGTTATCCGATAATGTGAACCAGACACTCATACCAGCTGTTTAACATGTGGTTGCTTCACTGCTATTGGAACGTCCAAAAGCATTAAAAATGACCTTCTGAGCAAAAGTTTACGTTGAATCAGAGTTGCTGTCATCAAACATTTCAGTAATATCACAATCTAAAGGTAAATTCTGCAACAATGCCATTAGATATTTTGTTAAAGAAAGCAAAGATCGATTGATCAGTTTAACTAAGTAAATCCATTGAATTTAGGTTGAGCTTATAAAGCTTTAAATATAGATACACAATGTTTTTGCATGTTGGAAAAGTCACAGATTTAATTTAGTCTAATGACATTATTTATAATAAACATTGCCCACCTTCAGCTAAATATTATGGCCTTTATGCACTCACCAGGAATGGATTAAATGAAGCACTCATTTGGAATCACAACATTAGTTCTGTTTTGGTTTTATTCAGCTCCGGGGGGAAATATCTGGCTCTTTCGATTAAGTTATAATCCACAGCTCTCCCTCGCGTGTTGAACACTTCCTCAGGATGTTTTCAGCATTTTCACTTTTATTAAATCAAACAAACAACAGCATGTGGAGGCTTCAAAACCAAAACAAAGATGGAAACTGTTTTACAAAACTAAAAGGGAGCTAAATAAAAATAAATGAGTTGTAAGATCTTCTGTCACCATTAATAAAGCCACTCATTTTTAAGCACCTGTATGACATAATTTAATATTGCAATGCATTTTATTAAATAATTATTTGAATTTAATAGTGTGTTTGTTTCACAGCGGATTGCTTTGTCTGACATGACCCAGGCTGAAATTAATGACATGTTGGGAAAACTGGGTTTCTACAAGAAGACTCAGCCAGAGGACGAGGTGCCAGAGGAGTTTCGCTTCTCACCTGCCAAAGACAGTCCGTTTAAAGAGGAGCCTCCTTACAAATCATCCACTTCTTTTGATACAGAAAACCCTTCTTCAGAGCCCGAAGCAGAAGTCAAGCACACAGACCTATAACCTGTGTACATAATGGTATGTGTGCACCGTAGCAGCTCTGCGATCAGCTCGTTACTGTAGTTGTTGATGGAAAAGGTCACAATAAGGCAAGCGCATCATGGATCAGCACATGGGGAAAGATTCAAATGTGAACCTTTTAATGGTCCAATCTGAATTCACATCTTTTTAAGCAGTGCTGTAACCCCAACAGGCCAATTTGCTTTCCTACTCTCCACAGTCTTAGTGCTTTTTGTTTGTGGTTCATTCATCATCTGTACTCTGTTCATCACTGGAGTCTTTTTGTGTGCGTGTGATTACCTCCTACCTGCTGTGAAACTGAATGAAGCCTCAGGCTGAAAATCGTCTGACGGGCCCGAGGTTGATGCAATTTGTTCTGGTGGGTTGGACTGATGCACACATGAAGACACCAGTGGAAAGAAAATAAAAACTAATCTGTAAATCCACTTGGTCATTTCCTTTACGCTCCTCTAGATTAACTCTGGGATTTCTCAAGGTGTAATTTCTTCATAAATGTAAATAATAATGTGCTCTTTGAGATGAAACAAAGCAGTAATTCTCCTTAAAACACATTTACTTCTCAAGTTGGTTTAATAGTTCATTTACATTTAACTGTGGTGCACAGTCATGTGTTTAAGCTCTTATATACAAAACTGCTTTGTTTTGTCAGCAGTTCAAAAATAATTTCTCAAATCTACCAAAACAGAACTTTCAGCAACAGGTTTAACCAAAATCCTGCCTGAAACCAAATTTGAACACCTTTTCAAAGAAACCCTGAATTTTTGTACTGATACAATTTTTTCTTGTCTTATTAAATACACAATTTAAACTCATGATTACTTGCCTGCTCGACCCGAAAGCTGGCTTTCAAACATGAAAAATGTCTTTCTTCAGAAAACACCGCAGTAGCTTCAGCTTAACGTACTTTTAAGTAAAACCTTATAAAGCATAAATGTACACACTAAAACAGTTTCTAAAATTACTCTAGCATAAATAAAGAGCTCTTTAAAAGGAGCTGTGTATGAGTGTGTCTGGCAGGCGTTGCAGTGATTATTGCAGTGCAGCAAGGTTGTCTGCTGTCAGTCATGCAGCCCTCAACATAAAGCGATGGTAAAATTCAGCTGCAAGAGATCAGCATCTAATCCATTCACTGTTTAACTCCACTTTTGTTGCTATTTAAATGACAAAAAGTTGTACTCAGTAGCTCGGTAGTGAACAGAAATGTAATACTCATCATTTTCCTACAGTAATAAACACAGGATCCACCTGAATATTAAATAACTGTACTCATGTATTTAAAAATAGGACAATTGTTTCAGCATGAAAACATCCTATAATTCAAGCAACCACAGTTTGTTTAAAGATAAAGTACCAGATAAAAAACTGTATGCGCCATGTGTTTTTCCTCTTTACATGGAATTACCAGTACAAGTGCTAACACAATTACATTAATTAAAAAAGGGGAAAAAAGAGAAGAAATTTAGCTTTACAACAAAAAAATGTAATTGGATTTTTTTTCTCCTGCCTCTGATGTTTTTTTCAGTACACTAAAAGTGATAGCACCTGCTAAGTGAACCATGTGTGAAGCAAAGTTTAAATAAAAATAAATTTAAAAAAAAAGAACAAACCTGAAAAGGTCTTTAAAAAACTTAATTATCAGATGTTAAACTTAGAGATACTAAGAGCTGAATCAATGAATACATATAATCACCGCTTACACTAAGCAAACTGATACTTTACACACAAACACACACAACCCCCAACTTGTTCATCTGAGATGCGCAACAATTTGACAAAGCCTGTCAGAGTGGAGATGGTCATCTGGTGAAATGAGGTGTGTGTGTGGGGGGTAGTGGGTGGTGATGGAAGTTGAAGAACAAGGAGGAAGTCTAACACCACATCCAGCCTGAATGCCTGCTGGTCACAGGTCAAAGGTCAGAGGAGAGCCCCATGGCCATCTCATATCTGCGCAGGTGGTTGACCAGAGACTGTACGTAGGTGAAGACGCATTTTGAGTCTGGTCTGTTACCCATGATCATCATGTCTTCCACTTCAAGCAAAGGCATACAGTTGGCATAGGTCCTGGGAACAGGCATAAAGCACGGTATGAGGAAGAGGAGGATAAACAGATGGAAAATACTAGATTTAAAAAAAAAATCATCACTATTCTTAAGTATTTTCCATCCACTAAATTGTTATAAAATAACCAAAAAATGGCTTAGAAAAGTTAACAAAAACACAGACTTTTTAATTCCAGTTAGTTTAATTAACTACATTTTCTTTAAACAACTTTATGGAAACTCTTTTAAAAGCTTTGTCTAGACAAACGTTTGAAATGTAGGATGTGTCAGTAAACAGTCCTGGAAACAAATTGAACCATGCAGCAAGTGACCACATGGTGGTATCGTCTCCTTACGCTGAACCTTCTGATACGAGCTACAAAACAAACAGCATGGCGCTACAGCTCACGCATGAGGGAAGAAATGTCAACATCATGAGATCTGTTTTCTTATTTAAAGAACTGCAGACAAAGGTTACTTCATCTTGTCTTTCTTAAACTTTAAAAGGCTTTACAAGCCAAGAACATAAACACTTGTAACCTGACACTGGCGAAAGTCAGCGGATAAAGCGTTTGCCTTCTCTGCTTTGTTTCTTAAGTCCTCTGTTTGAAACATTGGGATGAAGCAGCTCCTTTTAAAGTCTTGAGCCGAAGGTAGTCCTGGCTCTCGGTTTGGGCCATCGTCAAGGGATGCAGGCATGCACGTATGGACCCACACAAAACACACACACACCATGTTTGGTGCTTTGGACTTCAGTACCTTCATAGTAACACTAAGGATCAAATGACCAAAAGAAGCCACTGAAGGAGTTATCTTAACCTCGTGGTTAGAACATGGAGCTACACACACTTTTTCTATTCCCGTAAATCTTCCAGAACCCAAGCAAGGTTCCCTCCAAGCTTGAACCCCATCTCACCATTGCTTCAGTTTAAAGGTGGGGTGCGACTCTAGGAGGAATTTTTGGTTTTAACCAGGCCCTTCGTCACCAGACCCCTGTAGAACTCCTGCAGGTACGTGTACACACACTTCCAATCTGGCTCACGCATCTTCACCATGTCGTCCACATCCAACAGCTGGGGACAGTCCACTAGTCTCCTGTACCCATGCCGGAAGGTGGGGGTGATGAGAGAGGAGGACAGAAAGGAGACCCAAACAAAGAGAAAGAAAAGAGTAAAGGAAAGAATAAGGACAGATAAAAACAAGAGAAAAGTGAGGTGTGGGAATGGGAGGAAATAAAACAGATTAAGCCGTGAGCAGCCAATAAAATTTTTTTAAAAAAAAGAGTGAAAAAACAAGAGAAAAAAAGGAAGAACACAAAAAACAAACATTACATTCTGTGTTCACTAATATATCCATGAGTTGTCATGCTTCATGAACATCACAATACAGTCTGTGGCAAACATACAGAAGACAAAACAAAATGTTAAAATGAGCATCTTGTGATGTTCATTTGACATTTTTATTTGTTGTTTTTTAATCGTTAGTTTGACTACAAAGTCATATTAACAGAAGAAAAAACAACAACAATTCTGCAAAAAAAAACCAAAAAAAACCAAAGACAATCAAGTGGTGACTAAAAAAAAAAAACACTAGTGCACAGGACGGCATGTGTTTCATTGGACGTTGGGAGAATCTGCACACAAGTGACGAATAGATGGGGCACTACAGTACTAGCATGATACAGCTAGGAGCATGTGAACACACGGGCTGGTGGTCACAGGTGATACTGGTGTGAAAGCAAAGGAAAAGAAAAGAGGAATAAAATGGAGGGAAGTTGTCCATGGCACACTGGAGTCTGTTTGTTTTGTTTTTTAACCCGACGTTTTTATGGCAAGTGTATGTTTGTGGGTCTTTGGGAGCAGGAAGAGTATGTCGGAGCAGAGGATGAAAAAAGAGGTTTAAAGGAAGAGTTATTGGTGTAACAATGGTTTCACTCAGCCTTGAGGGGCTTGAAACACCTGGAGAAAAGTTCACACTAAGACATCAATTAAGGAACTTGGTCCCCATGCAGAGCATCGCTGAGTCAGGTTAATTTTTACTGAGAAAGATGGATGTAAACTTCTGTACAATGAGAAGGAAGAGAAATAAAGGCTTGTGTGCTGAAATGAACTTCGATGTTTGATTTATTTTCTACATAGAAAATGAAGAACTGAGATGGCAGGAGCTTCTTGTATTGGCCTACCTCATCAAACATCCAACAGTTTATAAAGTTTCTCCACTTAGAGAAAAAAAACAGGACAAACATGTCTGCAGCATGTACTCACTCTGCGGCGCTGAAAGCCACCTCAAAGTTTTGCCTGCGGTTGCTGGGACTCAGAGAATCGTAATCAAAGGCATTGGGGAAGAAGCTGTGCACAAGGGCACAAAATGCCATCCCATTGCTCCAGCTGGATGAGAAATTCTGGATATCCACATTCTGAAGGAAAACGCAAACAAAACGGACACAGAGACTGTTATGGATAAGAGGAGACCGCATTCCCAAAGATTTATATCATCTTACACCTGGCACAACTGCAGGTGGCTGATGTTAAAGACGAGTACTGAACATATTTCTGTGCCCAGCTGGCTCACCTCATATGAGCGCGTCTTGGCACGACACCAGTCCAGCAGCATCTGTTTGATGGAGTTTGCATTGGGTACACCAAAGCTGGTGGAGCGCTGCACCTTGTTTACCTTGGCCACAGCCTGGTTGCCAGGGCTAAAGTGAAAGTTGGTTTTCTGTTAAATATTTACATGCTTCAAGCTGGTGTTTCTGTTTTTGTGTTTGCAGTGCCTCTTCGTGCATCCTTACCCGCTCCCCTCCAGCTTCTCTATCATGGCTTTGCGAGCCTGCAGGGCAGACGTTTTAGGCAGCGTTTGGGCCCTCATCAGCTCCTTGCGTCTTTCTGCCTGCCGCCGCTCCACAGCGGCCGACCCGCTGCTGCCACTCCGAGACGATGCATCATCCTCGCGATCAAACACACTGAGGTTGAGACGAGTGCAGCCAGTTTATTTGTGAAAGGATTAAAATCTGTGCATTTCTCTGAAATTATGCTGATGCTTTGTGACCCACCTGCCAATTTTCTGGGATGTGTTAGAGGATGAGGATGAAGAGAAGCTGTATGATTTTGATTGGACTGTTCCTCCTGGAAACAGAAAAAATAGATTAATAAATTACACTATAGTTATTACTAGAGTGTATGAGGATAAATTAATTACAGATAGAAAAATAATGACTTACTGTCTGTTTTCTGCACATAACTGGTCTCTACTACTGTAACGCCTGTTGATCTGCTCCCATTATCTGAAAAACAGAGTTATTTATGTGGAAGAAGAAAGGATACATTTAATGACTAAGCATCATCAAAACTTCCTTTTCATCTACTGTTGCCTTTAACTATTATTAATGTCCTGCTTCTAATGCCAAAATTGCCAGCATTGTCATTACTAGAGTTATTTATAGAAGCAGAAGAGATGTTTAGAAATAACAGTTTAAATACAAAAGAAAAACTACCAGACTGTGCAAAGCGGTTGGTCTTGGTGACTTGGGTGAGGGTTGAACCATCTGCCGACTTCTCCACCCTTGTCACCACCTCTCCAGCTCCAGCACGAGCTTTCTGCGTTCGCTCTTCTCTCTGCTGCCGCAGCTCCTGCAGACGGGTCTCGCGCTCCTTTTCTCTCTGATCTGAGGTGGAACGGAGGACATACGGCATGATGCAAGTTGAAAAAGAGCAGGGGGGCGACGCAGACAAG
This sequence comes from Pseudomugil tenellus, assembly GCA_037177515.1. NCBI lineage: Eukaryota > Metazoa > Chordata > Actinopteri > Atheriniformes > Pseudomugilidae > Pseudomugil > Pseudomugil tenellus. Next base: position 14,120,353 of record JBAMHX010000013.1, on the reverse strand, counting down.
AGATCTTAAACAAGTTGATCTTTTAAGAGGTTAAACAAGTTGCACCTCTTCCAACTGTCGTAAAGATGGATTTAAATAAAGCTTCAGGATTTAAGAGAGATAAATTTCACAAGTCTTTCCAAAGCACCGTAAAACTAAAAATGCTCTGAACAGTTTCAGCACTTAAGTTTTGTCTTGTGCACACAGATCACAAAATCACAGCTCAAACAGCGTGCAAGCAGTATAACTGCTCTTTGTCTACTGATGCTGATACTACCTTCATGCTTTTACCTTAAATCAATATTTTAGCATATTATTCAATGTAAGCCAATGTTTTTTATAAAAAAGTTCATTTAAATGGTCCATGTAAATTAATCTTTACAGACGTTTTTCATAATTGGCAGCATTTCCTAAAAACACAATGCGACCATGCCGACACAACTCTCTGAAACAAAAAAGCAAGTGCTCAATGTGAAAGTGGAGACATTTTATTAACAGTGTTGCAGAATATTCAAACATGGGCTTCATGCAAACTCAGTTAGATGCTGCATCCTCCACCACGTGAGATGATAAAAACAGCAGTCATCCAGCAACATGATGGGTACACAGAGACAAGAACAACCACAAAAACACTAATACACACTGCAAACCACCTGTCATACCTATTTCCTCCTGAGTACATCCCAGCATGGCCTCTGAGGGCAAAATGAATACATTGCAAGTATTTTATGTGCCACACTTATTGTATCACAATAAGAAAATGTTGGAGAACTGAGAACACTGGATTACTGGGAGGCATGAAAACTTGAACTTAATGTAGCGAGTGTGGCAGGTGAAAGGCAGATTTCTCAGTGAGGTTACCTCTTTTTTTCTTGCGAAGGTCTCTCATGGCTGCACGGATCATCTTCCTCTCTTCAAAGTCTTTTGACTCATCCAGCTGCAAAACGATGAAAATCAAAAGCATGTAAAAGCGAGAGGTTATTCTTTGGAAAAAGCTCAAGTAACACGGCTCCATTTAGGCAAACTAATTTCCCATAAGACTGAACATGCTGCATTTAATTCAAATCTATGCCATCTTTCAAAATGTCCCATATTAAACCATGTTGACCCATAGTGGGTGTGAAATACCATTTTGTCAAGGAGCTCTTCATCCTCGATCACAGCAAGCTTTTCAACAGTCAGTTTTCCCGAGCCCTCCGTGGGTTTGGCCTGAACGCTGGAGCCATTGGGAATGGCTGGAACATGCACAGATGAGCCTGCTGAAAATCCTGGCTCAGCAGCAACAACGGGCCCCGCTTCCATCTGCACAGAGTGCATTCAAATAATCTAAAGCAGCAGCAAACACTTGATTATTATTACAAGGTATTACTGTTTATTCTTTACTTGCTGGAGCTCTCGACTTTCTATTTGCCAAATAAAAAACAGGGTTTAGAAACATGTGAAGGTGGCAGACTTAGTTCCTAATAAGCACAAGTCGATTCGGGTTTAACACACTACAGCTATACTACAGCTATAATAGGCCTGAAGTTTTCCACCCTCTAATCTCTTTGTGCACAGATTGCCTACTCAACAGATCTCTCGACTCCTCTTTGTTTTCCAACTATGTCAGAGAAAGTGAAAGCAAGCGCGAGTTTGGGAAACCCGGCCAAGTTGCTGCTCATGTAGCTCTTGAAGTGCGACTGACAAACATGGTGCCTCAACACAAGCAGTCTCCAGCTAACCAAGAGTTCATGTCACTCTATTGCGGGTGAATTGGGGCATTGTACAAGGGAGTATCAGTTCTTCAGTTAATGCCATTCTTTCCAGTGAGTACACCAGAGAAACACTGAGTGTAGGAGCGAAACTAAAGAGTGAGGATTCAGAGCACCGTGAGAACAAATAATATATTATAGGTTGGTAAATAAACTTGGCTATGTGCTGGCATATTCTGAATGACTATAAATCCCTCAGAAATACCCCTTAAACTTTCATACGGTGCTGAATGCCTAAAGGGACTATAGGATCTAACTGCAGTTTCATTGCTTTTGCTGTAATTGAGTCTTAGTTCAGATATAGCTCAGACAGCTGGCTCCATCCCTATCCAAAGCTGCTCTGCCCTCTTCTCCAACCAAACCAGGTCTCATCAGGGATCCACAGGGCTGTGTGATTAGAGGTAGCCCCTGGTTTTAATACTTTTCCCAACACAGAGTTCTGACCCCAGGGGGGACAAGCTGGACTGAGAGGCACTTGACCGATGAAGAATGTTTTGGGACACAACACAGCCAAACAAGGGCTCTGAGTCAGCCAGCAAGAGTGTGTGTGTGTGTGTACGCGGGTGTGTGTGTGTTGGGGCTAGAAACGCCAACATAACCTCAGATCTAAAGTAATATCTGAGCCAATGTTGGCTTTGTAGTGGCAGCTGAAGGACAAAAACCCTTTTTGACTTATAATACAACCTCCACAAACAGGAGTCTGGACGGCTAACATGAGAAGAACCACAAGTACTGCACAAACATTAAAAATCTGATTAACTGTTATTATCACATCCATCTGCTGAAAGGATTGACACTTGATAAATTAGTCTGCTATACGGAAACAGCTGATTGGCAGACTGTTGTTTTTCCAAGATTAGAGGGGAATATGTGCTGTGCTTTTCTGAATAAACCAAGTGATCTTGGGAATGCTGTGTGTTGAAATGTTATCAATACACACACAGACTTTGTTGTGGGGAGTTCACATGAGCGAACAAGTCTGATGATTTGTGAACAGTCACCCTAACAGGCATGGTAAATGTATTCATCTCAACTCTGTAATGAAAATGAGAGACTTTAGTTGAATTTCTGTTCTGGCAGTAGCCAAGTATGTTTCAAGTGGACTACAGCTAAAATACCTTGAGGACATGTTGGTCTCTTAGCTGGACCTGTCATAAAGTGTTATTTCTCTGTGTCCTTTCCTCCCCACAGCAGCTATCAATATAACATGTCTGTGTTTAACCACAAACCAGGGCTACTCTTACTGTGAAATGTAAGAATTTTGTCCTCGATACTGGAGTTTAACTACTTAACAGAACACAGAAACACACACAACTGCCAGCCAAGACACACTCAAACGCACATGGTGTTACAGGAATGGAATACCTCTGTGGCAGATCGGATTAAGTCCTCCACATAAACACTATGTCAAAACTGACTGACAACTGAGATGGTCAAGCTTTTTGAGTTGAAGTAAGGACATCGTGAATGATTGAAAGCAACTGAAAGCCAAGATAGGTGAAAAGTAAGTAAACAGATACATGAATGCATAGACAACGTCACTGAAAGCATGCTAGTCATCTCCAGCTACAGACAATACTGGAAAAAGGGTGTTGATCTAAAAGATTTCTGCAGAGCAATACCGTGCTGTTTGGAGAAATGACTGCCATCAGAGATGGAGCTGAAAGAGAGCGGCAGCTTGCAAAGGTTGGTGGGTGAGGAACTGGTGACGTTTCTGACTTTTCAGCAGTGCTTGTCTGAGCAGATACAGTGAGAGAGTCCTGGTAGATTGACGTAGGTTCATTGGAATCGCTGGTGTGGTCTTGGAGTAGATCACTTGCTGGAGTTACAAGGGATGGACTGGATTCAGAAAGTTTGGGATTGCAGGTTAAAATATGTTGAGCTTCCAGCGACATCTCCATGCACAATGAAGCATCAATGGGGGAAGTTTTGACTGAACATGAGCCTGAACATGGAGTTTCATTTATGCTAAACTCAGGTGATATGGAATTAGGAAGTCCCATCAACTGGCACAGGGCCTCCACTTGCCTCATCATCCTTTTCTGCTCAGTCCTCAGCCTCAAGTTGTCCTCCTGTAGTTTGGTGATGGTCTCGATTAGAGGAGCCACCTGAGCTGAGGCCGCCTCCAGACGGGCATCCACTCTCTTTCCAAATGCCTGCAGGTCACTGTTGATTTCCCCAACAGCACAACGCAATGTTTCATCAAACGTCTTTCTGCTACACTGCTCCTCTTCATCCTCTGCTTCCTCGTGAGCAAGCAGATCACCGATTACCTCTTCCAGGCCAGACTCAGCGCAAGCACTGTCTGAGCTACCCAAGGCCTCAGGAGGCTGTGAAGTTGGGGGGCAACCCAAATCCACCCCAGGCATGTCCACAGAAACAACTTAGTGTCACACTGATAACTTAATCTTGATGTAGACGAGACAAAAGGTTATATCTCTCCCACGAATAGAAGCTGCTCTCTGTCAGGGATTTCAGAAGAGATGCATACCTTTAATACCCTCTGTTAACCCCCCCTTAGACAGGAAGGTAACATGAGAGCCAATGAAAACGCAGGGACTCCCGTTTCCCAGGCATGCCCCTCCCAACTATTTCCAGGTGTCGGGCATTTATATTTATCCCTCGCCATTATTCCACCGAGCCCGTCACTCTTTTGGAGAGGAGGCGAGAGGGGCAACAATTTAGAAAACTCACCCCCCCACTTCAACTTTCCTTTTATTCAGGCCATGTCCTTCACACCTCCACTGGAAGGCAACAAGTGCTCCGATGTGGCCCTGGGCCAGGGCTGTGCTGAGAGAGGTACACATTAATGTTTCACTCCTCTTAAAACTGCTTTCTAACAACATGAAAGCAGCCCTGACTAACCAACTGTGTTGTTTTCAATGATAAAGACTGAAAGCAGACCTCCACAGGGAAGATTTGTCCTTGAAGGGAAACACGTTTAGGGGAATGACAAAGCAGGCCTAATGTCCAGAGAGGATGTGCTAGGACCCTGATCAAAAACAGCTTTGGGCAAGGATCTTACTAACAAATAAGCACAACCACTGCTGCTGGTCATGTGGAGCCTCATCAGCTACAGTGTTGGTTTAAGAGAAGATTTCATGTTCAAGTAATCAGTGCTATATTGCAATTTTTTTTACTTGACTTGAAATTAAATCAAATTGCACTTGAAGAATCTGCTTCCCCAGAAAAAGCTTTGAGTCTACATGAACTGCAGGAAAAATAAAGAAACACTTTGCTTCTTAGATTCTGAATGTGTTGCAACTGCGTAGCCAGCATTTCTATTTAACTACAATAAACACACATGATGCATTCAACACTTGGAATCAAAATAGCTGATCCCCAGCGGAGAACAATATGTCAAAGGGCAACAGTTGTGTCTGGACTTTACAGATTAGCAAAAGAGTTCCCTGGAAATATTTAGGCTCAAGGAAAAGTAGGGAGAAATGCCAGCCAGCAGGAGGGAAAGTGGGTCAAAACCAAGAGGACAATGAACTGAAGTAGCAAGACATAGATGTAGAAAATGTTCTTTTCTGCATCCAAGCTGAATTTTTTTTTATCATTATAGTAGAGAGAGGTGAATTTAATGACAATGTAAGTGAGATGGGACATTATTTTTTAAAAAAATAGTTCTGTGAGATCAAATACATGGCAGAGATTTCATTATTTTAAAGATGCAAATAAATCAGATATCAGACTCACTTTGTGACATGTCAAGTTATTGCATAATAAGCATGTGTCATGGATCAGCAGCATATAAACAATGGGGCCTTTGTCCATCTGTTGGACAGTGAAACAGTCCATCATTGACTGTACGTGTGTGTCCCTCTTCACGCAGCAGCACTCAGACAGCGTGACCCAGAGCTCTGTGGTAATCTTTCTGACTTCAGTGCGACTGAGTGGATTGTCATCACCCTGGTTATAAAGCTAAGGCATTATTTATGTTTGTGTTCAAGGCTGAGCGCAGTGACCAGTATGCACGCCACGTAGATGAACAGGAGCAGATGTTAGCACAATACTTGGCTGTCTCACCTTTTTGAAACAAACAATAAAAGCATCTTGAACTTGCTATTTATTTCCATTTTACCCTGATTAAAAATAAGTCTTTGATTATTTTGTAAGCATTCATCTACTTGACTCAGATTTAAAATAATACTCTAAAAAACCTGATGCTATCAGCATCAATATCTTTAATGGGATTGAAAAATATATGAACAAGAAAATAGTAAAAGGTAGCGAATGGTGAGATTAGACCACCAAGGAGAAGACTAGACCACCCAAACAGATCAGAGTTTCAGACAGGAACTGTGGCATTCAATAAACACCACCACCAAACAGGAAATGCTAGTTAAAACTCATTACACTGTGTACCTCTTGGATATCAACACCCTCATCTGGCTATAGGTAAAACATGTCACCACTGCAGATACAAAAAGTCAGAAAACTGTCTGTAGGTGTGCAAAAGAGAGAACGACAAAGTGTTGCAGGCTTGAATCAGTGAAGGTATCCGTCCTATTCCTAATAGCACAGGAAAGTAAACTGCGTGGTACTACCACACATAAAACTGTGCAGTCTTACATTGATAAGTTAGTATCTGTATTTGCACAAAAGATATTACCTCCAAACTTTAACATTGTGCTAAATGTCAATATTCCATAAAATTATCTACTTCCGATAGATACGTAGTTTAAAAAAAACCCATCTCAATAAAAATCTTATTGGTGGAGTGTCCTTACAACGCCTGAAATTCACCCTCCTAGCCCTAACTTTGATCCCATAACCAGATTGCCACTATGCTCTAAATACAGTCCTAAAAAAACCCACAAGATATATTTTCTCATTTTATCGATTCCCACTACCTAATGTGCAGGGATGCTTCCTTTCAAGGAGGAGTAAAGAGTTTACGGAGTCAAACTGCAGCCTCAGAGGTCATAGTGAGATGTGTGTGCAGGTGCATTATAAGGATCATTTCCCAGATGAAACTCTGGTCATGGTGAGCAGAGGAAAAAACAGGAATGCCCTGAAAACCTCTTGTCTTCTCCCTTTCTCCTGTACATACCCTACAAGGACAGATGTGACTGGCTACCCACGCTTGTGTTTGATAAACACTGTTCTTCGCTGCTCTCCCTCCTTTTCTCACTGTCCGCTCTTCGCTCTCCTGAATCATTTGCTTATTGAACATAAGATAGGAACACAGCAAAAACATGGACAAATGCATTAGAGAGTTATTTGGAAATAAAAGAGAAAATCACAAATAACCACCACCACTCATTTTAAACTGGACACAAGTGGAAGTAGGTTTTTACAAACCATTGAAAGTTTTAAACAACAGACTGTACCTTCATAGAGGATCCAGAGGAAAAACTAGACGAGGAGATCTTGAAGGGTGTTGCTCTTAAACCAAGGGTCAACTCTGAAACAGATGCAGAAAAAATTATTATAATAGCGATTAATAAGAAAATATACATAAAATATATACAGGATATTATAGTGCTTATAAATATCTACATTTTAAACAAATCCATGGTCGATGCACTATGCTGCTGGTGGGAACCATTAGTCAGTTGCATAGGCTGCCACACTTTCATAAACAAAACAGACATGTCAACTAGGACAAGTGAGAAAATGTAGATGACGCCATGCTTAACATAAACAGATTCCTTCACGGGCCTCTACAAATACACAATGTATGAAAAAAAACTATATCATAAAAACACAGAACTGATTTAGTAAAGTGCACAGTAACAAGGATTTATAGGACTTTTTAAGGAAACCTTAGACATAGTTTAAGGCTGCCTTTACTCAGAGCAAGACAGACAAGCTCCCAAAAAAGGAGCTCAAAATCATCAAAGCAAATTGGGCTGCAAAGAAGCTCATAAAGCAGCCCTGTATGGTTTGCAGTGTTTGTCCTGAGAGGGGAAGGATGTTTGAAGTAGGACGTGAAGAAGCTGGACATGCAGAGGTCCAGCTTGTGTTTTAAATAAACTGTTTGCGGAGGAGATCACAGTTGCTGTGAAAGGTTAAAACCTAATATGGCTTAATTGGATAGACAGTTACTGCAGCTGCAACAGGCTTTTTTCTAGTAATGAGATTCTAGTTTAAGTATTTAAGCGTTTCTTAAATACAGAACATTAATTTAAACAGTTCAGTTTTATTTCAAGATTTGATTTTTAAATGGAAAATGTCCCACTTTTTTCAAGAGGGAATATTAAATATAGTGCAATTGTGAATATAAATATAAATATGTATATATATTGTAACTATGACTGTTGTCAGATGAGTCACCAACCAGATTGTGATTTTCTCATCTACATGTGGATGCAAATGAATGATGGAAGTAGAGTATGTTGTTTTAGATAAAGAGGGAGCACACAATGTCTACAGAACATAATAAACAAAGCTATGTACTGTGTGGGTTGGCAGGCTTGTTCATTCCCTCTACAACAGTAAAACTATTGAGTTTGGACTGGGATGGCTATCCCAGTATGCTCTCTGCTGTTGACCAGTGACCTCAACACCCTCCATCCATTCTGAGCTTTGTGCTCACTTAACAAATGTCCTTCAGTGCCACCATCCACCTATACTCGCCACAGAAGTGAGATTTTAAACTAGATTAAGACTCATGACAGCAGAAACGCAGTAGGTTGCATCTCTGCTGACTTTGCTGATTAAGTCCAATTAAATCTTCAAAACAACATCTTTCTGCTTTTTAGTTGAGGCTCCTACCTTGTCTTTGTCCCAGGGCGGTAATGCGCGGAGTCATGTTGGTGATGGGCACCATGTTGCCTCTCGGGGTTGACGTTGCAGAGGTGGTGGTGGTGGTGCGCCCATCCTTGATCTCGATTGTGAGGAAAGTCTTCATGTCTGGGTCTTCCTCTCCCTGAGGGACTTTTTTTCCAGCTGCTCTCCCTGGGGTCCTGTCTTCCTTTAGCTCACTCAAGGCGTGCATATCTTTTTCAGCTGGAAGCTTCGGTCCACCCATAGACCTCTGCGATTGGCTGGTTGATGACAGAAGTTTGTTAGCCACACCTCTTGGCTGAGGTGTTGCCTGGCTCTGGGAGGCATCAGAGGTGTTAGACACCGACGCCACACGTAATCTTGTTGGTCCGTCTCCAGATGTGCTGAGGGATGCTGCTGGGTGTGTAAACAACTCAGCGGCTCTGGAGAGCTTTGTCTGGCAGCTGCTGCCATAGGTAGTCCCGTTTCTTAGAGGGGTTTTCTTCAAAGCTGGGATACTTGGGCTTTGGCTGGCTTCTGTGAACTTGCGCATTCGATCCCGAACTGAGTTAGTGCGGTTGAACTGTTCCACGATAACATCTTTCTTCTCAGATACTATAAAGACAAAGTTAGAGGAAAGGACTTAAAACCACAGAAAAACAGAAATAAAATACAGAGATTAGATTCTCTCCACTGCTGAGGCTGAAGTTAGCAGTTATTGCGTTTGGCTCACGTCATCTCTTCATGCAACACAGTCCTTGAAAGATCCTAGTGCTCTTTATCAAACTTTATAGGTTTTTGTCAACCCCTGTACTTTGCTTGACCTCTTACACTCGTGATTATTTTCCATCTTGCCTGTCCCTCAAAGCCGACAGGGGATGTGAGCAATGTTTACTGTATGAACAATGAAAAAAAGGGTTGTGATTAGGAAAAGGCACCCTTTGATCTTTTTCTTAACAAAGAAAACGAACCATGATATGTAGCGCCACGCACAATGATAAGAGAAAAGCCTGGAAGCAACACAGAAAAATTGTTGAGATGACAGTTTTTTCGTAGCCTTTCATAGTGCTAATATTACTGCTATACGGTCCTATTACCTCACAATAAGATCCTGCAGAATAACACCTCAAAAAATATAATGAAAGACAAAGACAGAAATACAAACCCAACAAAAAAATGAATCCAGTTCAATATTTATTCACGTTTCCCGATTTATGTATACAAATCTTTATTTTGGGAAATAAAAGAATATTAACAGATTACATGTTAACTCGTTTCTTACAGGAAGGAGTTGGACTAGCTTCTTACCAGAATCCCTTGCGTTGCCATGAGTGAAAGATAGATTGCCCTTAGCCGTTATCTAAAATGGGGAAAACAAACAAGGCATTACAGAACAATCAGTAGAGGAAGTGGAGCAGAAAAAAGGTCAACATGATCTGTGCCTGGACAACTGCAGAGCTGCTATACTGGACAGCCGTTTTATTAACAAGGCTGCATTGTGCAGCCATGAGAAACTAGAGTCCATATGTGTGGCGACCAGGGCCTACTCCATCCTAAATACAGCACATGCTGGTGGCGTTTTTCTTATATAATGTGTTTGGAGTGACACTGTGGGGCTCTATTCTTTTCTTGGCAGTATTGCCACAATGGACCCCAGAGTGTTTACATTACTCTTAAGAGACTGCACATCAGCGTATATTACAGAGAGAACAATAAAAGAAGTCTGGGACAAGTCTTAGGTAAACACATTTAGCAGAGCGACATCATGGCGTCATGACACAGACATTAGCCACTGCTGGGGAAATGTTCCTCAACAGTAACCAGTTAGCGTCGAAACACGAGGTCTACATGTTTGTGTGTTTTCAGAACTGTGGGATGAGGAGAGACAGAATCTCTGGCGTGTAGCGGTAACAATCCCTCTTCGACACCAGGTGTAGCTGAGAGGCAGCTGATAAGAAGCAGAGACAGCCAGGTGCACAGTTTGTTTGTGTAACCAAGCAACAAAAGCTAAATCAGCATCTAACAGGAGCTCGGCGGCTTTTGTTTATGGATGCCGATGGGATCTGGGTGTCACAGAAGAATCGAGAGTTTCTGTAAGAAATGATGAAATGAAGAGACTGGTGGTGCACTTTACTGTGGCCCTGCAGCTCAGCAACCCACTCTAGTGGTGCATTTGTGATAAATTCAGAGCATTATTACTGCTCTGCTTGCTCATATTGCTCTGCAGTACTAATGGAAATTAGATGTTGAACAGCAGTAGTGCATCTCAGCATACTTTCTACACTGAAAATAAAACAAGTAATTTCAACTGGAAATATTTATATCATTCTGCAGGAGAAAAAAAAACATTTACTTTAATTTAAGGTTTGTTTCAGTTTGTCTAGTTTGGCACTTGTCTGCTTTGCATCACTCTACAGGTACTGCATACTTCACCTTTTGCTTCTGCAGATCTGTCCTTCCCTTAGCGCTGCCATTGTGCAGGCCATTAACAGGATCTCGCCGAGATAAGACGGCTCCATCCAGCTGCTCCTGCTCGACACCGGGGTCGTGATTAGGCTTGTTCTGGATGCTGGCTGGACCTTTCTCTGTTTCTGAATCTGTGCTACATGTTGAACCATTTGTTGTTACGTCTACCTCCTCTGCTGGACCTCTCTCCTCAGAAGACAAACTCATGCTGTGATTGGATGTCACAGAGTCAGTCCGTTTCCTCGACAACAGGCCAATGCCGTCTGAAGTCCCAGAGCCCAGACGGGGTCTGACACATGAATCAGAGACATCTGAGCCGAGCCTCTGTCTAGTATAAGACAGGGAGCTGATGCTTTGCTCTGATGCGCCAGAGTCTGTGCGAATACACAGAGGTGAATTTTGGCTCTTGTCTGATGCTCCTGAATCCAGCCGGGCTCGGTAGCTTGACCCCAAACCCTTTTCTGAGGCCACAGAATCCAGATTGGACCTGGAAAGTGCTGATGTAACGCTACAGTCCGAAGCCGTGGAGTCGGACCTCTGACAGTGAAACAGAACCACGTCAGCTTCTGTAGTCACAGATTCTCGCTGAGGTTTCTTCAGCGTCGGTCCAGAGTTGTCATCTTTCACCAGGTGATCAAGAACTAACACCATGCCTGAGCTGGAGTCTGTTACAGAAGAGAAAGAGAAACATGGGAATAAATACCTTCTTTTACTTTTCAGCTTTTCTGATTTTATAAGATCAGATTTTCTGGTCATTTAATTTGTTCTTCAACAACAGTAATGGAGTTTCACTGTGTTTGAGCAAAGTGGTGGTGACTTTTTAACTGAACAGATGTACATGAAATACTTCCGCTGCAATGGGCCCCCCCAAGAGAGACACGGCCAAAAAATATCGCTTAAGATCATAAAGGCGGCACGTGGAGTCATGAGGGGATGTAGACATTTCCTCCAGACTGGCCTCAGTTCCTGAATAAGATTTGTGAGATTGCATTGGTGGATGTGCATAAAAAAGGAGGAAGTCTCACATCTGGGGCAGGAAAAACATGGCAGAGCCATAGGTGGTAGGCAACATGGTGGTGGGGAAAAGTTGAGGAAAAACTGGGTGAATAAAGAGAAGCATTTCTCCTCCCCTCTGCCTGAGCTCCTTCACTGCTCCTTTCCTCATCAGGAAACCACATTTCCAAACGACAGAGGTGCCCACATCCTCACCTCATAAGTTTCTACTGCAGCACTCCATGGTGCCTATACACGATAGGATATCTGAGGCTTTGTAAGTAGCACAGATAAGGAAAACAAACTAAGAATGTTTCCAGTTCTCAGATCACATGAACAAAAACGCCTCTATATGATTTTTGTTCCCAACCACATTGGGTCCTCCAAGTGGGGATGTATGCGTTTCTAAAACCAAATCAAAGAACAACTCAGTCTGACCAGAAGCAACCACCATTTTAACTTTCAAACACACTGGATCAATGGTGAACTTTTACAGCTTTATACAAAGCAGATCTTTATTTAATCATTAGTGTCAAAATGTGCAGCTAAGTAAAATTAAAGGTAGGACAGGACATACTGGAAAAAACAGAAGACATATGTATAAAAAAAAGCTTATAAACCTTTACAAATTTCATAAATTTACTTACACAGAACACACGGCATTTACACATTAATCATGATAAGAAACAAGTATGACGTTTTTAATTAGGCAGAGCAAATCATTATGTAATAGGGTCTGCATAAATAACGTGATTATTGTACTGAAGGACAACACTCTGACTTGCGTCACATCTATTGGTGCGCTCAACTCATAGTGAAATACTGGTGAGCTGTAACTGAATTGACAGCCAAAACGCAGCATTTCTTCAACAAACCCTCACGTTATTTTTCACGTTTGCTGTGGGGAAGCCGTCAGTCCTATTGTGCTGCATTTTCTGGGAAAATTCCCTGTGATGCTGCATAATGAGAGGCTTGTTTTTATTAAAAATAGCTACAAAAGCTGCATCTGTTACCAGTGAATACAAAAACAGAACAGAGTACAACCATGAGTTTTATTTATACTTCGTTTACAGTGAAGCACTGACCCAAATGTCCTTTCCATGACCTGCTTAACAAAATTGTTTTTTTTCCCTTTTAATTGTGTCTGCAGCTCATAAGAATTGTTCAACTCTGGACCACTATACACCAGCTTCACAGTTAAATACTATTCTACACAAAAGCTGAGGAAAAGTATTAAAAGAAGTATGATAATGTTCCAATAATCCTACAAAAGAAACTATGTGCTATATGTGTGGTCAGGCTAAACTGTAATGGAAACAAAAAGTCCATCTACAAAAAAGTCAATACAGATAAAAAAAAAAACATAAAATATTTAACAAATCATTTAAAAACCAATATCTAACTAAAACCAGTTCACAGACAGGTTTATTACTGTGTTTTAATCAGTACTTTAAAACCAAACTGAGAACCGTAGACGTCATTATAATCCTGGCTCCTTACTCGTTGGAGGCCGTCTCAGCTAAATTCACAATTGCAACTACTTTATTACTGCTGCAAATTATGCCAAACAACACATTCTGTTTTTAATGTTTTCCACTTTTCCCAATATGTAATGTAATTTAGCCTCAGAATGGAGTAAGATAAGTAGAACTGAACAAAAGTCTTTAAACATCAACCTCTCTAACTCACCAACCCAGCAGGGTTCATTTTCTGGGTATAGTGAGCACAACCTTTCATGGCAGCACTTATGAGTTGTTACAACATTTCAATGGAGACCAAAATGGTCAAGAAACCACTAAAAACAAACACTAACACGCCACTGGTATTGCCAAAACAACAGTGATGCAATCCAATCATACGAGATTGATTGGGCAATTTGTTTTTTTTATAGATGTATTACAAAACTAGAGAGCTTTGTGGTATCTCGTCTACAGCAGACAAAAGATTTCATGAATGATATTTAGTATTTATGTAAAGGCGCCAGATATCCGTATGCTCAGTCCACTCACTGGGTTACTGTGTGAAATAAGTGTGTCACTGTTGGTTTGGGAACTCTTTTTGGGAAACTTAAAACAAGATAAATTTCCGAGAGTCTCTGAAAACATTTCATTTCCTAAATCACAGGCTGCCTTTCTACATTTTGAGCTGGGACACAGTACAGTTGGACGCATGCTCATTGAGGCAAAGCTCGTAAATAGAGTTTTTAGTTTGGAAGGTAGCAGTGCATGTTTGTGCTATGTTCAAAGACCAAAAAGAACCAAAAAGTGACCATCTGTGTTTATCTTTTATTTCTGTCACTTTCACTAAAGGAGAACGCTTCAGCCTTTCCAAACCACACAAGTGCAACATCTTTGTTGACTGGTGGTCACTTTAAAATAAAAGCTTCTCCTTTGCTTTGTGGAGGTGGTCCTTTGTTGGTTGATCTTATTTTTGCACAGGCTGAAATTGTAAGGTAGGGATAAATCAGGAACAGTGGGGAGTTTTTAGCCAGGTCAAAAAAAAAGTCTTAGTTGTGTTCTGGCATTGAGTATATTCAGCAGAGGTGTGGTTGTTAGGTTTACCTCTGTTCCTTCCCACAACCCCAACACCAACCCCCGGTCCATGCGAAGGACACCGAGAGCCAAACCCAGGCAAGTGCAGGCCACACAGAATGACATTTATTATGGTAGTCGGCCCCACACCAGCTTGCATTTAGCCGTGCAAGAGCTTAAATTAAGGATAAAAATAAATTAAAATAAACAGTTAGCTGAGGATAAAAGCTTTCATCCTCTATATTTAAATTTGACATTCATAATATCCATTGCTTTTATACAATAGATTATTGTGTTCTGCAGGCTGTTTATTGACGGGGATTCAAGTGTTTCTGCTCATGAGTAAAATTCAAGTGAAGGAAGCACATTCATTCCCTTGTGAAGGCATGCATTCATACTATACTGATGGCAGGACTGAAAGAGTGCTTAATGAAATTACTTGACACTTAGCTAAAGTCATTAAGTGTATCGCTGTGACTGACTCCAAACACTTAATAAAGTTAGAAGCCTAAACTAATATGACCTCCTGACCGCCACCTCAGGAGAACGGCTCTTTTTGAGGACTAATTGAACAGGAAGCAAAGCAGACTGTATCTGCAGTCACAGTTATATTAAACAAAGGTGATCAGTGTTGGTTTAGCGTTATTGGAATCAATCCAAACTTGACCTTTGGAAGAACTGTATGCACACGTTTTTAAATTGCAGCTATCCCAAAAGCACGATACGTAAACATGATGCAAGTGTGAGGGTGGGGAAAATGTAGTTTTTTTCTCAATACAAGACTTGTCCACTATGCTGAGGAACATTCACAGTCAGTGTGGTGTTTATAAAGGTTTTCTATAAGCCTGCAAGGATAAAAACAGTTTTACTGGACAAAACATTTCTTATAAAATTCATCCCATTAAATTTCTGAGGGGAAAAAAGTGATGGGCATGTCAGGGCCACTGCAGCTTCTTACCTGGTCTCTGCTGCTCTGTAGTTTGTTGTGCCTGCTGGGCGTGCAATTCTTGGATGGGAGATCTGATGTGATCCAGCTCACTGTGGCTCTCCCGCTCTGTCTCCTGTGGAAAAGAAAATAACGCTAAGCGCTCTTCAAAACAGCTGTGAAGACACAATGCGTTTTTAATAGGTCACAAAGTATCTCAGTGGCTGACATAATAACACTTCAGTTCCACATCTATTCGTCAGTCTTTTGTTTGAGGTTGGGGTCAAAAGCTCCAGACATCACGAGAAACACACTTGGCCAGCTGGAAAAGTAAAGATCTTTTTTTTTTTTGAATGTCTGAGAAAAAAGCGCCCTGAGTGCCACAGACCTGACATGTAATCAGGCCATGGTTTAACACTGTGTTTATAGGCTCTGCTTTGACTGTTTTTAGGTAAACCTGCACTTTCAGACAACCTGAAGCCTGACCTCAAGCTTCAAGAATGAGGAAGATCTCTGTGGAGAGATAGCAGTACTTTGGCATATGGAGAGGAAATGGCTACGTTATGGAGGTGGAAAGATGAAGATACCGCCACTACTGTTGGGCCTCTGGTGCCTGACCTTGAGCTTCTCCACAGGAGAGTCAGCTGCACAAATAAGACTCCTTTCAGCATGTGTGCACACACAATTACACATCCATACACTCTTTAAATCACATCTGCACATATTCATTATCCACTATACTCTCAAGAATGGTAAATGTTTCTGTGAAAGGGGCAAAAAGCTCCTGTATGGAGATTCACATGTTATGCATCATCTTAATGATACAATATATTACTGCAGATAAACTCCTCCACGCTGTTTTATATGATGAATGCAGGTCATCTGACTTTAAATACAGAAAATATTACACTCTGACCAGATTTACAGTCTACAAACATTTAAAAATGCTTAGAAAACAATCTCTCACGAGCAGAAAAAACACACACAAAACACAATCACAGGTTACAATCAGCTTGCGTGTGAGCACCATCCAAGACGAGAAATTAGCACTGTTGTAGCAAAGCAGTGTGAAAATCTTACGTAGAAAACCCTTTTAATCAGAGCATTTCATGGGAGATTGCATGTTAATGGAAGAGGTGGAAAAGGTCTAATGGCTTTCTGCTCTATTAGCTGTGACCTTCCTCACCTTGAGCAGATTACAGGCCAGAGGTTTAGCTGAAGAGAAAACGTAATCAGACACTTCTGAAGGAGACGGCAGCACAAAGAAGAAAAGGTAACCTGGAGCGGCTCAGCTCGGCTCAAATTCAGAAATAATTTCAAATCATTCAGATAAATCAGATGGTCTAACTATGCAAATCTACGTAACAATACATTTTCCGAGGATTCTCTTTCTTCATAAGGACAAACGCAGCACATCCCCTGACATTACTTCAGATTTTCAAGACAACAGTAAATGTCCCCGTTTCAGACTGTCACACTACAGTGGGAATCAGTAATTAATTAGGTAGAATGCTCCTTTAATGATTAGTCTGGAGAAGATCAAAAAGACAGAAAAGGCACTACAGAGAAATAATGTGAGGACACAAAGAGCTCTGTCCCCCCCAAAGTGAAGTCACTTAATCAAAAAGACACAGGGGGAGAGAATTGTGTTTGAGCCTTAAACTCAATTAAAGAGAACAAGTCTTTCCTCACCCTCTCCTCTTTCTAGCAGAAGTAAGAAAGTCCTTTAAAGCTCCAGCAAACCCCAGAAAACACATTTCTTACAGTCAGTAAAAGCAGGACAAAAGAAAGAGAAGATAAAGTGGAACTGGCGATGAAGACCAGAGTGCAGGACCTGCTGCCAGCCACCACGTTGTCATTAGTGGCGTCTCTTTGGCCCCGACAGCCAGGACCTAACACAGTGGAATCAACACTGACACCATCTCATCCAGTCATCATCCAGTCGTCCCATCTGGTCTCAGGAGTCTGCTTGTGTTTGAGTCGAACTGCAGGATTTCAAACTCGAAAATACTATTCTCTCCTCTGACCACAAATAAGCGTGGGACACAGGGACTCCTCTGAACCATCAATTCCACAAAAAAAAAAAAAACAAAGCACACACCTCCTTTACACACCAGTACAGAGATCTGAAAAGCAGATCAGCAGTCTGAGCTTCATTGCTTCAGTTTTCCATTTAACTTAAATCCATCACATCACCGGTGAGGTCAGACCATTTGAGGGTCTTCCATGGCTGCACGTGGAAGGGAAAAGTAGAAACCTGGTGGGTTACTTTCCATTACTGCAGCCTGAGGAACCGCACACTCGGCTTGGCTCCAATAACTGCAATACAGTAGCAATCATTTCTGTATCACACAGTCTGGACTGAAGAAACCCACATGGCCTCAGTCTCATTCCCATTTTTACTGCAAATCATCACATGCCAATCTAAGCCCCCTCTCTGCTCTCTCTTTTCTTAAACAGTCCCTGTGTACCTTTTCTTCCAGCAGCACACTTTTTCAGCTCCACAAAACCCGTGTATTACAAATGCCTTGTTTTAGACAGTTAAGCTGCTCTTTCCTCAGGTTACTTGCAACATGTTGATGATGAGCTGAGTGAACACACAAGTCAACACAACAAACTACCTGAGCTCACCTAGCCAGCACGCAAACCTTCAAACTCACTAAACTAAAATCTTTTTTCCCTACTAGAAGATAGATCAAGTCACTTCATTTCAACAAACAAAATCATGTCCTGGACCACAAATTAACCTTGGATTATTCAACCTGTCAGCTAAAAAGAACAAAAAGCAATCAAACAAGCAATAAACCATTATGTACACACACCTGAAATGTAACCACAGAGCCTGGCAATATCCAGTCAGAAGGAAACAAACGCAGACTGACGAGGAACGACTTTTAAATGACTTTCAGTAAAGAAAGAAAAAAAAGCTAAAGATTTTAAAAAAGTCAGAACTCATATCTGAAAGTAAAATGTCATAGTTAGAAAATTATGATTTACCTTTTCTTTGCTAGACTGACTGTTCCCTTTCCTCTCCACTCAACAGTAACCCTCTTGGAGTCAGGACGTCCGCTATTCTGCCGCTCTACTCCCTGAGCCACATCATACACATCCACACACAAACATTTACACCACCACAAACACCACGCACATGCACGTAATACCAACAAGCCACTCCCTTGACTTCCCCTCTTTCCCATTCTGTCTCCAAAGGGATCTGATCCTCACCACACACACACACACACACTTCCTTACGGGTTAATAGGTTGCATGGTTGACACATTAACTTATGACACACTGTCTTTGTTTTGACCTCCTTTTTTCCTTTTCTTCCACATCTCCACATTAACTGCAGCTTAATATGTTTTCGTTCATCTTGTACTTTTACAGATAACAATCAAAAGGCGACTTTAGTTTTACTTTAACTTTTTTTCCTGTTATATACACATTACAGCATTACAAACATGATGGTAACTTCCTGCATCTCTATCACATCCATTAAAAATCTTAACTTTAGAAGCAATTTAGTCAAATTTTAAATTATTTCAGGAACTAAATTCCTTTCAAGCTGCCATCAGTACAGACGAATTGCACATTGTGCGTGCCTTTCAGCTCTTGAAGCCTATCTAGGACCACCATCTTCCACAGGACAATCGCAAAAAGCTCAAAGAGATCCGCTGCTGTGATGTGAGTGGAAGGAGCCCTGCTGCTGCTTGCTGATGATTTTGGCAAAGTCCCCATTCCAGAGCAGACAACACTGCTGGGACACAGCTGGTGGCCTGCTTGCCTGCCCAGCGACCCCGCGCCCCCATCTAGTCCTGAATTTATCTCCACACCTATGGCTTGCAACTCAACCAACATACAATACAGCTGTCCTACAGGAAGTAAAGCGTAATATTAGAGCATCCTGTTAAGCCAAAAACCTTCACACAAACAGACAAAGCAGAGCACATTCTGCAGTAGACAATGGGACTGATACTAAAAGGCTTGCATTTCTTCCATTCTGCTACATCACTCTGGTTAAAGAAAAGGTGCTTTCAAATGAAACACCAGAACTTTGATATGACTGATTTAATTTTTCCCAGAATCACAAACACACCAGGCGTTCCCTCGCTCAAAGGCTTTTCATAAGTGCACACTGTAAGAATTAACTTTGTTTTTCTAACACAGGATCCCATTTACTGCAAACAGAGCATTCATAAAAAAAACTATGATCAAAAACAGCAGATAAGATAACATCTGGCCTTTGGAAGACACTTGGGTCTCGTGTTCACGTTAAGCTCTGCCTCTCAGCCACAAGAGGGCGGGCCAGCTGCAAGGGATAATGGGAAAAAATGCCACTAAAGAAGGATTCAGGAAGATACAGAGCCTAATTTTTCCAAAAGAGTGAAGGGCTGCGTGTTTAAATGTGTGAGAGAGGCACTTCCTGCCTAAAACAATTTACTGCCTCCACCAAACACTTTAGTCAGAGTAAATTGTATCTTTCACTTAAAAAAATGGACAAAACAAGGTTTATTTGCACAAGGATGCAAAAACACCAAACACATTCCTGACTCCGTGGCAGTTGAGGCATGTGTCCTGTGCGTGTGTGTGTCTGTGTGTGCATATATATCCAGCCACACTCATAACTCAAGAGACAATGCTCGTTGTTGTGTGCAGCATTCTTCATTGCGACAGCAGAGAGGACTCTGTGGTCACTGTTGCCATGCAAACAAAGTCAGCCCTCACACATTTGTCTGTTTGGCTCATTTGTGTCAGTGCAAGTCGGCAGGACTGCACATTAAATGCAAAAAATCTACCCCGACTGTTCTTTGGATTACATCAGGATAACATGATTGCATTTTATCATCTCTCCTAGCATAATCAGCACTGATTGCTGCGTTATCTCTGCTGTACTCACCCCAGCTCCCATGGTGCTCCTGGGCTCAACACGCTCAGGTTCAAGACAACTAGCAGATGCCTTCCCCTTCTCCACAGTCCCTAAGACGACACACAGCAGAAGACACACTCAGATAAAGTGTATATGAAATAAAGTAGGTGATAAATGAATCCACCTAAAACCACGCATCAGAATGAAATTACATACTTATCAGAGTGGAAATTAAATTATGTATAGAATAGTGACGTGATCTGAGACGGAAAGCTCTTTTTTCTGTATCAACCCACTCATGCATCGCAGTGCTTCAGAATGACAAGGCCTCACGTGGACCAGACAGCGCTAAGGAATGAGAGGAATCCATCATCTGATTCCTCATCATACTGCAGGTTGATCTGACATTGTAACTATGGCAACAGACACATCCATGCATGCACTGCATGAGCTACAGACCGAATTTTTTTTTTTTTTTTTTTTTTTAAAGAAGTACTTTTTCTTTCAAGTTCAGTCCCTGGTGTAGAGGTGGCGAGTTGTTAGCGTTCACTCTAGCGCCCTCACCAGGCCAAACTGCGTCAGTGCTTGATGCAAAATACAACGTTGTTAAAAATGTCCTCAGCAGTACCCAGTTGTTCAAATCATACCATTATACATTAAATTTCTTGCAACAGTATCCACATTTTAATGCATTAAATATAATAAAGTTTAAAATACTGTGGAAAAATGTAAAAAAAAAACAAAAAAAAGGAGAGCAGCTTTGTACCACCAACTGAAAAGTACGCAGAGATCTGTTTCAATGACTCAAGTGATGTCCCTCACATGTCAGTTAAAGTATGTTCTCTGTATCATGGTTTTCATTTTTAACCAGTCAAGCTGTGGTGGAGTGGACAGATCAGGAATTTCCCATCTTACCTTGCAGTTGCTCATCACGGATACGTCGGATAACTGCTCGGATCATCTTCCTCTCTTCAAACAAGCTGGCAGCACGAAGCTGCAAGCAAATATATGCGAAAGCTATGTCAGTTCACAGAATTGAGCTGCTTTGTCAATGTTAATGCGATCAATGACCTGTTAATATTCACCATTTTCATGAGCTCATCGATGTCCGTGATGGATTGAAGTTTTACTGATAGGATGTCCAAGTTTTCACTGGATTCTGACCTGATTAAAAACACATCAACACTTATACACTCAGTATGCTACAAACAAGACATGATGATTTCATTAAAAACCAAAATAATAAAACTGGCTTCCACAGTTTTGTTGATGCAAATCATTCAGGGTTTTCAATGGAGAAATTTAAAGCAATGACAAATCCTACTTATCTTTCTTCCATACAAACTTCTTTCTTCATTTCACTGCTTACTTTTGTTTGTCTGTTACTCATATGTTTCTTCACCCTATTATCCTCACTTTTCTCCGTTTGCTGGTATTAAACGATATGCAGTAAAATGGCATTTGAATATTTTACTTTTACCACTCTGAGGAAGGGGATGATATATCTTTGTTTTTTTCTGTTCTGGGTGTGCGGGGTGTGCAAACATGTGAAACAGTAGGAGTGATTTCTTTAGCAGCTTCAGTGTAGCATATCTATTGTTTTTGTAACCTAAGTCATCTGAGTCGAGGTAAATGGAAATGACCGCTGCTCATAGGAGGATTCAATGACTAACAGAACAGCAGCGGAGGGATGGATCTACTCTCAGCATCAGTGTTAAATCTTTACTTTGCCCAAAACCAGATGTTGACATCGCCCAAGGCCCTTGAATTTAAATAACACCTGTAATAAGACTCAGGTCAACTACTACGTCTATGAAGCTTTCATAGACAAGAAAGTTTGGATCATACAAACAAATCTTTATTGGATTGTCCTGTATCGTCTTGCTTATAACGTAACCTTCATGTTATTGCGAAGAGTTAAATGTGATTTCACAATCTCCATTTTCTTAAAGCATTAAAAAGTTTAAATGCTGCAGTTTCACAACATTTGGCCAGATTTCAGGAAATCAGAATCTATTAGGGAAAAATTGATTGTACTGTTTGCCTGAAGTCTTTCATTTAACTTGGCAAAGAGCTTTTTCATCAAGTTTTAACATCATTAACCAGAATGTTTACAGTAAGACAAAATTAATCTTCTTGGATAAGTTTAGACCTGTTTGTATGGATTTCATTTGGTTTGCCAGCTTAGACATGTTTAACTAAATATGCAGGAGTCGTATTGCGTCACAGATCCGTTTATTTGCACTCATCAGCTGAAAGACGGGTGCTGGGAACTATTAATGTATAAAGTGGGAAAACACTCAGAGTGCAACAAAATATATTATATGATGTGGATCTTATAAACCGAAGAAAAACGTATGTATGGATTGTAAAACGAGCATGAAAGATAGAAATTGATTGAAGCCACAGTTTTCCGTCACCTGCGATTTCCTGTTATTTCTCCTAAGAGGTGATGAATGCTGCATCCGTACATTGTAAATGACCTGGTCTTGTGTGTGTCCTCACCTGTGCTGGTTCTCTTTGTCTTCCTGCTGATTGAGGTGTGTGAGTCGAAATCTCTTGCTGGCCAGAGCAGCCTCCATATCCTCAATTTCCCTTCTCCGCAGATCTCGTATGGCTGAACGAATGAGGCGTCTCTCGTCCAGATCCACGGTTCCATCCAGCTGCACCGTGAAGAAAAACATAAACAATGTTTGAAGATAAATACAAGAGCAAAAGATGGCCAAGTATTTGGCTTGCAAAGACTGCTGACACACCATTCTTACATTTGCATGATGCTCCAAGATTGGCACGGTTACATGCTTAACTGTGTTACCATTTCAGAAAGTTGGGCAATGAGAAAAGTTCACAGGTTGTTGTCAATATAGACCAGTGAATAAGTTGGACAGCAGGGACAAAAGCACTGTCCAGAGGTGGTTTTAGCTCTGTGCAAGCTGCCATTTCTCCCCCTCTGATTAAACCCTGTTCACAAGTAAAGCCAGCAGCTCATCCAGAAACAAAATATCCTAAAACAAACTCAGTAATCAACTTTCACTGAGCTCAAACTACATCTAATTGCTGACTAATCACAATGTACGAAGGGTCCGACTTTCTGCTGTCACTGGGTCAACAGAGTGGACCTCCGCCTAGTCCTTTAAGTGACTATTAGTTAAAAAGGTCTCTTTTCAAAGCAAAGAAAAAGTGATTAATGAGTGTATAAAGGCAGACCTGCAGACAGAGACACCACTTTAACAGGCCAAATGCTTTCTTCTTGGCGACAGTCCTGAGCATGAGAGGGAAGAAGGATCCCTCTCCTGTCATGCACGACATGGATCGATCTTTCGGCTGGTACATCAAACTTGTCATCACATGCAAAGAAAAGCTGCTCTTCAGACTGACTTTTTTTTCAAACTATGCTCAAACTAATACTTTAAGGTTTCCTGCTGCAACAGTGAAAAGCTGCCGAGTCATGACAGAAATCTTTGTCCAATGTCCTCTACTAACAGAAGCTGGACGTGGATGTTAAGACAAGTCTTACATGTCAGGAGATTGAAAAGAGAGCAGATGCTCCCTGCATCTGGGCCCAGAGAAGGAGAAGTATGAGGAGTAGGGTCGTCTAAGAAGAGATGAAGAAAGCCAGCAGTTTTGAGGTCTTGCTGTGGTTTGACTAAATATGTAACTAGAGCAGCGCAGGCACAGAGGGACTCTTCTATATACTGTAATTTGTGGAAATTTAAAGTGCTGAGCTGACTGAAATGAAAGGGAGGAGAGGACAGAAAGTTCTGAGATGGCTGGAAGAAAGGATATGAGAAAAGAGAGGAGTAAGGGGCTTTGGACGACAATGAGAAAGAGAGAAAAATAAAAAGGGTACACAGCTACACTTGGATATGCCTAAAAATGGCCAGATGAGAGCTGGGTTTGAAAGGGCCATGCCTTGCACAGGTCATTCTTCACATTCCTGCTGACTCACAAGGAAAAAAAACAGATGGTAGTAAAATCCAACAACCATGAACTGGGTTTGGTTCCAGTCCACCAATGAGATGACGACCAGGACAGTGGCAGTTTCTGACAGCGAGGAAAGAAAATTATCAGAGGAAATGAGAACATGTTGCTCTACGGTCCGTTATGCCCACACAGACATACACTCACACACTACCCAAACACTCAGGCCAGCCATCTATTACCATGCTGTCATGCTCATCGCTGAGTAAATGTCATGATGCCATTTTACAGCTTGTACGTTTTAGGACCGATTTATATTCCTCCCTGAGATATACCAGAACAGCCTCAAGCCTGAGCCTCCACTCCCAAAACTGTCACTTCCAATTTGCACTTTCAAAGATTGAAATTTAGGCTTTTAAACACATGTCTAAAAGATAAAATAAAAAGGGAAAAAAAATCAATCACAACAAAGAAAATGACCAGAGACAGCGCTTGAACTCAAAGCATGTGAGAAACCACAGAGCTGTCCAGATCTGTTCAGTAATCTTCTTAAATATAAGCACAGAGTGGAATTAAAGTCCTGATGTGATGATAAGAGATGAAAAATTATCCCCATGCTTAACGTCAGCAAATTTGACTTGACCTGTACTGAAGTTTGAATCAACCAATCAGCGGCTGCTTGGATTGGTTGCAACATTAATGTGCTGAATCCAGCTGGCACTACGGCAACACATGCACGTGACTTTTTCTCTCAGAAAAATAGTCAACCGACAACCTTGCACAGGAAAGTGATTAAAGGGTGCAACCCAAGCAAACAGAACACACCTTACACTTGAGCAGCTGCCAAGTACAACAAAATAACCGTTAAAAGAACCAAAGACAGAAAAGCACCACACTTGTCCAGAGACCGAGACCAGCTTATTAAAATACCACGACAATGACCCTACACAAAGAGGGACTTGTGTTGAAAAAGTTAATAATTAAATCATCTTACACCTGACTTTTTGCAACGGCATTTCTCAAACAGTATAAACCTCAGTTTTCCAGTAAGACTGTGACCCAGAGAGCTACCATTACTAGCAGACAGAGAGCCTTTCACATACGCTGTCTGTGTGCATTTCAGACGCATGACTCAGAAGTCACATATAAAACAATATGTATTACTGAACTGCAGTCATTAAGATGTCACCAGGCTTTCAGCACCTTTAATGGACTGTACCAGGATGGTCTGCTCTCTGATGTGCTCTCAGGAAGCTGCTGTCACACCTGTTAGCGCTAGCCGGGGTCACCTGAATCACTCACTGGGACATGACGTTAAGAAACAGGATGAGGTGGAGAACATGAAGCCAGGACTGACAAAATGTGTGGAAATAGCAGGAGGAGGCACAAACACTCGCACGCACACACACGCACACACAGACTAAACGAGAAAATCATTAGTCTGACGCAGGCAGCGACATACAATTAAAAAAATGTTAAAAATGTTTCACACAGAAGCTTGCAAAGACTTGTTTTCACTCCGAGTCACTTCCTGTAAAGCAGAAGTCTTCCATGGAATAAAAATCTCAAAACCACCAACAGCATCTATCCGAAGTAGCTCAATCAATCAAAGTCAATTAGAGAGCGCTCATGGTTTAGCATTAATCCCGACCAGCTGGTGGCACACTCCGGAGGACATGAACACCCACTGAACTCAGTCGACACAGATTTGAATGGGAATTTTTAGTTTCATAAGTGGGTTTGTTTGTGGGTTTGTAATTGTGCCACTGCGGAGGCAGCAACAGAAGTGGCCGGAGCTTATAGCTCGTCAGGTGCTCATAGCTGAGGTGGTAAACAGGATTTAATTAAAACCGTAGATTCAAAAATAAACAGACCACTTAACCATATTACTATGGAAACAGATAAACACGATGCTCCTTCATATTTGTCTTAATTACACTGTTCTATTCATCTCGCTTTATTAGTGTTAAATGATGGGTACACAGACTGCAGTGTGGCTTTAGCCTCTGATGGTAAACTACTTCAAAGCTTCCAACCATCTCCTGCACACTGAGCTAAACTTTCCCTCTACATCTAAGACAACTAATCTATTTGGAGTCAAGTTATTCAAATAATACTTGTGAGGACTTGTAGTTAAACTACGTAAGAACTATTTTATTTTATGGGACTGATCACACTGTACGGAGCTCCATACGGGACACTTTTTTTTCTTTTTGCATTACAACGCTGAATATGTGTCGGCAGTGCACAGCTGTAATAAGTTTAGTTTTAGATTGTTGCTAGCTCTTTCACAGTTTTCCTTGTGCTTTTTGGCAGCATACTCAACACAAGCCACATTGTGGCTTAAGTTGGACCTTTGGCCCAGATCCTGATCACTCTAAAGGATGAACACCTCCTTCCCTAAATCCCTTCAAAGGCTCTAACAGAAAAACATCCAACATAATGATGCTGCCACCCCCATGTTTGATAAAAAGATATTCTGCATCAGTGATGTGGAACTCTGTGCCTGGTTTTCTCAATATAAACCAGTAGTACGAGAATCAAATGGTTGAGACTCTGCTTCATCTGATCAACAGGTTTGCGTCTCTCATTTTAACTTAAAACACTGCAGTCATGGTAGATTTATGAGCTGGTCACTCATAATGACCATTAAAGTTATTAATTACCCAGCAAAAGCCTAATATTGCAGCATATTCAGTAAGATTTAGGAAACTAGATTAAAATGTAATGCTGAAATTTTTAGTATAAAACCTTTCTGCACATTGCCTGTTTGTATAAGTTTAGTCTGAATTAAACAATGACACCAAATAAAAAGAAAACAAACTGACTAATTATCATAAATCTTAGGCATTGCAGAATTATGATGTTCCAAACACCCATTTCTACATGCTGTACAACATCTGTCTATCTCCAGTTGATTTGTGTAGTGTGGGTCACAAAGGTCAGGTCAAATGTCACAGCTTGTTGTGTGGAGAACATCTAACTTAACCTTCCCACACACACCCACCGAATCCTGTCTGGGAGCAGGATGATCCCCTCAGGCCAAGTCCTAACCCTTTGACTCCCAGTGGGTGTGCATGGGCCATTTTTGTAAAATGAGGATATCTAGTAATGGCAAGCCAGGCCCGAGTGTGTATGTGCATGCATACACAAACGTGGGCATAAATGATAGGTAGGGAGTACTGTGTTTTTGTCCATGAGCCAATAATTTCCTGAAGAGGCGAGAGTTAGAGAGCAACCAGGCAGCAGATCAAATCAGTGTCTAATACTCACTTGTGTCAAGCTCACAAGTGAGTTTGCCCTTATAAGGAGACACAGGACACTTCTTGCAGCAGAGCTGAAATAGATCAACGT
This sequence comes from Pseudomugil tenellus, assembly GCA_037177515.1. NCBI lineage: Eukaryota > Metazoa > Chordata > Actinopteri > Atheriniformes > Pseudomugilidae > Pseudomugil > Pseudomugil tenellus. Next base: position 14,092,849 of record JBAMHX010000013.1, on the reverse strand, counting down.
CTTCTGTAGCAGCGCTTAAACAGATTAAAGACAAAGAAATTAGATTGTCACCTTGTTTGTGTGTGTGTGTATATATATATATA
>JBAMHX010000013.1:14060271-14071767 GCA_037177515.1 Pseudomugil tenellus | reverse complement strand
TTTACATAATATATATTAAATTGAAGCCAACTTGTTCATTGATAACACACGCACGCACACGCACACACACACAAAGTTATAAATTCAGGCACACCAAGTTTGAGCATGTTGTGTCTATTACAGACAGCCTTAGTAGTACCTGCATGATAAATGTCATCTGACCAGTGCATAACTGGGTAAAGTATCATGTAAAAGAAATGAATCATTGGATTACACACCGTGACATTTCACTACAGCATCTCTTTGTTCATTTACTTTGTGGATCACTGATTGTAAAAGAGTCCAGTGGGGTATGTGTGAGAAAATGTTGTCAAAGGAAGGTATGCCTGAAGCTTTTGTCATCTCACCATCTATCATCAACTTGATTGAATTACATGCATTCGTTCTACTGTGGATGCAGAGTCTGTAAAAGATAATCTACCAGGTTTCTTTGGAATGCAGTCCTACACGTGGGCAAAACGACGACATTACACGAGTGCTTATGGCAGGTGTTTGCACACTGATCCACAACTGGCTCTGAGGATAAGCAACCCTTTAATTTCACTGTGGTAATAATGGCAACATAATATAACAAGAACAACAATGTAGTCTATCAATATGTTCAAGAATTATCATTGATCATTAAATGGTACTTTTCCTCAGCATACAAATTATTGCAACAGCTTTTCCAGAAGTGACTGACGTCCTCGTCAAGCATTACACTTCTATGTAGGGTTTTAGATATAGAAACTGTACACCGACCGCAGCATAATAACCTCACCTGGACAAAGAAAATGAAGTGCTTGAAGGAGGTGTTGAGGTGAGCCTCCTCTTGCAGCTGCATCACAGAGTCAAAATGTTGGTGGTAGATGTGAGCATAAACTCTGAACAGACGCTTCAGGATGGTTTTGGCCACAGACATGAAATTCTTAGGAAAGGGAACTCCTAAGATGCAGAAGGAGATGGAAAATGCTGATGTCATGATAAAAGCACGAGTTGTTTCAACATTCACTTTGTCTTTCAGCCTTGCTTAGACAGACACTTCAGTGCACTGCACTCGCACCTTTGCACTGTCTCCATTAAGACTTTTTACTTAAATATGTTAGTAAAATCAAGAGACAGAAGTCAGGGAGTCATGTGGGTGGTGGGGTGGGGGTTGCTTTATAAATAAAGTTTGATTTGATAAGTTTAAGAGAAAATGTTAGTGGTTGCCTGCAGAGTTAGAGTTACTGAAGTGACCTAACTCTACGGTACTACCTGACGGGTTAAACCCTTTTAACATAAACAAGCACACATTTTTTCCTTCTGTCTATTGTTCATTTGTAAATGGAGTTCTTGGCCCCTGAAGCACATAAGTCCTAAAACGTAAGATATTTAAAAACCAGGATAAAAGTTGTTACACAATAACAGAGAAATGTCTTCTTGTTCTCGAGGAGGAAAAAACAAAATGATGTAATACAAGCTCTGGTTTGGGCTTGAAACTTCCTCTCAACATGTTTTTTTTTGTCATCTCGCTCATTCATGACATTAGTTATGTCCTAATTCAGAATCTCTTTAATAAAGCATTTACTTTAAAAACAAACATAACTTGCTGCTACCTACACACTGGGTGTGCATACTACAACAGGAAATTGGAAGGTTTGTGCACTTTTGCGTCTCCGTGTGCATGCAGATTTCCCTATCAAAAATAATTTTAAAAAAAACGAATTAAAGTGATAATGAAACGCTTTGCGTTCCGTCTAAACGTAGCCTTAGTTGTGTTTGAGTGAGAAGCTTCAATCCTTCACCGAGATACTGTAGATTGATCATGTCATCGAAGCAAGAGGAGGTCACATTGGACATAAATGATGATCGACAACCAATGATGCAAAAATGCACCACTTCTACTCTGTGTGCAGATACCATCATTGAGCAACTTGTGTTTTTCTGGTTGTGTTTTCTATTTGTTAACTGAGGTTGTTGTTGTTTTGTTAAGATGCCAAGTGTGGTTTATCTGCTCTTTTGTATTTTTTATGTATTTTCAAAAAGCAAAAGGTCAAGGAGAAGAAAACTGATTAAAGATATTAAAACTGATTAAATGAAGTGTATGTAATTGTTTGGTCTGTTGGACAACAATGCAACTGTAGTCTCGTCTGTTAGTAATGACTTCGCTCCAGCTTTCTCTAATAAATTTTCATAAATATGGAACCAAAATAAGAATTAAAAAATCTTGAGTAACCAATGCTCACCAATCTTAGAAGGGAAAAGTGTCTCATCATCCAGCTGGTCCTGCACCCAGGTCATCAAGTAGTCTATGTACTTGGGTGCAGAGCATTTGATTGGCTTTTTAATATTGGTCCCATCAGCCCAGTGATATTCATATCTGCAAAGAAATAAACACACACACTCATCATGACTTGTTGGGGTACAAACCCATCATGAGTAGATTAGCTTGAAGCAAGAACAGAAGGGGAAAGCTCAAGTATTTAGTTGTATTACTGTTAGCGGTTTTGTTGACAGGAAGTGAACCTAGGTCTCTTCCTTCTGATTAGAGACTCAGCTCAGACGGTCTTGGCAAGAAAAGCAACGGGAAGTGCCAAAACTAGAGTCTAACAACATGAGATCACATGCAAAATTCTATTCCTGTTTCATGCTATGTGACACTGAGATTAAATATTTCAATTCACCCAAGTTTCACTGCAGCCAAAAGGTACCAGTTTCATGCTTAACACGTTTACTTTCCCATCTTTGTCAAAACACACGAGATGCATACATAAAAAACAGAAAACTTCTTACCTTGGTCCGGCAGACATCACAGAGCAGCTGTTCTCGGTACAGAACTCTGTGATGGTGCCATACAGCATGTTGATCTGGTTAAAGAAATCCACCGCTGAAAACGAGAGAAAATGGACATTTTCGTTTAATCATCACAAAGATTAAATTATTTTAAAACAGCAAATGTGGGGAAATTTTACACTGTGGAAGCACCTAACAAAGGCTAATTTGGCATTTATCTTGCATCCTGGCTCTTCACTAAGTTCTCTCTAGCTAGTAAAAGTAAGTCTTATGGTTTCTTTTTAATGTCTTTTTGCACTTCTTTGATAAACGAGCCATGGTGACGTTTAAAAGATTTCAAAGACCTTTGAGATCCAGTTGCTGGCCCATGACACATTTCTATAAAATGAAACACAGCTGTAATGTGATGTTCTGTGTTGTAAAAGTATAACAGCAGAGTTATTTAAATAGAGCTCCGCAATGTGTCCATTGAGAATCAATGTTGCCATGTCTGCAAGGACAAAAATAAAATATAAACCTAAAAAAAGTATTTGAGGGAGGCAAAATCTCGACTCCATCCCCAACATAGGTTTAGAAAAAAAGAAAAAAAAGGTTTGAAAAAAAAAAAATTAAGTTGGCCTTAAATTAATACAACGCTTCACCAATTATGTATCTAAACCTCACTATTCTGCCACAGAAATATACATACCCTTGATATTATGGTATGATATGGTAGACTTGCCCAGTGAAGTGACCGCTAACAACAGCTAATTCAGCATCCATCTTGTGTCCTACTTTTACTCTGAGCTTTCTCAAGTTAATAAAATTCCGTCCAATTTTTATGCTTATCTAATCTCTTGCTCTGTCCCTTTTTCTCTGTCTTCTTTATTCTTCCGATAATGTCCTCTTACAAATTCAAACCAGCCGCTGGTTTGATATCCAGTTGCAGGGTTGTGATGCAGTGCATGAAACTCAGCTGTAATGTGACACAGTAGCCTAGAAGCTAAAGTTGTGGTATATGGTTTCGAAACTTTAAGACGCGGTGGTACAATGACAGCTCCAGGAATGAAAGTGCTACTTTCACGAGAACTGCAGCTATAGGAAGCATTACGGTTAGATGACACTCAGGAATTATTTGTGAAACCATGGTGACAGAAAGCTGCCGGAAATAGCCAGACCTTCTCTTTTTTATCTGTCTTATTTACTTTCACCAATTTGGAATGACAAATCTGTTATTATGACAAATCATTAAAACTGGATTGACTCCTGCTGCTATCCTGGTTTGCCTGAATACTCCTAATTATTACTTACTTTGGTAAATTATTGGTTGCCACATTAAGATTATGTCTTTGCACAATAAGAGGTGCTGCAAACACTCAACATTTGCTATAAAGATCATCTATATTTAATTTTATCACTGGTTATCATGAGAATTTTGAATAAATATTTGTACACCAGATGTGTAAGTGTATTGTATTTGTTCACTCACTGTTGACGGCAATCCATTCATTGAGATCCTCTCCCTCTGGCAGCATGACAGCCTGTCTCAGGTTACCGCTGCCAAGTGTTGCCTCAGCATGCTTCAACAGCTCATACTGGTGGGAGCCTTCTGGGATGTTCTTCTTTGGTTTGAAGGTCTTAGATGAGCGACTGCCACTGCAGACAAATTTAACACAGAGCAAAGGAATTATATCTGAATAATGTAATTAATTTTTTTAATTAAATCATTTTTCTACTGTAAACACTAGGGGTGGGCTTTTTCACTGTTTCATTGATGCAACACGTGTCAATTCAATTTTGATTAATAATTGTTAAAAAAAAACAATATTTTTCATGATAATTTCAGAAGAAAAAAATTGATCAAAATCCTAATAATAATTGCATAAAAATCGAATTGTAGCACCCTGAATCGCAATCAAATTTAATTGTGAGGCAAGATTGCACATCCATTGTAAGCATATTTAGTATATCCAAGAGTCCAAGATAGCGTCATAATGATTAGGCAATTTTTCCCCAAACACCTGGCAAACACTCATCAAAAACAAAAAAAACCCAAAAAACAACCAAGACAAAACCATAATACTGACAGTAAGTAAACGTAACAGGCGCTTCAACATATTTTCAAAATAACAATTAATGTCTTCTAATATTATACTGGAATAACCAAAAAGAAAAAAAGTTGATGCTAACATACTAGAAAACCTAGAAATTATGCTAACAGCTAGCACAAACGCTGATCCATTCAATTGCAAACTGGCTCTGTAAAAGATTATATTTGTTGACAGAATGACTCCAGAAATAACTGTCTGTTTACCATCAGATCTGACTGAGACCCTGGAGAAATCACGGATATTAAAAAAAGGGGGAGGAAGCGGGTGCTAGCAACAAACAGCAAAAATGAGGAAATGAAACCAGGCATCACTGAGCTTGCTGAGAAATACAACATGTCTTTTAAAGAGATATCTGTTCATTAAAAAACAAAACACAGATTTCAATTCGAAATTGATTGAAAATCTTTTTACGTATAACTTCTAACTGATGTTGGTGGACACAAGGAAACGGTAACTCCTCTGCAAGCCAAAATCCAAACACTAACGGAGGAAAACAAGAATCTCAAAATCAACTTGGAAGAGTGCCGATGCTGCAGCTGGAAATCCCTTCTGAAACTAAATGGCCGTGAGGACAAGACCGACTGTGAGAGCGATTGTGTGTGTGGCTCCCGCCATCCGAGTTAACCTGCAAGTCGGAGTTAACAACGTGTTGGCCCCAAAGAACCTGGAAAGATTAGAGCCATCATCAGTAAGACACATCTCTGGGGAAAAATGTGAGTTCTTACAGGAGAATGACCTGAACATCACTGAGCTATTTTCTCTGGAGGACAGAACGATCAGGCACAAATTGTGTATACTGATCAAGAGAGCAAGAGGGGAGAAGAAAATAGCTGCAACAGGAGCTACATTACCCTAAGTGGTGTAAAGAAAATGATCTTTTTCTGCTGTCAAATGGAAGTTGCATATTTCAAGGTCAACTCATAATATCTCTTCCTATGTTATAAGTTCTGTCTTATCCTTACTGGAGTTTTCTTTGACTTTTTTAGTTCCATAAGCTTTTTGCTGCATGCGTGAGTTTAACTGACATTGCATCTGCATCCAGAAATAAATCCCATATTTTATGATTTGCCATTCTTCTATTCTGGGTTATAGAATAAATATTAAGTTATTCCAGTTCGTGTTCTCTACTAGTTGTGTATTACAGAGCTTGAATACCTCTTAAAGAGATAAACAGGGAGCTGTTCAGTATTATTCTACATACATTCATATTTCAGTTTCCAGTGATCTGAACATCTTCTGTTGTAGTTTCTTTAATGTTGTTATGACACAATAGTATATTTATCTATGGACATTATTTTCTTTTAGGAACAAAAACTCTCTTTTCATGCGTTTCTAGTAGGATTTAATCCATGTACTGCATATAAAAAGATGCACAGAGCCTCCTAGTATTTTCTTTCTATCGCTTCTTGGCAGCGTCAGGTGTGCCAACGCTCCCAGAAGATACAAAATGAGCAAAGACGTGGAGCTGAGAGGGGGGCTGCGAGTGATCGGTGTCTGTCAAACTCAGAGCTGCCTGTTGAGCTAACCTGATAACAGAGGTAGGTGGGCTAAAGCTACGACGCGCTATTATCAAGCTAAAAATCGCTTTTGTGCTACACTCTGACTTCTTGCCATAGATATCGAATACCCATCAAAAGCACACATTCATAATTATGTCAAATATTAACAATAAAAAAACGTCTAAATGGATGAGTCATAAAAGAAATCCCCGACAGTTGGGATGAAGGTACATTTCACTTGATTTGAATAACCACAATAGTTTTGAACCAGATAATAAGCATGTCTGTTTCCGCTGGTAAGTTGGCATTTTTAACATGGGAGTCTATGGAAATTTGCTGTTTTGGAGCCACTGGTGGATGAGGGAAATGGAAAGTTTTGGCACTTCTACATAGGCTTAACTTTTTTCCATCGAAGGTAGCTGCTTCATGAAACAATCGCATGAAAAATGTAAGGATTTATATATTATTTTAGGAGGTGAAATCAGATATCCTCCACTTGATTGCTTCACTCTCCCCGCTGGCAAATACTGATCATGTTTTGTGGACATTCAAGAATTATATCTTACTGAGAACATAATGGATCAATACACTAATATTTTTTCAATTTGAAGACATATTTTCTGATCTTAGTTAAGGGTGTATACAAAAATGTGTATTCTCTTAAATACAAAATAAAAATATATGTTATGTTAAAGTATAAATTATGTTAATTTTTTTTAAAAAAAACAAACCAGACAAAATCTAAAAAAAAATTGAGAAACAGTAAAAGTAGATTGTAAACTTTAACGAATAAAGAAAATGTTTACAGTAGAAGACCTTTATATAAAAGAGAATTATCTACATCTTCATTATTTCTATACAGATTAGATCTGCATTTATCAGGTTAAGAGTCAAATAGCTGAGGAAATGCAAATAACTCACCTTTTTTACTAGAAAAGCACGATGTTCAAAGCAAAAATTAAACACCTCCTAACTCCTTTTTTAATAAAACTAAAAATAGGATTTCCACAACTGGTGACATTTATAAGAAACTTGTGACTATATGAAGTTAAGAAAGCATTTGCAATCAATGCAGTGAAGAAAGGAAAAGCTCTAATGGACTTTCAGTCAAATCAATACCTTCTGGGATTAATTAAAAAAACCTTATTGTACAAACAATATCTGGATAAAAAAAGAAAACACAATAATAAAAACAAAGTTTTATCCCTCTCATCCCTAAAACTGAAAAAGATGTTTTGGGGAAATTGACTTTGATGGTATAATTTTAGAAATAAAACTAGTATTGCTCAAAAACTAAGACATAACTAACAATATTATATTCATTTTTTACCTTCTAGATTATTCTGCTTTTGTGCAATCTGATGCTCCCGCCTGTTTCCACAAGTTTATTATAAAGTCACCTGATCTGCATTCCTTCAATACGCTATAAAGTCATTAGTTTTGGAACCACCTTTATAAACACATTAAAACATACAAAGCAATGCATTGTTCCTTAATAGTCATTTATATAGTTTTGTCCAAAGCTCTCCAATCTCTTCCTCTTTATTTTTGCTACTGACACGACATAGCACGACATATCATAAAGACACTCATCTAAAAGAAATGTACATCTTCTAGAGAGAAATTAAGATGACTCAACCAGCAGATGATATTGCTTTATCTTTACAAGACCAGTCCCAGTCGGCACAAGTTCGAAACCCAATTAACTTCTTTTTTTACTGCTTCTGGCCTTACATTCAGTGTGAATTGTTACCACTGTCTGAATTCAATAGACACCAAATAAACAATATCCCACTCATTAATTCAGTTAAATGCTTAAAAAGATGCATAATCTAAACTTCCCTGTAAAGATCACACAGACTAAAATAATATTCAACCTTTCACTTTAGAGAGACTGTGTTTGATGCAGTTAAACTTTCCTTTTCCAATTTGAATCCCTCTCAATCGCTCCTTATTTCTGGGGGACAAAGTTATTATTTAAATATATAAACTACATCACATTTTCAAAATGTATTTCAGAGGGAACATGCATTTCTGATATGCTCCGAATTGTTTTTTAAAAAAATGGTTTGACTTCACGATGACATCTCACAGCTGCAGATTTTTTAAAAGTATTGTTTCTCTTTTATCTTTGTCTTGAAAAATGACCATCTCTCTTGTCCCTTTTGTGAAATTTTCAGCTGTTTGCATGACTGTAAATACCTGAAGCGTCTGTAGCTCTGCTTATACTTGTGATGTGTAATCGCTGCCAGGTTACCTCAACTATGGTTCAGCCTTTAAAGACTTGTTATGGCTTGTTTTCAGTGCAAGACGAGTTGCACTGTGTCATAACCACGGTACAGTGGTTAGACTGTTGGTGCAACTAACAGGAAATGTGACTAGATGACAGCGTGACTGTAAACATCGAAACAATAAATTAACTTGCTCGTTGTCTGAAGTCCTTCCGACAAAATGCAGACAACTGTGACTGATTATTAAAGTCTTATCCGAATAAATAAAATATTAGTATGTGCTTTTAAAGCAAATCTACCAACTTTACTGTTTATGATAAGGCTAACCCAGTTAGCTTACAACAGTTCTCTTAATAAAAGAAAGAAAAAAGTTAAGCTCTGCAAAGTCTGGCCCAAAATATATAAACAGTTCACAAAAATATTTCGTCGACGCCTGTTAAATAAACGTGCGGGAAAACTCTTAACCTACACAAAATTCAGTTTGAAAATGGTTTAACCAACTAGTTTTTTGTTGCTGTGTCATTATAATGTTGGTAACTTCCCTTGACGGAACTTCGTAGAAGCGCAGCTACCGTTACTCGCAAACTCCAGCTTTAACTTATAAATCCTCTTAACTTTACTTACAACAGGAAGCTCATCTTGGACAAGAAGCCGTTGACGCGCCTCAATTACACCGCCTCACCCTCGTTAAGTAAACAGAATTTGGTTTTAGTATTAGACACCACGAATCACTTATCAGCGATGCTGCTAACAGGTTCGGCTAGCATGAACTGCACCCACAGTTCTCTTCCTCTGTCGGTGAGCTGTGACTGGTTTACAGGCAGACTGTCGCCCCCTGCAGGCGGCATGTTGCTATGACCAGTAACCTCTTGTCACACCTCGGATAAAATCCATACAAGTTATCTTGAACCGTAAAACTGATTGAATATTTAAAATACGTAAAAGCTCCTAACTCCACAGCAAAGTAAGGCAAGTTTATTTATATAGCACATTTCATATTTAAGAAAGTGTTTTAAATGAAACATTAAAATCAGTAACAAATAACATTACTGTTTTATTATTGTATTAATATATATTCTATGAATGGCAGTAGTTCTTATTTTGTGAGTTGGGAAATAATTGAAAGTTTAGAAAAGGAATATCATAATCCTTTGGGGTTTTTTTGTAAAACTAGTTTAGCAAACTAAATGTAGCTAGTATTATAATAAATAATTTTAATAAAAATAATCTAAGAATGCATAATCTAACATGACTTAAAAACCCAAACTGCACCAAGTGATCACTTGAATGCAATGTAAAGCCACAATTCAAAATGAGTTAAGACACTGAGTAAAGAACAAAAACAGAACGCAATGATTTCCAAATTTTATAAGTCCATATTTAATTCCCATTAGACCATAGAAAACATATCAAATTAATTGAGGTGCTTTATTCCATAAATATATTTTACGGAAAATATTAGTTTATTTTCAATGGATGAAACACATTTAAAACCAACTGGAACAGTGTGACGTTTGCCATCATAGCATCAGCTACTGAAGTTTTAGGAACTTTTTTCTGCTCAACAGTTCTGGGTCCATCCATCCATTATCTGTACCACTTGAGGGGTTGCAGGTAACTTGAGCCTATCTCAAGAAACGATAGAAAAGAGGTGGGGTCAGTTCTGGATCTCTATTCATAGGCTATGTTCTAATCCATGTACTGGACACTACAAAGTACGCAGACTACAGAGGCTATGAAGTGTCCTCCGAAGTCTGCGTACTACATAGTGCACACTCAGGCTGAAATGGGACAGCTGGTCCCTTAGCATCACTGAGGTGCTCTAAACCTCCGTTGTTGAGCAACTTCATATGTTGTTTATCCAGTTATGATCCCAATGGCTCCCAGTTATGAGCCGTAGTTTTACTTATTTTGTTTTTCCGCGATGCACTGGCAGCCTGCCTGAGGTGTGCACTGCCTCTTGCCTGATAGTTGCTGGGAAAGGCTCCAGCTCCCAGCAATCATGAATTGGATTAAGTGATAGAACATCCATTAATTATTAGCTTTTTGTTTGTTTCATTATGTGCCAAATGTTTTCTTTTTGAGCTTTTCTTTTTTTCTGAACTGCAGGCAGGCCAGTGTAGCACCAGAGACTCATCTCCTTCAAAGTCATGCTGTTCCAGTGGATGTAGTTAGTGATTTAGCACTGACTTGCAATAATGTTCAAGACCTTCGATGGAAGACAAATTAACTTTATGGGAACAGATGCTGCTCTAAAACCGTATGTAGTTTTTAGCAATGATGGTGTCTTTACAGATGTGTAGGCTGCTCATATCCCATAGCTACTGATGCAACAGCAGATGCAGAGGTTTGAACTTTCCAGGAATAACAGGGTAGATGGTCCCTCTCCTTTTTAACCTACAGGACATGGTGATTTTACATTTTGGCTCATGAGCACTGGATAGTTTTCATCTTTGTCTCAGACCATTTTAGATAAGCTTTGACTAATTTTGACAATTTTCAACTAATTTTAGACAGAGTTTTCAACATATGGGAGAGGGTCTACCCATATTTAAATCTGACGCTCTTCCAGTTTGTTTCCACCTCCAGCTCTGACTAATGTTTTTTTATGTTTTTGTTTGTTTGTTCTATACGTGCAAACTTTTTTCCACCCCCTTGTTGCCCATGCTGCCCAACGAATATTATCATGAAATGGTAAAACATCTCAGTTTCTACAACTTTATGCTTTATTTTAAATAAATTAGTTTTCTATTGGATTTGCACAGCATTGCATTCAGTTTTATTTACATTTTACACAGTGTCTCATTTTTTTAAACTGGATTAGCAATTTTCTACTAATATAACTCTACTAATATAATATAATATAATATAATATAATATAATATAATATAATATAATATAATATAATATAATATAATATAA
>JBAMHX010000013.1:14036904-14053341 GCA_037177515.1 Pseudomugil tenellus | reverse complement strand
TATATATATATAAATTTTTACATTTAATCATTTTAAACCTATGTTATATTCTATACTCTACAGAGACACAGTATTATAAATTAAAGCTAATAAACTTAAGTTTTTACAAATATCATTCATCTTTAATCTGCAAAGTTCACAACTTTCTGAACAAAGAAAATAGTCCAACAGTTTCTCAGCATATTTTCTTAGTGTACAGGTGCAAGGAATATAAGGATTTAATCATCTACAGTCCATAGTATCATCATAAGATTCAGAAAAAACTCTGCATATAAACCTATACTAAATGTCCATGATCTTAGATCCCACATCATTGTGTAAAGGATTTTACCACGTGGGCAGAGGAACACTTCAGAAAACTATTGTCACCTACACCTACCAGTGAAAAAGCTACCATGGAAAGCAAAAGCCATATGTTAACAACACACACACCACCAGTTTCTCTGGGGCCGAGCTCATCTGAGATGAACTGTTGCAAAAGGTGCTGAAGTCTGATGACTCCACATTTCATTTAACTTTTATTCTGGAATGCGTCGCGAGGTGGCTGCAAACTGTAGTAGCTCCGTCTAAACTTTGATGTTTTTTGTAATATAGGCGTCTTCTTTAAGACCTGTCACTTCGGGTTGTCCAACAAGACTTTTTCACGCAAACAAGAAGCTGTGCTGAATGGAAGATTTTCTGCTTATTTCTTCTGCTCTATTAAGACTTGTTATGATGAGTCTACTTGGCAACGAGACTTATTTACCACCGAAATCAACTGATAATGCTCTCCAAATTCAAGATTATCAGTAAAATAACACTTCAAATCTCAATGGAGTTGAAAAGAAAGAGGATTCAGGGCAGGACTGAGGCAGAGAGATAAACGGTGGAGATTTAAACCGTTTCTTCCAAATGTTGGGGTATGATGGGTAACTTTAGCTTGCTAGCTAACAAAACTGACAAGCTCCAAGTGCTAATGGAACATAGCCCTCACCCTGCAATTCAGTCAAGGACCTGAACACAACCTCATCTCCCTCCACATCAGGACTTCCTGAAACCCCCTCTGCCTCCACATGCATTCTGTCTGTCTCCTGTAATCAAGTCATGAAACAACCGATGAAACTGAACCAGAACAAGGCTGCAGATCCAGATGGTCCCAGAGTTCTCAAGATAACTATGTCTGACTCTCCAGCACCTGTTCAATACCAGTCCGGTGATGTGGAAAACATCCTGCTTTGTTCCAGCTAAAAAAAACAAAACTAAATGATTACAGAATTTGAATTTCCCAATGGGATTAATAAAGTATTTTTCATCCATTTTAATTTTAATTGTTTCTGGAAGTCATGGACTCAAGTCCTCTGGGCCAAAGAGGAAAAGGACAATCCAGAGTGTTATCAGCGCCAGCGAGAGCCAGCATCTGTCAGGAGGTGTGTTAGTGCCCATGGCCTGGGCAACTTGCACATCTGCACCATTAATGCTGAAAGATACATATCCATGGTTTGGACCAACATATGCTGCCATCCAAGAGACATATTTTTTTAGAGAAGTCCCAACTTAGTTCAGCAAAGAAAATGCGAAGCCATGGGCTTTGTAGTAAAAGCATGTGGGTACAAGACTGGCCTGCCTGAAATTTAAATTTGTATTATATTAAAAATGTGGTATATGAGGAACCACAAAATATACCAACAGAGTTTATAAACCACAGTTTTACATCAAAGATGAATGGTGAAGAAACCACCTACAAAGCTTCAACAATTACTGTCCTCAGTTCCCAAATGCCTATTGCGTGTTGTTAAAAGGAAAGGTGCTTTAGTAGTGGTTGACATGCTCCTGTCCATGAGTTTTGGTAACAAACTCAAAATGAGTGAATTTTTGCAAAAAAGGGGAAAAAAAGTATCAGTTAAAACATTAAATATTTTTGTAATCAATACAGGGTTCAAAATTATTTTATAATCATTATATTGTGTTTTTATTCACATTTTACACAATGTCACAACTTCATTGGAACTGAGTTGTTCATGAAAATGATACTTTCATTTAAAGCAAAATTACATTCTAAAAAGTTACTTGTTAATCCAAAAAATTATTTCTTCTCCAGTCATGACAGATGAGCAGAAGGTCCGGCTCGCCACCAAAAGACCTCTCACCAAAGAGGAATATGAAGCCAGGCAGAGTGTGATCCGCAGGGTGGTGGACCCCGAAACAGGACGAACCAGGTAAGACTGAGGACTAACTGCAGTTTCCTGACTGAGAATCTTCTCCTGTATTTAAACATTTTGGTCTTTTGTCAAGATTGGTGAGAGGAGAGGGAGAGATAATCGAGGAGATAGTCAGCAGAGAAAAACACAAAGACATAAATAAGGTAAACTCCCATCTATCGCTTTGTATGATGAATACATTGTTGCATGAGATTAAAAGTGAATATCCATGTATCCCATAGCAATCTACAAGAGGAGATGGTGATGCCTTCCAGCGAAAACTGGGAATTAACAGGTAGAAGAGTTTTACATAACTCTACTGAACAGAAACAACCCTGAAGAGGAGTCTGCACAAAGCCTATGGAATATTGTGCAAAGTGTATTTTTTAGTCTGCATTTTGTATCAACAATTTGACTGTGATTAACTTTCCATTTGAATTGTATAATAGTAAAAGTACAAAGTCAAGATTCACGTTGATTTGCTTTTTTTTTAAAAAAGGGTTAAAAACAAGACAAAATATTTCTGTTGTTGAGCAGGGATCAAAATGAGCTATTTCACCACAAGATAACGTTTCAAATAATTTGCCCTTTTTTGAGTTTGCATAACTGTTTAAAGCATTTTATTGTGTAAATTTAACAGGAATTTCAGTTGAGATCGAGGAAAATATGCCAAGTCATTTCTACTAAATATAAAACACAAAATTTAATAACGAGGTATCTGTAATGACAACATTATATATAATATCCACGTCACACAAGTGTTTTTATTTTTTTCTCAAAATAAATGATTTGTTTGTCAGCTGATTTTTTTCTGATTTCTGCTCCACCTGGACAGAAATGTGTGTGTTTGTGGGGGAAAAAAAGGCCAGCATTTCTTAGTTCTTTATATTTTCTTTATACACTGTACATAAAATCACAGAGGGTGGATAAAATGAAATTATCCAAACCCTGCAAGATACACACCCTGTACAACATATGAATTTTTCCAAGCATGACTTACCTATTTGTCTCTTAATAGATATACAGTCTAACTGTTGCTGAAACAGCTCTGGCATTGCATCGACCCGGGAGACGGAGGTGAAGGGATTGCCTCATATTAGTGAGAATGTCAAATAAACCAAAGCCTTTTAAGAAAATATGGCCTCAGCATATAGCCGCAAAGTACAGTCGACATGAACAGTCTCCATGAAGTCTGTTTAGTTGTGAATAGCGTCTGTTCAAGGCCTTGCCGCACAACAGTCAGTGTAAGGCAGAAAAGGACTAATAAGGCCTCTGATAGTTTGTCCACAGCAGAATCAAAGCGATTGTCTGCCCAGAGGTATCCAAACTTCACCAAACACACTCCATTTTTACATTCTCTGGATTCATCAGGGAATACGGTTCAGTCGTGCGAATGCACACTTTCCAGCTTTACCTGTTTTTTTCCTATTTACTATAAATATACACAGACTTTCATAAACCTACAACTTTCATGAGATATGGCTTCATGCCAAACCAGGTCAAAATGCAGAGAGAGGGTCAAGAGTTGATTTATGTCGTCCATAAGAAACAACTAAAAGTTTGGACTAAGGTACCGGTATTTTGAACTACCTGTTGACTGGAATGTGTTATGTTGTACTCTACCCTTATTGTGCTCTTTGATGTATAAAATATTCATCATGAAATGTTAAAACGCAACACCAAAGTGAGTCTTGATTTGAATAAACATTACTAAAGAGTTTGAACAATATAGGCTTCATTGCAGGAATGTTTTATTAAGCTGAATTATTTCTAGAAAAAGGCACCTAAATCTGAATTTGGTGTGAGGAAGGTCAACTATGAAATTAACTTGTCTTGATTTGCTAGAATTAAAAACACTATAATTGAGTTAGGATTGTATTTAGTAAATTGATGACCTGTGAGGTCCAATAGTGGTTGTTTTAGATGAGATACCCTCTGCAATTTGATGATGTAGAATATGTGCTTGATCGACTGATTGTCACTGCACTGCCAGCTTAATCTGATGCTGTGTTAATATTGCACGTTTCCCCTTCAGTCTGAGCTTATTGGTCCACTGCACTCTGCTGTATGCATGCCTGTTAGAGGGATAAATAATCAGCATTTGAATGACAGAAAACATTTTTAATCCATTTCATAAATGGCTAATAGCATAAAGCAAGTCTCTCCTCTGTGTTCCTTATTTCAACAATGTATCTTACAGAATTTACAACACTTTTTTCCTCTAAAGGCTCAGCAGAAGAGAAAAAAGATCTTAAAACAAAGGAGGGTTATTCTAAGAACATTCAATGCCTCATTTACAGCTTAGAGATAACCGGAAAGAAGCCTACCCCCAAATTGGAAAAATGTCTAATAACAAACATACAGTATATGACACAAGATAGTAGTTTGGTTGATACAACTCTGGTGAACTGCAAGATAAAATAATAAAAATACAATACTGGGCCAGGCAAAAACCTTTGCATTTTGGCTGCTGCAACTCAAGTTTAAAGAGAAAATACACAACATAGCAAAAGTAATCTTAAAACACATTTTGTTCACAAAATGTATACACTTTAAAATAGCTATAATCTTAAATAGCAATAGTTATCAATCAATAACATACATCCTGAACGAGTTTGTGTTCATCCCCAGAGTAAAGAAGACACTTGAAACTGGTCTTCAGCGGACCAGATACCAGATCTGCACTATAATTTAACAATTATTTACAAGCCTTGTCAAGGCATTAAACTACATACTTACACGGCCTAAATAATTTTTACACACTATTTTCCTCTCTGCTCATGTGCAGCATAATGTTCTATACTGTTGACTTTGGCACTTCCCCCATACCGGTAGGACTTTTCCATCTAACGGAGTCACACATGAGGAAATGCTATCAAAACCTGGGCAGCCATAGTTAAAGGGTCATTTCTCAGTTTGAGTCATGTGATACTTGCATGATTCTGTGTTTCAGTGCCAACAGGAAAGCAAAGCAATACTGGACTGCGGGTTGGACAGCATTTGACAGCTCTTTAAGTTTAGGTTGATCAGATCAATTCTAGTTGGCTCAGAAGTCACTGAAAAAATGTTCTTTATTGTTGATAAATGACGATAAATGTATCCAAATTATTTTTGGCTTTGTGTTTGTACGTTTACACCACAAGTGAGGAAAATGCTCAGTCCTGTGTGACCTGACTCACAGCTCTGCTCTCGAACTAGAAACTGCAATCACATAAAAACCTGTAATCAAATATCCTTAGAACAAATATATACAGTTAGTCTCAGTTGCAATGGTTGTGCTTGAATTGGCCACATTAGTTCTAGTGTAGTATCGGTGTGTGCACCTGATACAAGCTGTCTGGAACAACCTGCGCTATTTGCCGTAAAACGCAGCACAGGAGTGTTTTTATTTGTAACCATCTCCCAAGTTTAAAAGCCAGCCGGAGGAGGAAAGCTGACTTTTTATTAATGTTACATAAATATTGACTCTACTGTAGAAACAGTCAAAATGCCTCTAATATCAGCTTTATCTGGTTGAGTACGTGCTTCTGTTTCAGGAACGTGATTCTTGAAATGTCTGCTTTGTTTGGTAATGAAAGCAGCTGCAGCATGTCCTAAAATATATGTTTAATGTGACTGAAATATGTTGTATAAATAGTGGTTTGTAGCACCAGATTTGCTTGTGGTATTTGCCTGTATAATGCAAACCAGCTCTTCTTTTTTTTGCATTTATTTTTTTGTCAGGAGTCTCATCCTCACACTGCATCTGCACGGCACCCCACCTGGTACTCTCTCACATCTCATTTAGGGCTGAAAACTCCTGGTTCCAGCTTGGTGCTGCTGCTGCGCCCCCAGCAGCTCGCTGTGATGCTCATACTGCGCTGGGTTGCTCCCTGGTTGTGGCTGTGAGTGCGCTCCAGCCGGTCTCGTTCCAGCCGTTCGCTGTCTGACTGGCTCTGTGTGCGTTCGGGTCTGTTGTGGATGCTGCCTGTCGGGGAGCTGGGGGCTGGCTGTGAGGAGATTGTACGCAAAAGGTGGTTCCTCTTCCTCAGAAATTCGCTGTTTGCACCCAAACCGAAGCTGCCTTTACGCAGCACCATCCGAGCGCTGCTTGACTTGGCGGGCCGAGAGCGGTGGTTGTACTCCAGCTGGGACAAATGAGCTGCGTATCCCTCTGTGATGAACTAAGAGAGGATCAGAGTGGAGGCAATTATAAACTAGAGGAAGACAGAGCCGTTTTACATCCTAATCATTGTGATTCCCTTTGCTTTGCTCATTGTAATGAATTAATAATTAGCTGCTAGAGCAGCATCATTATAAAACAGATCATTTTAAATATATTTCCTGTGGCTTGAATCTTATTTAGCTTTTCTTTTTTATTTTTTTACAACTCCTCATGATCATTTGCTACCTGACACTGGTGTTGCATCTTCTTAGAGGGTCTGCCGACAATATATATTTGAGAAGGAGGGAGGCCAATGGAGGTGTAGACAGAGATGTCTTTGGTTGATCCATAGCCAGCGAATATCTTCATGTGAGCCTGGAATCAGTCAAGTTAAGGAAAAATTAGTAAAATATGCATATAAGTTTATTCTCTAAAAAAATATTTAATCCAAAAACATTACATCTGCATAAACTACTGTGCATTCAGCCCTTTACTCATTGACTGACCTCTGTCAGCGACTTGAGGAAATTGGCCTTGTGTCTAAGTGGATCGTGGACTAGGCCATCACAGAAGGACACAATGCCATGAGGGAAGTTGTGCTGAGACAACCAAGCCACTACTCGCTGCTTCTGCATGTCAGGACGTCCAGTCACATAGATGATCAAATAGCCTAAATCCTGCCAGTACCTGTAATGAGCAGAAATGCAAAAAAATTATGACAAAAAAAGCAACATACCTGTGAATTTCAGTCTGATTCAAACTCTTCAAACTCAAAGAAGCAGGAGAGGAAAAACTGTTGAATACCTGACGACATCTACAGCTCCTGCCCGCACTTTGGGATCACTCCCCATGATTGATACACTGGCAGCAAACGAACCATCAATGCTGAACACAACAAACTCTGTTCCCCTCGGAATAACAGTCAGGTAGCTGTCTGCAAATGTGTGATCACCCCTTGAATGAAACAAAGAAAAAGAATGAGAATGACACTGAAATGCAAAACAAAGTGAGCGACCCAGCAAACAGTTGTTTGGGTTTGTTATCAGAGCATTTTTAACTGTTTTCACCTGACAACCATTTTAACTGGGTAGACTCCAATGCCCAGCCGCCTATCCTCTGGGATTATAAACGACACACGACCACTGCTGTTGGTCACTTCTGTGTTAAAGTACACCCATTCTCCTGACGGAGGCTGTGTCATGATGTGAAGGTCAACCTGCAGATGATTAAAAACAAAACACAATACTCAATACAAAAACATCCACAAACAAAAATTACACAGGGTACTACTGTAAATGTGTGTTCACCTTCTCCCCGGCTAAAGTGACCATATCCAGAGGACCGTACATGAAGCGACCTGTCACAACCTGCTGGTTGTCTTCAGTAAACACAGCATCGTTCATCCGGTGGTTGGCAGTCACATTCTGTTCAGGAAGTTCAAGAAAAATCTTTAAATCTCAACAAACGAACGTCAAAAACCATTTTTTAACACTTGATATTGTAAATGAGAGGAAAATGTCCCACTGTGAACTCCAAAGCATCTTGAAACTGGTTTCTTTTACAGATGTGACACCCACCCTGATTTTAACATGAGTCCTCTTGCGGAGCCACTTTTCTCGAGGCTTGGATGGAGTAAATTCAGAAACTTCTTTCCCATCAAGCTCCAGAATACTTGAGTTGTCATGTCTCATGACCTAAAGACAACATTTCAGTCATTCATTCTTAAGACGAAGCCGTAACACCTGCAAGCTGAATATTAGCGATGGGGTTTACTCACCTGCCTCAGGAGAAAAGACACAACATCAGTAGATTCCCAGTATGATGCGTGGAAGAGGTGTGGTAAAGCTACTGTGGGGAAAGCGGTGAGAGCATCGGGACAGTACAGAGCAAAATCCAGCCGCTTTGTGCCCCACCAGCGTGCTGCAACTGCAATGGGATGAATAGGGTGCACATATGTAAGATGAAACTGTGGGAACAAGTGTGAGGTACGGGATGCCGCACAAGTGTTACAACCATGAAGCTAAAGCAAAAAGTTTATTTGAATCATAAATCACAATCACCAAATCCAGAAATTCTTCAGCTGCAGGAGAAAAAGGAAGGTGTTTATGAACTCTGTTATCAGGAAAAACTGAGTTAAAGAAAAAAAAAAGATCATTTGAATGGATATGCAACTAAAGGTGGTTATTTGTGTTAGTGTGGGGATGAAAAAAGACAAGAGATCTTAAAAGAACATGCAAAATCTAGATTTACTGATTGTTCCACTTTATTCCAAGTGATTGAAAATGTATCCTCGTGAATTAAACTAAGAAAGAAATCAAGAGGAGGGAAAAAAGGACTTTCTAGAAGACCAGCACTGAGTTTTGGATAGTACAGGACAGCCTATCCCCTCCCTTAGAAAATACCTTGCTCAACTTCAGCTTGGGAGTCCAGTGAGACCAGATCAGAAATAGCAAAGTCCAGCCCCGCTGACAGGCTTCTCTTGAACTTGGAAGTGGGACTAAGACCTTCACTAGAGTCTGCCTCAACATCCAGCTCAGCCACTAGATATGCATCAGTAGATCCTGCAACCTGGCCAGCCACGGCTGCCTTGCGAGACTTAGGAGGGTTTTTTAGGAATTTATTTTGTGAAGATAGGGCAAGTTGAGACAAAAAACTGAACGTTCCGGACTGGTAGATCTGGTTTTGCTTTGCTAAAAGAGGAAGGAAAAAGATAAATAACCACATGATGAAAAAGTTGCATATTTTCAGTTTATACAGATTCAGGGTGATGTTGGATTGTGTTCAGTTGCTGCTTTGAAAAAAAGCTGTAAATGTCTGAAGAAAACAGAGTTTAGGAAACAGGACAGGGTGATGATCCTGAAGATTTTCTGTTGTTCTGGTGTTGCAGGAGCAGAAATACACCTTAGAGTTAGTGTACATCTCTGAGGTTGTACTGTAGCAGGTTAAACAGCAGGGCTCCGAACAGTCATGACAGGTACAAATAAATGTTAACAAAAGTAAAAGTGAAGGGGGGGGGGGGGGACACTTTGGTGGACAATTAAACATAGAAGAAACAGTACTGATTATCTCAGCAAACACTGCAATAGGGGGTGGACAATGCAGAAATGGTTTAAAGGAGGAGGCAGGTGTCTACATGCATTGCAACGTTCAATAAATGCAGCACTCAAGTCATTGCATTTACATTTAGACAGTGGATAAGAATAAGACAGACAAGGAGAGTGGCGCTAAGCTTGCTCTTCTGCAGGACTCTTGATTTCATCGGCGCTCGATTATAACAGGAAATGGACTAAACACCCTCCGTAAGACTCTAAAAATATGTCTGGCAAAGCGTAAATGGAAGTAGAAGTATTTACTGGTAAGGGGCTAACTACACTTTTCCAGGTGGAGTGCAGAGTGTGTGTAGTCAGAGTAACGCGAGTTGGAGGAAGGATGATGAAGGTGAGTCAGAAAGAGAAACTAGTCAGAAAAACGGAGAAAGGCTGTCTTGAGAGTGAGCGAGGAAATGTTTGTGTGAGTGGAAGGAAGAGACAGAGAGAGAGAGTGGTTGGTATGCAGAACACTTACTGTTGGCTATGTTGGTGGCAGTGTAACTGTCTGCCATTCCTGAGACCTGGCTGGCAATGCTGACTTCACTGGCCCTCCGCTGGCCCCTGGAGAGGGGGCCCGTTACGGGGGATGAGGGGTACGAACTGTCCATGAAGACACCACCATGAGACTGAACAACATCCGCTATTGAGCCCAAACAAGGAGATCCCATTAGACAGAGACACAGGTAAGGGGAACTTAAAGTGAAGGGTGAGGGGAAGGGGGGAGTATATGGGGGTTGAAGCAAAGGGAGAGAAATGTGACAGCAGGCAGCGTTGTTTCAGAGGACACATGAAACCACGAGGAAGCCACATGCTAGCCAGAGTCAGGTTTCCTGAACTGACTGGGATGAACACAAAAAACACGTAAAATCACGAATGTTAAAATCATATCAGGAGTGATTATATCTCAAAGAGGTGCTTTTCATCCGTTTTACACAACCCTTTCTTATGATGATCAATTTGTGCTGGATCTTTATTAAAATTCAAATGACTTCTGGCCATTGTCACGAGAGGAAACGGTATATTCAGGATGTTTACACTGAGCCTCAGACCCACTGCACCACCAACGCACAACACCACAAGCAGCACAATGTGCACGTCAAAACCATACTTTGAGATTCAAGTGACATTAGAAAAGCTCTCGGTCAACATTAATTATTTGAAATCAAGGAAATGATGCAGACACACCGAAACCTGGCCTAAAATACCACAGCACAAACACAAATGTTTGCATCCACCAAACACTGAACATTACAACAATAAGAGATGGTAGAAGAAAAGGTAGTATCACAACAGATGCTTGTCAGATTTCTTTTGACTAAGTATTTCCATGGCTGATGCAGCAATTAAATGACTTTTATTTATTTTATTTTTTACAAAAAGACAATGAGAATTAAACTCATGTAAGTGACTTCATTTAGAAAGCAGACCACATACTAAAAAGGAAAAATATCAAAGCTGTATTTAAACTCCTTTTAGTCACTTAATTGTCTTGAATATCAAAACAGTAGCAATGAGAATACTCAGACTGCAAAAAATCTGACCATCTTGGACAAAACAGAAAGAAGATATACAAAGAAACATCAGGTATACAGTAAATATGTGTCAGATGGAGGTGAATGGGAGAGGCTACACACACTCCATAGTGGCTGGTGTGGCTTTGAGGGAGCCCTCCTGCCAGTTTAGCACAGGCACAGGAATGCAGGTCTCACTGATGGTCTCCTGACAGCGAAGGGATAGAGGGGGCCCACTATCAAGTAGCAGCTGAGCGTTGCTCTGGACTGTCTCCACTACAGAAGGAGGTGGAGGAGCAGGAGGTCAAGGACAGTTTTAGAGATAAGAGGGTCAGGTTTGCAGATATGAGACAGGAGGCCAAGAGAGGAAGAAGGAAAGGAGACAAGGAAGACACAGAAACATATGAAGCAAAAACAGCTGAACATGAAACAAGAAAGAGAGTCATTCCCTTAGTGGATCCCATTTCTTTTGAACCACAGCTCCCCAGACATAAAGTACTACATGGTCATAATCCTGCTGTTCTAAGATTGGAAATAACTTTTATAATCTGCTACCTATAAAATATTTTGCAAAGCTGTGCCATAAAAATGAATTTTCATTTGTCACTAAGACTTTATCAACAGTAGAAGGTTTGTTAGTTTCACAAGGAGGAGCTGAAGATAATTAGATAACTGTGCCATCCCCACAGGACCAAGCCTAGTGGGTTTGGTTATCATTAAAACCCTGACATATAATATTATTTTTACTTGTATTGTTTAACTGCATTTTTAATAAAAAATTTAGTAGGAAAAATAAAATAAATTCTAAAAATGTAAATAACATATAATATAAATAATAAAGAATAAAATAAAAATAAAAAAACATATAAAAAAAAGACACAAGATGCAATACTGGGCTTATAGCTTAAGTCCCCTCTAGGCCGAGGCCGTAATGGTTACTCAGCATAATCACACCAAAGAGAAACCACTACCAGGACTATGAAACACTTAGATGAATAAATTGCTTCACAGAAAACTGTAAAGCACAATATTGGAAAATTGTTTTATTTTTCTTAAAGACAGGGTTTACTCTCAGCAAACTGATAGTGTGTTGCTAAGGCAATGTTATCTATGGCATTTGTTAAAATAATATATTTTTCAATTGTGTCTGTGCTGCATCTAACTGAGAAAAACACGAATATTAAAAAGTAGAAACAGAAACTTGCTGAAATGATTGTAATTTTATGTATTATTGCCGCAAAGAACTCACCCAGCAGGGCAGAGTTGCCATCTCCTAGAGGAAAGCGCTGGTAACGGGGCACGTTGAAGGGAGGGAGGAGGTGAAATTTGCGCTCCAGTAGAGGCTCCAGACGGGAGGCTGAAGGATCGGCTGGATGAAACAAGTTATAAACCTGCTGACAAGCAGGCCGCAGCTGGGCCACTAGGGGGAGAATTCAAACCAAAGACAAGAGAAAGAGAAAATTAAGAACTAGAAAGATACAGAAGCTGTGCAAGAACCTAATTTCTCAAGAGGTTTACAAGCATTTAGACTGGTAATGCAAACCAGAAAAAAATCACTGGAAATATTACTATGATTCTGTGAACTACTCTACTATGTAAAATGTCCTCTATTGAAATAATCAGCATACACAGTGACAATTATCTGTAATTTCATAACTAAAAAGACTGTATTGCTCTGCATAAAGAAGCTCACCATCCAGCATGGGGATCACAGTCTTCCTTAGGGCCAGTACCAAGCCCAGTGGAGAGCCAAAGAGGAAAAAGTCAGACACCTCAAAGTCAAACTTCCCCAGGGAACATCCATCCAGCATAGTGCTGCTGCTCGACCTGCGTGAGGCGGCATCATTTCGCAAGACGCTAGAGTGCAAACTGGAAGGACACCACAAAGAGAAGTACTTGTAAAATCCAAGTCTGAATTATATTTTTAACTAAATCATACTTTCAAAAGTCTGAAAAGAAGGTACGAGGATTTCTGTGGCATCCCACAGCCAACACACCTAGACAGGAAAGCCTGGTGTTGTTTTATTGTGTCCAGTTCGTAGGTGGAGGAGTCGCTTCTCTTGCGTGGAAGTTGCCTCTTGGTTTCGTCACCTGCGCTTGCACGAGGGATATCGATGTTACTGCGACTGAGATGGCGGCTGCCCTCCAGTGTTGGAGAAGCTGATCCATGTCCGCAATTGATAATTATGCCTGGTGAGAGGAGGTCTTGGTCCTGTAGAGATCATTCACGGATGTTTAAAAAAACCCAAAACAAAACATAATGCGGCTTTTATCAAGATAAATAATCTTTAAAGGTGGGTTAAAATATTTTAATATCAATTAACTGCACTTAAATTTTCCCCATACCTGCACACTAATGACGCTCCCCCTGCGACTGCTGTTCTGACTTTCATTGACTGTGGGATTACTGTTACACAAAGCATCGAATCCTAAGATCCCTCCAACACAGTCCCCAATGAGGCATACCTGGAGAAAGTACAGATCAAGTGATATTCATAAAGGCCAAACTTACAGTTCAGGTTTACTTAAAATGCTGCATCCTGGGGAACAGATCAGTAATAAAAAAAAATAAGAAAAGTTAACATATGAAACGTACCATGGTTAATGGCTATAAGCCAAGTGGCAGTAATTGTATCAAAGTTTTAATATACTGCTCTAAAATGTAACAACTCAAACAAAATCTAAAACTGGCTTTAATTGTGATACACTGATTACAACCATGTCTCATGTCAGCTAACTGAATACATCCAGAGCAGTAACTAACCTGGCCAGAGAAGTTGGCCCCATCCAGAGACTTTATAAAGTCACCATAAACTTGATTGGCTCGAACAATGACAGTAGCCACGGCGTCCTGATACTGCGGAGCTGAGGTGGCCAGGAGAGGCAGAGCAGCCAGTGGGATGTGGTCCTGGCTGCTTGACAGACAGCCTTCGTCGTAACTATAAGGACTCAGGCTGTGTAAAAAATATATAGCGAGAGGTAAATATACACACGAAAAAGGGAGGACATTTATTACGTAGACTTGGAAAGTTTCACTATAAAGAAACACAGCTAATAAAAACAAATTTTATTATTACATTAATCACTTGGAGCCTGATAAAAAATGTGTGCAATGGTTTTTCCTTACTTGGACACCAGAGAGAAGGCCTCAGCACAGATGGCAGGGCAAGGCACCAAGCGAATGGCTATGCGGCCCAGTGCAGCAGGGTAGTGGACACGCATGACTGTCTCAAAAGCTGTACTAATCGTGTTGACATCAGCCTGCTTGCTGTTTTGGTCCCCGCCACCGGTATCCAGAATGTTCCCTCCGTGCAATACCAAGATCAGCACATGGATCTTGGAAGGCTGCAGACACTGCTGTGATGAGCTCTCCTGAAAACAGCAGATTACAAGGATGGTGATGAATTGGAACATAAAAAGACCTTGTAAAATGCTGGATAGATGGTCTATTTTCCTTCATAGGCATTGCCAAAGATAACACATTTACTGAGCAGGAAAAATAAAAAAAAAAAATCACTTGGATGTAAAATCCTCTTTAGTTACAGTTTGTGACTCTTTGTGTCCATCTTTACAAACATGGTTCACACAACAGACTTCTTTTCACATGGGCAGAGAACCACGAGGGGAAACAAGAGCCAACCTCCACCTGGACAACTAACAGCAAACAACAATCATGCTTCACATGAAATAACAAAGCTAAATGTGTAGTTTTGTCTTCTAATCCTGATCCAAAACTTCACATTTTCAGCGAAGCACCATATGTACACTCAATGCCACAGCTGTAAGTACAAGGGAGTTGGAGAGAGAGTGGTAAGGTGGTAAGGAACACATGGATTTGGGTTTGGGCGATGGCAAAGAAAGGGGAAGGGACTGTAAGTACTGGGATTGTCCACATGGATTGGATCTGGCAGTGGGACTATTGCATCCCACAGTGCACTGGGGCCAACATGTTTACTTACTGACAGGTGCCTTGTTACCATGATGGTGGGAATGGGAGAGCTATCGGCTTGGCCGCTAAGAGAGTCGCACATCTGAACACAAGAGGACAGAAAGGCTGTTTGTGCCTGAGCCTTTCTCTTATCCTCCAAAGTCTAGAGTCTGATAGAAAAACTTCTCTTGGAAGCGGAAACTAAAAATGCAATGACGGGTTAGCAGAAGCGTTGGGTTCTAAGGGGAATTCTTAGCATTGTTCTTTAAGAAAACGCCTATGCATCAGATGTAGTTTAGGGCTGTGTGTTAGCACAAACATTCTTGCTGTTTTGCAAACATACCTCATCTAGTCTGTCCTCACTCGTTTCTCTGTCATAATCCACAGTCATTTCCTTAAAGAGCTCGCCTGAAAACACGCGTTCACATGTTTTAGCATTAAATATTACAGGGTTGTAACTTCCAACTGTAAAGTAGATGCCGGTTGTCTTCATCATACCGTGAGCTTCCTCTGCATCTGTAGCTTCAATCTTGTCCATGAGATCATTGGAATTCCATTTGGCAATTTCCTTAGGAAAGACTTCCTCACCATCTGAGAGGTCTTCTGCAGAGGAAACACACACCAACCATGTTGAGTCAATGCAAACTTCATTTGTCCTTCAGGTTTAGTCACTAAATAAATGCACCAGACTTATGGTGTTGATGCAAACTGGCATTTTCTTAAAGATATAAAGCAAAGTTCACTATGAGGTATCACATGCAGTATTTCTAACCACTTAATAGGATGTATATTAAGTTCTGTATTGTCAAGCCTGCAACACTGTATGGGAAGGATCCACCGTTTTGCATGTCTAAATAGAACATATTCATGTGCTGGAAGTTAGTGGTGGTGTTATTTCTCACTGTCACTGTGTTAAAAAACAAATAGGGGTATTTTATGGAATATGATCTTAACTTTCGTGTTTTTTGTAATATAGGCGTCTTTTTTAAGACATGAGCTGTAAATTTTGGGTTGTCCAAGAAGACTTTTCACACTGGTAAGAAGCTGTGCTGAACTGGAGATTTTCTGCATATTTTTTCTGCTTTTTTAAAACTTGTTATGGTTAGTCTCTATGGCAACAAAATTTATTTACCACCGAGATCAAATGATAATGCTCTCCAAATTCAAGATTATCAATGAAATAACACATCAATGGAGTTGAAAAGAAAGGCAGGGCAGGAGTGAGGCAGAGACATAAACAGTGGAGATTTAAACAGTTTCTTCCAACATTTTTGTGATGGGTAACGTTCAATCGCTAGCTAACAAAACTGACGAGGTCCAGGTGCTAAAAGAACAGACTGTAATGTGTCTGTACACAGCTTCAAGACAGACCATCTTGAAGCCAGTCTGAATCAGCAGAAAACTAAAGGGAGGTGGACTTGCAGAACTGGTTAACCAGCGTTGGTGTCATTCTGGACAAGTTACTATTAAAGAGAAGATGAAACTGTTAGCTGAAATGAGTCTACATGTTACCCCATGAGCCTACAGCTTTCCTGTCACACCTCCACTCTGTCACCCTGCAGCTCAGTCAAGGACCTGAACACAACCT
>JBAMHX010000013.1:14022052-14036804 GCA_037177515.1 Pseudomugil tenellus | reverse complement strand
GCAGTTCTGAAGGCAAAAGGGGGTCCAACCCGTTACTAGCATGGTGTACCTAATAAAGTGGCCGGTGAGTGTATATGGAAATTATACCATCATCTGGGTAAATTTCAAACATTACAAGGTTTTATCTCATTTCATCCAAATGATATAATTACAGGAAGAATAAAATTCTAATAATATCAATAAGCAATGAAAAATTAATGATTGTGTCTTATTTCAATTTTCCAACAACAGGTTTCTTTTTTAAATTTGCACAAAACATTTATGAACATATCCATCAAACACTATTACTTGCTTTTCCACTAAATGATTACTGTAATGAGATTATTTTTAAAGACAGACATCTGTTTTTAATTTTAATGTGTAAACTTCCATCATGTGATTTATCAGCACCAAAGCACATTTACCTTTGTGAGAAAAAGTTTATTTTAATATCCTACTGTTAATTTACCACCTTTGACTGCTTATGATAATATGTTGACTGTTTTGTAGAAATATTAACTGTCACAGAAACAGAAGGTTCAGCGATCCATTTATAGATGTGAGGGAAGAAGATTCATCAGTTCATTAGCTAAAGTGCATTTTCAGTTCAGACCCTAAGCACATGACGAGTGCAATAATGTACTACATTAATTGCAATAATTGCATTTCAGTTACTTACAAACAACTTTAAATGAGATTGAGTATGGCAACATGGATGTCGTCATAGGAAACGATACATGTTTAAATTTATTCATGGCCATAATCATGATTAAATCGCATGTCACTTTCACCACACAAACACTGGTTTGTTTATTAGGTGGACATGAGATGAACTGTGAGAAGCGACTCTTTCTGTTTTTGCTAAAATGATGAAAAGTTGAGTCTGTTGGTGAGTAAGGGACTGGTGAGCAGAGATGATTGTGCTTTTTTGAACTTGATGTCAGGATAAAACACCTGACTTGTGTCCTCAACCAACTTCTCCCATGAGGAAACATGGATGTTGAACCGCACCCACCTAGTTCAACTACAGACCCAAAGCATGCTGGGTATCTGGGAAGCTTAAGAACTGATCTGTGGTTAAAAGGATGCATGCAGAAGGATTGGAGAAGGGAGCGAACAGATTCTTGTTAAACTGAGCACACACACACTAAACTGGTATTTAATTTAAAAAAAAAAAAACTACCCTTAATACAAAATAAAAACAGTTGTTACCATGAGCGTCGAAAAATTCTTCATCCGAGCTGTCGTCTGAGTCTCGTGCAATGCTCTGCATCCTCCACTCTGA
Source organism: Pseudomugil tenellus (assembly GCA_037177515.1). NCBI lineage: Eukaryota > Metazoa > Chordata > Actinopteri > Atheriniformes > Pseudomugilidae > Pseudomugil > Pseudomugil tenellus. The sequence goes on along the minus strand of JBAMHX010000013.1, from coordinate 14,035,540 downwards.
GATGCTGTGACGTGATGGGCTCACTGCAAAACAAACACAAGCAATGATCACAGTTATTAGGGGACATGTGTTTTTGGATCTCCATTTGCCTTTTTGACACACAGAATCGTGACAACAAAAAAATATTGCACAGCCCCCCCCCCCCCCAATCCCCACAACTTCCGCACAAACACAGTGTTATATAAACATGCAACAGTCTCTGTGGTGCATTACTTCATCACAGATGGACTGCTTGGTGGTCAGGGGTGGTGTGCAAGATGTGAGGATCAGCACAAAACAGACAAGCTATGAGCACACCAAAAAAGAAATGCCAGCTGAGGCAAATATCAACACTAAAAGCCAGCCCTGTCTGTCACACGTATTCAGTTGATGCCTTCTACATCATTAGTGCAGGAGAGGAGAGTGGGGCAGACTGGTGATAGGGGGACACAGCTGTAGCTGTCAGCACACAGAAGGAAACAGCAGCAGTGGAGGGGAGGGTCATTCGAGGAGCGTCAGCCTCCGTGATGTCAGCACTGCTGCTAAAAATAGCAGGCGGAGAACCACAGGAGGGAGTTACAGGGTGAAACAAGGCATGCTGTACGAGGGTTGGGGTCCATGAGCCACAGTGAGTCCTACCTTTAAGGAAAAAAAAGAAGCATTCCAGATGGGGGTTTCAGACATGTGGTTACTGATGTCAGAGTTGGTGTTAAAAATAACTCAGGTTCTAAGTAGTAGACCTTTTAAATTGGCCAGTAAAGCATTTGTGAGGAAACAAAACAGAGAGTCTGCAATACTAAAAAGCTGCTCCTGGTGAGGTTGATTTATTTACCCTTAAAGTTAGGAACTCTTAGGGGGCAACTTCTAATGCATACAGATGAGGAGTCATTTACATACTAGGAAAAAAAGGTATTAATTTGAACCAGGTTGAGGATTGCCCTTGTTGAGTTCATCATATAGTCTCCAATGAGAGCTGGTCTCAAGGTTTCAGATCTCACAACTGTGTTTGCTGGTGAGACACTTTGACTGATGTTAGCACATCACAAACTTTAAGGTAGACAAAGGTCAAGTGGCAGCTTGAACAAAAGAGAATGTAATGCCATCATTGTGATTGGATCCAATTTTTGATAATTTTTATTTTTAAATGCTTATTTTGGAATTCAGTTAATCATTTTTGGTTAACATAATTGTAGAAAACAAAAATTTTAATCACCAAAATGAGTAACCATTACACTGTTAGACCCTTTGATGGACAATAACTCAAACCCCAATACAGCTGCACTTCTTTGTAAATGTATTTTCAGCGAGGGGAAAAAAGCCAGCAACAGCATCTATGAAAGGTACAATGTTATATATACAGTAACTAGATTGCTGAATGCTCCACAATAAATTATTTCTTTGGGGTGTTATTAAAACATGCTATAAACTACAGATAAAACACATGCAATAGCATTAAACTGCTCCAAGTGTTGCTCTTGTGATTAGTTATACAGACAGAAGCCGTGCACTATATGAGAGAAAAAACAGCCATTCTGCTACCTCTAACTCCCTGTCTGAGGGATCATCTTACATTTAGCCAAAATTAGAAGAAATGCATTTTTTCTTTTATTCTATGGAAGCCCTAGAAATTATAACTGTGATTGTATGAGACTCCAGTGCAGAGGTCCGGTGGAAAATGTGTAATGGAGTCACATAAATACATGAATATAATTCACATGATGAATGCCATACACAGAGGTGATAAAATGAATAGTTGAAGTTGCTCTTCACCTCCTCTCTTTGATGAACGGGAGGATCGAGATGAGGTGGACCACTGCTTGGTGAGTACACCTCGTGGCTGGAGCGTCTCTCCTCCTGAGCTGGCAACGACTTCCTCAGCTTCAATGGAGCTGATTGCCTCCTTAACCTCCTGATCTTTGTCTGGAGATGGGACACCTCCAATGGCTTCAGTGGCTTCGTCTCCTTGGCAGAACTGAGCCATCTTCCTAGCCAAGGCCAGCTGGGTTTCCAGCTCCAACTGCCTGATGTCATCAATGGTAAGACCGTACCACTCATCCTGCCAACACCAGGCCTGCCGGTGGGCACGCACCATCACTTTTCTCAGTCCTAAAGGCACAATTTGGAGGAAAGATCCATGAAAGGGCTCATAAAATTAAATATTGTGAAGAGTTTAAAAGCGATGATGATCTACTCACCGACATCATGAATGAAGCGTTCAATCTTAGATTGCATGCCCCAGTAACGGAACTCCACTTTGCACAGTTTGTAGGCACACATAATTGGGGTCTTCCCTGGATTATTTTTGTATTCCTCAATCCAATCATCTCGAAGGGGACCCCTCTGAGTCTTGAACGAACTGTAAAGCCTTGGGTCTTCCTCTGCTTTGTACTCATGTGGTGGAATGGGATCTGTCACTATGTCGATTGGGTCTACCCAAAAGAATACATATTAAGACAGAGGCATTGCATGAACAATGTGGTTTCCATGATGTACTCTCAAGGGAGTGATGGAAAAGAATGTCATTGAGTTCAAGCTCAGCAGCTTCAAAGTGTTGTCTGACTAATTTTATTAGGTACACAAGAATGAATGATTAACATCAATAAAATGGTTATACATAACTGGATGATTGCATGTTCCCCAATAAATAATTTCTTTTAAGTGTTATAATCAATTAAAAAATGCTATAAAGTACAGATTAAAACACATACGGTAGCATTAAAAAGCTACAAGTGGGCCTCATTCATCATTTACGATTGAATAATATGACAACAGATGTCAACAATACCAGCCATTTTCATAAAGAAGTGTGTGTAAACATCTGCTAGCTAGTAGATCATACTAGGACAGTAATATGTTGTTGACATTCGGCTAAATTAGCAGAAAATCAGCTACATCCCAATATTTTGTTTGAAATTTGAATTTATGTTGGCATAATGGATAAACAGATTTCAAAGGGCCTTACCGATAGTCCTTTGTCTCTTGTCTGCTGCAGACAAGTTAAAAACATCTGCTTGACTGCCCGTGTCTGGTTTGTAGTATGTCTCAATATCGATGGAGAACTTCTCAACAAAGGGACAGGTGTATCTGCAAGAAAGGTGGACAGGAAATGAATGAAATGGAACAACCAATCCTAACGAATCTCATGCAAGTTTACGTCCTTCCCAGAGGAAGTCTCTTCTAAATGAATGGCTCAAGATCAGTTCTCACTGCTGAGGATAGAGGACATCTGAGCCATTCCCTTCTGTTGCATCTGCAGTAAAACTGTCACTGGTTGAACAGATTTGTCAACAGGCATTTGGAGTCTATCAATATGTTGTCCGTACAGTGTGGGACAGATCTCTTTTCAGCACCTACGTGTTTCTATTTATCGGATTCCCAGACAGACAAACAGAGCGACACTCTATGAAAGAAGGGTGAACAATGTCTAGCAATCAGGGAGAGTTGCTGGCCACACCAATCTGTTGGCCTGGGAGATGATATTCTGGGAAATTTTTCCAGTCTTTATTCATTTTTGGCTGGACAGCTGGACCTTAGTCTCAGTATCAAACTAATCTTTTATAAGCATATTACATATTACACTAAATAAAATCCGTGTGAGATTTATTGTCTTCTAAATAAGATCTAGATACACTTACCAGCTGCAGAAGGTTATATTACTAAAAGTACCGTTTACATGGGACTTTTAATTCCTCTTTAATTCCGAATAAAAGTAACCATGTAAACACCTACTTCTGAGTGGAATTGTTAATTCGGAATTAAACTTACTTCCAAATAAGCTGGCTGGTTTATTCCCGTTTTAAAGCAGAATTAAATAATTTCTCATGTTAAACCTCAATTCCTCTAGTGTTTAATTCTGATCGTTTTGCGCATGCTTACCTTCTCCCGCTGCAATCAGGCACATACGCAGTCTTCTGCCTCCCATCTTGTTTAGTAAATGCAATAGTTTTTTTTTAAAAAAAGCGTTTGCCTCCCGTCTTCAATATATTCGGTCCGTCTATTTTTCTTCTCCTCCTCAGCTGATCAATATAGTGAAGTCGTATACTTGTCGTATACAAGCTAGTACTTCAAAAATGAAATCAAAATTGAAGCTAAAATGGTTTATATTAAATAGTTTTCCATTTAGCCGCTAAGGCTAAAAACAGGAAGAGAGTTGCTGCGTGATTACGTCACTTCCGCCATCACGTCGGAATTAAAACATGAGAATAAAAGTGATGCAATGTAAACCTTTTATTCGGAATTAAAATTTCCATATAAACTCAAAGCTTCATGTTTTTAATTCGGAATTAATCATTCGGAATTAAGAGCATCATATAACCGTACCCATTGTGAGTTCATGCTGCTGTAGCAGGTAGGCTTCTATTGCAAAAGTAAAGACAGCTCACCTAGTGCGAGTGTAAGGGTAAGCGTTCCAAGATTCCTCTTCAACTCTCAGTGCAGCTTTGGGAAGAATGGATCGAAACCAGCTGGGAATATGCATGCCAATGTGGTACACTTTGTGGGTGTACTGACCAGTCCCACCAGGTCCATCTGTGTAGGGTTTATTCTCTAGGATCTCCACCCCACTACCCTCACCACAGCTCTCTTCTCTGCTCTTTTTCTGTAAAAAAAACATTAAAGGAAAAACAAACGATAAGTAAGTTAGGGTGAGTAGACTCATTGTTCATGTTAGGATGTTAGTAGCAGGATGTAAAAGTGGGATATATTCAATTTAATATTATAAACACTCATTTTCTCTGGATCTGAAACCAATGTTCAAGCTGAACCAAATAAAAGGATATGATGCAAAAGGTTATGTGATGTATAACTTCATCACAGATCAGCCTCAGTTACACACAGCAAAATAAATAGTTTCCTAAAAGCCACGCTAGCACTGAATTCAAATGAAGAAGCAAAAAAAAAAGAAAAAAATACAAGTCATTGAGCCACACCTTTCCCATATTTACATTTCAGGTTGGGTGGAGTCTTCAGGGACAGCTGTACAGAGTTACAGCTGGGTGAGTCAAGGTTGCTGAGACTAAATGTGATGAATGAATGGCAGGAGGAAGGTTTGTGTTTGTTGTAAAATCAGTGAAACAGCAACTTGTGAGAAAAGCAGTCAAAGCTCCCCTCACTCTTAAACCTTTATGAATGACAATATTTGTACATTTTACTAGCTGGATTAAGCCAGATATAGGGGACTAGGATTTGTCTGTGGGGTTTGGGACAAGGGACCAGGTTGGTAGATGGGACTCTTTTATGTGACTTACCTGTGAGAGAAAATAACGGTAAATGATATGTTTTGGCACGTGAAAGCTTGTTTTTAATGTTGTTTTATTGTAGATATTTCATTTTTATTATGTGAAGAAATTTGCACTGGTCCTTCAATGAAAAGGCCTATGCGGTCTGAAGTGACAACTAGGGCTATATCCCTGAACACCCCCGATCCTCCAATTCAACAATCCTCAAATAGACACAATACAATAAAATAATGAATCACATGTTCAGTCACAAAGCTCCACCTGGTGTGGAAACTTTGAACCAGCCCAGTATGGCATTGGACAGAATGCATCTTGAGGTCATGACCTTTTATTTGCACTTGATTTTAGGTTAATGAGACAAATAGTTCCAGAGATATAGCCAAAAATCAGATTTTCTGTTAATAAAGCGCCACCTGGTGGAGAAACCATGAATCCAATTATCGAAAATTCAATACAGATTGTCCTCCTGGGGAAATCAACAGGTATACGAAATGTCAAATTCCAATTGCGAAAACTGTTCGTGTTATCGCACTCACACGAAGGACATCCGGCTGCAGTGACCGAGATGAAACCATTATAATCCCGACACTCCGCATTCGGGGGTATAATAAAATTTTGATTGATTTTTCTTTTTTTTATAGACACGCAAAATGCTTCCACCTGCTTGTTCCTGAAATCATACAACCACACTGTGGTCACACCAAACCTGAAAGATCAGGCTACATCCCGGTTACGTCACTGAAATTGGTCTTCAGCATACAAACATGGAAAAAAACAGTTAGTATTGACCACTTACCACCGTATGACTTATTTTAGAAATATATAACCATGTTTTAAGTTATTTTAATATATTCCAAAATTATAGTAACGCTCTTTTATATGATTGACAAGTATTTCAAAGAGTGCCCAATAAAGGGTTAAAAAAGGTCATAATAATCTCCACGTTAGGATGTGCAGCTGATTACAGCAAGTCTGATCATACTCTTTTTATATTGAGTTACAATATCATTTTTCTTCAAGACAAAAGATTTCAAGAAGAATTTTTTCCCCACGAGTCATTTATCCACGTACTTCGGACTCTTTCAAGGCATGTTATGAGTTTCCGTGGCAAAGAGCTGTGTACCTGTGGGATCAACTTATTAAGTTCCTCAAAACCAAAATAATCAGCAAAATAACACACTAAATCCCAAAGGAATTGAAGAGGAAGCAAAAAGTATACAGGGTAGGAGTGAGGAAGTGGGGAAAAACTGTAAAGATCTCAACCATTTCTTTAAAGCACTCTGATGAGTAATTTGAGATCACCAGCTAACAAAAGTGTCATAAAAAGAAAGAAATGCAGTATTATGGGATTTAGCAAGACATGGATGCCAGAATACATCCCAGACTCTATCTAATGTTTCTGCAGATAGCAATAGGAAAGCTAAAGGGAGGTAGAATTACACTACTTTTTATGTACCGCTGGTGCAATCCTGGACGTGTCACTGTAAAAAAGTAGATCTGCACAAGGAATGTCCAACTGTTAATGAAGTTTTCATCCATAATTTACCCAAAACATGCAGACAAAACCTGTGACTGCTACTAATACAGCATCCTAACGCTCCCTGCCTCCTTTAGGAAGATCAGACCTCATTTTGATCATTCTTGCTTCGACCTCCACCCATCATTCAGAATCAACCGGTCACACAGAAACCTGGTCTAATGAAGCTGAAGATGCTCTGAGAGGGTGCGTTGAGGTCACAGACCGGAACATTCTCTGCAAACCACATGGAGATTAAATCAATGACATGACTGTGTGACAAACTATATCAACTTCTGTGTGCACAGCAGTGTTCCAACAAGAACAGCGAGGTTCCTCAATAACAAGCCCCGAATCACTATCAACATGAAAAAGTTGCTAAACATAAAGAAAGAAAAAAAATAGAAGAAACAATCACCTTATCTTAAACTCAAACAAAACAAAAGATGATTGTTGACTTCAGGAAGTAGTGAAGCAAGCAAAACACTGTTTACATCTTAGGGGATGAGGTGGAGGCAAACAAGCACCCTGAAGCTCAACTAGACGACAGACTTTAAATACAATGAAGAAGTCATCTTAAAGAAGCAGAGCTGAATTTGCTTCTTAATGAAGTTAGGGTGATTGTGTATTACGACGTTGCATATCTTCTTTTGTCTTTTGTGGTAAATGCAATCAGCTTTGCAGCCATCTGGCTGGCCAGCAGCATCAGAGCCAGAGAGCTAAAGCGACTGCACAAACTGATCAAGAAGGTTGGTTTATTGCTGGGGATAACAACAGACTGGAGCCACTGAGCTATTCTTCCTCTCTATCCTCCTCACAACCCAGTGCAAACAACAGTGTATGTTCAGAGGCTTTGTCAAGTCCAGTGCAAGACTGATACTGGAGATTACTGCCAGCAGCCATCACTTTAAAAAACAAAGAAAATATCTTCTACTAAATAATTAGTATTGTTTTTATTACCTTATGTTTAAAAAAACTACTACAATATTGCAATTTCCCTCTGGGATTAATAAAGTCATTTTCTTTTCAGTTAATTTCATTTCATAAATCCCCAAAAATTACTGATGTAATTCTCTATTCATGTTTCTAATATCAACAGTTGCCCAGTCGTTTCATATTTCTGTAAACCAAACACAATATTAGGTCCAGTTTGATGAAAATAAGAAATTTCTCCAGTTTGCCTAGTGGGAAGAGCTGATGCCAGTGAATTAACGTAGCTAGAAGGAGGAAGCCATGAGGCATCCAGTACTCTGGGCCTCATTACCTCTGACAGGTCATTCATTAGCCACCCGCCCTGCTCTCAACAACTCAAACAGAGCTGCAAAGACACAGCACAGACACTACAGCAGTCGAACTTGTCATACGCAGCCAGAACATGAAACAGGAACTCAACAATTAGACATAATGAGGTTAATTTAGATGTCATGGTTGTAGATTACTTGTAAAAGTACTGTACAGATACTGTACACGTCATTAAGTAAACATGATCAGATAATCCACTTAACCAAATTAAATGAGTACAAAAAAAAAAGACATCCCTAAAAAAGAAATAAAACGCTATCCCACAACTAGACTTCTGTCCTTTTAACATAATTCCTCACATGTGACTGTGGCCCATCAGATCCTTTGAGCAACGGGGTGAATTTATTCAATTCACCAGGAAAAGATTATAAAACAATGGCTGGCCTGTAGCTGCTCCCTTAGGGGGAAGTGAGAAGGCAAATGACGGGCTTAAAAGTAAAATTCAGCCTAAATGTAATGCAAGATTTTTATCATTGTGGAGCATCTGGCCCCATTTGCATTCAGAGGTAAACTGAATCTGGCAGTGAGCAATATCAAAGTAAAAGTTTTTAGAAGCTCGGTCTGAAGGGGTGTCATCTTGTGCGAGAAATTCTTTGGCACATATGACCCTCTTTCTAACCAACCTTTCTTTAAACCACAAATAGGTGGTTATAAAGTAAGTGCCATTGTCATAATCAAAGTCTGGTGTATGTATTGATCCCATTACTCTGACAGGATGAGAGTCACATCCTGTTTTTTTTCCCCTTTTGGACTCAACTTTACATACTTCCTGTCAAAGATGTTGGTTTTTACTTATGTAACCCCTCAGTCAAAATGTAGAGGAATAATGCAAATGGGTGAAGGACTGTGGGGACTTCATTTATCTTAATATCACATTGATTTTTTTTTCATAAGGTCCCCATATATTGATCATAAAATTTCAAATAGCTATAAGATTACAAGGTTGCAAAAGGCCAAAGGAACAAACAGGACTAACAGGATAGAGGACTGCCTGATGAGGTGCAGACATGGGCAGGATATCCTAGGGCCCTGGCTTTATCTTTGAGGATTGCATTAGGAATGGATTGTCGTCATGTGACCGTTGCCCTGGTAACATACAACAATGAAATGAGGGTGTGCACTCGATTCCTTCAACCTTCTCTACCATTTCTTACTGTCCCTACCTCGCAGCCTCTTTTTATATCCTCCATTTCCTCTTTTAATTCACTCTCTCGTGTACAAAACCTGACCACTGGCATGTTGCTGATGTCATAGTTGCCATAGCAATAGAAGCAATCAGACCGTGTAGAGACAGTGAGGTCAGTGAAAAGGTAACTATGGGTCAATCATGTAAGAGTTTCTCACATGATTTGTTTACAGGCTCAACAATCCACATGTAAACCTGCTTTTTCATAGATCATCCCTTTGTTGTTTCATTTGCATAAAAGGACCCTTTACATAATATTCTTTCTGCTAACAAACATCTATCTGAAAACAATTCAGGCTAAATCTATAATGCATTTAGGAGTTTCACCAAATTGTAAACTCTCTAAAAAAATAATGCTGACAAAGGAAATTAGCAGGCAATAAACTGACTAGTTTGTTTACTTGAAATGCCTTCTTGCTTTGGGGCATGTCTGCTGAGTCATGCTCTACAGTCTACAGTCTAACAGAATTACCTGTCTGTTTGGTACACCACAGCGTGGATATGAAAAAAAAAACAACAAACAAAGAGAAATAAATAAATGTTTACTTTTTAAATGATGTTGCTTCAAAGGGCATTAACTAACTTTGGCTGTGCTATACTTGCTCATAGTTTTTAAAAGAAATTTTAAATATTAGCTGTATTGTGATTCAGTGTTTTTCAGTCATGATTTTAAATAATATAGAAATATTATAAGTCTATTACTAATTTAAAAATATTTATCTGGTGTTGTAAATGTGTGTTGAAGTAATTACTTAGTTATATGCATGAAAAAACATCCTCTCAAGCACTCGACTGCTGCTAATTCTTTTCTATCTGGCACACCGTGACTTCTGGGTGATTGGAGATCATGAGGAATAAGCTATTAAGCTTATTCTAAACCAGTTTTTTTTGCTCATCCCAAACAAGCAGCAAATATGTTACACAATATAGCTACAGGTTTAGAAAAGCCTCACAGCTGTAAACCATTAAGTTCTAACTCAGGTTCCTCTATCTCCATTTAAGGTTGTGGATTGACAAATGAAACCGTCTGACAGAAAACATTTGTGTCCATCTCCAATATAGCAGTAGTTTACAAACACTGATAGCAGGGTTATCCCACCCTCCTCCCCCCACAGGAACATGGTCTTTGTAACTGTTTACACCAGCCAGCTTCAGAGTTCAAATTGGATAATCTATCAGCATAAATGTGCTCTTTGTTCTTTTACTTCACACAAAAACTCCCTGGTTTAGTTAATTTTCTCTATGTGATGGTATTTCCGCCTTCTGGTTTCTGTATCACATCCTTCACTTCTGGTAGTGTGTGTGGGCGAGACTTTGGTGAGGCATGTGGTGCTGTTACCTCACCTGGATCATATAGAGCTGGGCGATGCGGTACTCCTCCACACTCATGGGCATGGGGATGCGGTACTCCTTGATGAGCATGGTGAATGTCAGAGAAGGGGTAAAGGGGAACAGGGAAAAGATTAACAAGGGGATGGGGAAAGGAAGGGCAAAGGGAAGGGAGGGGGAGAGGGGAAGGGAGAGACCCTGGGTACTCCTATATACGACTTCTTAAATCCTCAGCCAAAGCCAGCATTAATGGTTCCTGTGGAGGAGAGGAAAATGGAATAATGAGGTATTTCAGCCGAAGAAGCGTTTGAAAATAACAAACTGATCAGCACTTCTTGTTAAGAGTCAAGACATCCTGTTGAAATTGATGATGCACATCTGGAAACAACAGTTTCTTCAAATGTTTCTCCATCACTGAAAAGTTGAGTCGAGTAGAAAAATGCTCCATCACGTCAAAACAAAAACTACTGTCTGAAGTGTCAGAATTCTTTCTTACACAACCAAGGACAAAGACTGTCCAGGATCAAGGCTGCATGGTTCCTGGTCCAAGCCTTGGTAGCATGGAGAAGCATTAGCGTTAGTGTTTCCATCCAGTATGGCACCTCCAAGTAAGGCACTTCCCAGAATAAAATGTCCTTCTTATAAACGGACCACTGCTCGAGGAGGGGGTAGGCCAAAGTCTATATACTGCACACGATCCTTGCTAATAGTCAGCAACTACCCTGTCTTTCCTAAACTTCCAGCACCATCACATGGGGGGTACTCACTCAGCTGAAAGGGATTACAGTTAAGTGCGGACCATTACGTAAGTTTTTAAGAGTGCCCCCGTGTATGCTCGAGGTTTCACAAATAGCAGCCTTTGAGTTACACAAAGCATTGTTTTCAAAACACCGGGCAGATAGAGGTAGGTGTTGGCTACACATAAACAATATGTGGGCATGTGGGTGGCATGAGCTGCTGAGGTCTGCTTTGACCACTACAGGAGGAACATCTCCACACAGCTAAGAAAGTATAAAACAAGATGTTGACTATTCTGCGCTGAGCCAAGTTGCAGTGGAAGTTTATCAAAGTTAATCTCACAAGTGACACGTAAAGCAGTACATCAACTTAAGAGTGAATACAGAAAGAGTGCAATGCATCAGGGGAAACAACAATTATGTCAAAATGATAAACACAAACCAAAAGATAAATGACTACATATATCTTTTAGAGGAAAGCTAGTTACTTATGTCCACGAAGGTGAAATTATAAAGACAAAACCAGACTAAATCATGTCCTCTAACTTACAGATGTAAGCCGAGTAAGTATTCTTCCTTTACCGGTACCTCTTCTACAAGAGGCAGGATGTCTTCCACAGCACAGAACCATTCTCCTGACTGATGTGAACGGGTGCTGTGATTTAATCAGAGCTTCATGGCTACAGAATCCCACTGCTGACATCATTTTGACCCGCAGCCTTATTTAAGTTCAATCTCTTTCCATCTGCTTCTTCACCTGCCTGCTGGAGACAAGACAGCTTGGAGGAGTGGAGGGGTGGGGGGATGTGTCCTGATGTGTAAGATGAGGCTGCATTAAGGTCCATTACTGAGCCTCAGTGATAGAGTGGATGTGTCATTTCTGACCACACATCTCTTATGTTGTTCTACTGAAGTTCAATTCCTAACTTTTCCTTGTGCTCTCTTCAATAATACCCTGCTTCCCTGCCTGAAGGTCTTCTTTTTTCCATTTAGCTGGTTTATCAGGCCACTGGTGATATAGAGCCTGTTAATGGGAAAACACTTCACTGTTCTTGCCTTTCACACAGAAGTTGATGTAATCTCTGTCTGGCTCATAGAGGGCCTCCTACGTGACCTCGAAGCACCCTTGCAGGGCCTTTAGCATCCTCAGACAAGATTTTAATACTTCATTTGATGATGATGGGTGTGTCGGTGGGGGTAAGAAGAACCAGATTCTGTCAGGAACTGTTTGCATTTCTTATATTAGCTTAAAATGCATCCAACATCTTATTGTCTCTGGTGGAGCAGCAGACAAACTGTTAAAATACTAGAAATATAGCAAAGCTGGAGACAGAAAAAAAATCCAGATTGCCATGAATGCATCACAATATTGTGTTTGCAGCCTATCACTGAACCAATGCCATCATAGTCTATATCTGTATTAGTAATATTCCTATTAGTAGTGTTAGTAATACAAACTGCTATCAGACTGCACATGTAAACTTTTTAGGTTGGTAATATGGACAAACATTTACAGCCAGTTTGGTTTTAGGTGCAGATTCTCCACTTTACAGTGACATGTCTAGGATAACACCATCTGCTGCTGAGAAGGGTTGTGATACCCAAACCTTTACTATTTCTACTCCAACTGTCCTAAAAGAGTAGATACATGTAGTTAGGAACAGGCTTCTGTAGCCACACTGCAGTGAAACAAATAGAAACATATTATCTGTATTCCTTTTGTCCTTCTTGGCATTTTAAAATTGCCCATTTTGATGGCTAGAAACCTATTATTTCTAATCAGAATACTTCATATTTTCACCCTTTTTTCTTCACCTTGCTCTTGTTTAGTATCCTCTTTGTTACAACTTTAACTGTTGTGGGATTTGGTGTGTTATTTCTCTCATTAGGTTGGTTCTGGAAAGTTTAAAATGCAGTTCCACTAGTAAAAAAAAAACATCTTCACTTGGAATAAATGTTTATCATAGTTTTTTTTATTTGTCGTTATTCATCATTAAAAATAAAAATTATGAGCAAAAAGCACTCGACCAGCACAACCTCCAAACCAGTGTAAAAAAAATCTGCACGATGAGAGATTTTCCTCAAAAAGTCAATATACCTGACAGAACCCTACCTGACAGAGCACCAACGCAGCTCTTGGTTCAGGCTCTAGTCACTTCTCGTATTGACTACTGCAATTCCTTACTGGCAGGCCTGCCAGCA
>JBAMHX010000013.1:14001016-14016606 GCA_037177515.1 Pseudomugil tenellus | reverse complement strand
AGAAGCAAAGCTACATCTCAGTAAAACCCTCTGTCCATTCCATAAAAAATAGACAAGTACAAAGTAAACTGTTAGTTGTGTTTCTATGTACCTTCTCTAAAATTAACCAGGCTCTCTCGACTCAACTTTTTAAAAATTAAATGTCAATGAAGCGAAATTTAATTGATTATACTGAAGAAAACTTATGAAGTAAAATGTTTTGCCTTGGGTCAAAATGTGTTCTGTTTCCTGCCACTTTATCCTTTCTGTCATTGCTTGAATGGGGAAGGGGTTACCATGGAGACACAGTGGGCCCTATCCTTATTGGTTGCCAAGACAAAGTCACAGTGACGAGGAAAGTAGAGACACAGCCAGGGCTGATACTTCTTTCTCCTGTTTCTCCTGTCTCCACTTTCACTTGTGTCAAGTCTCTGCTTTTCCCTCAGAGAGGTGACATCCTCACGCGTAATCTCCTCTATGGCAGACATGAGTAACGCTCTCTGACCGCAACACTGTTCCTTAAAATGTTTGCTACTGTGATGAAACAAGATTAAAAACTAAAATAGGAAAAGAAGAAGGCCATCTTGAAGTATTTGGGTTTCACAAACCAGACATGCTGATACAGAAGGACAAAAAAAACAATATCTCATGAAATTAAGATGCAGGCTCTCTACTCGGTGTTAACCTAATGTGCCTCTTGCATAAGCTGTTCCAGCTATCCTACATTTGGAGAATATGCAGACACAATATTCAATAAAGTGCAGTCATGGGAAGAAATTTGTCTTGTTACTCAAACTCCACCTGTGGAGGCATCTGAGGAGAAAGTGGATCTGAAACTGTCAACTGCAGAGTCAATAGAACAGTATTGGGAAAATGTCCACCACAGGAACAATGACATACAGAGGAGTACAGAGTTTAAGTCATATTTAATCTGTGGATTTGTTAGACAGACTCGTTTTAAAATAGAAGATTTATCCAACATAATTGCAGTGATATAAAACTAATCCCTTGTTCAACGAACTGCAAAAGGCTTAGCTCAAAGAACTTATAAAAATGGAAGAATGCATCGGAAAAGTCGCAGCTGTCTCTGTGTTTGCTTTTAGTCTGTACTCAATCTGTGGAGTCTCTGATTTTAAGACACTGGAGTCATAATGGGAAGACCTGTTAACTAGTATTTAGATAACTAGTGAAACTGGGCTAACTGATGAAAGAGCTGCTTCTGTAAAGCAAGGCTGCCTTTTGGTGAAACACTTCCAACTACTCTTACTCGTTGCGCAAAGAGTGAGGCTGACTCTCGTGCTGCCCATAAAAGGTCATTTTCAAAAACAATCCTGGTCCGATGACTTTAGACGAAATTGCAGTGGGTTCTGAGGTCAGGTTTCAAGCCTTGTGGAAAAATAAAACTTTGGGTTTGTATTTAATTTAGAGCAAGATTGAATAAAAAAAACAGAACAGTATTTGGTAAAATACAGCTTCCTGGCATTGGCCTCCTTTTCACAAACACAAATCAATCTGAATGGAAACGTGGGGCTTCACCTGTCAGAGAAAAACACAAGACTTGACATTGCAGAGCCCTCTTGGTATAAAGCCACGTACCGTTAGTAAGAAAGGGGAATAGATTTGGGGAAGCAAAGAGGGGTTTTTAGCAGTGTGTGTGAGGCATGATTCTTGGATTTTGTGTTTTCAGTTTCAGGGAAATCAGGTGTCTGTGGCCAGTGTATAAGAAAGGGAAGCATGAACATAGATGACATGATGCGATGCTGTCGCTTCCAATTTACATTATACAGGTGACTCAGAGTGCTTCAAGATGTGGGAGAAAAAAAAACACCAACAAAAATGAAATATACACAGTATGTTGCATACAACTTTAAAGGTTGTGTGTATGAGAAAGAATAGAGATTATTTAAAAAAAAAAATCACCTTTGATAGTCAGTGACAATCATACAAAGTGAAAAAAGGGCAAACACACCACAACCTGCACTTTTTTTTTTAGATACTGGCTTATTTGGTGCAGCAAACAATATTACTTATAGATTAAATTACTTGCCATCACATCAATTTGGCCTCACAGAAACAGATCTTCCTGCTAAAGAGCATAGCTTCCTGGTAAGGAGGGTGTGTGTTAGTGTGCAAGTTTTCCTCAATCTCACTTCATCCACAAGCCTGATGGATATCATGACAAAGGGAAAATGCTCTCCTTCCTCGACAGGATGCACATAAACTTGATTTCTCTTATATAAAATGAGACTCAAATAAGGACATGTTGAGGGTGGACGATTGCTATAAAAAGACTCTAGCTTTTCTTTTCTCAGAGTCCGCCCACATTGCCAGAAAAACTGGTGTCCAAAGAGACGTAGACGTGGAGCAGATCCACACAAAGCATTGGCTTTTATCTCATTTCCCAGACAACGCTGCTGTAGAAGCATTAGCAATGACGTGCCATTCATCAGCTGGCTCATCAGGGATGCGCAGGGACAGGTTGTATCCCCGTTGTCCCCGTCAACAGCTCCGAACTAGCAATAGCATCACCTGTTCTGTTCAATAGAGTCAAAGTGGGAAGGTGGGCCGGAGGGGAGGGGGGAAATTTGGAGTTTGTGGAGTTCAAGGAGCAATAAAAACACAGTGTTCTCTTCAGTACTTGGCTGCCACCCAGGTGCATGTCGGAGGCCCATCTTTGGTACTGCTATGATGCAAATTGCCGTCTCCAGACAAGAGAAAAATCAAAGCTTCACTTAAATCAGCTTTCTGAATCTTTACTAGAAGATAAAGAACCATGAGAGCTTTGTGATGACAGATTAATATCATTATAGATCCTTAAACCAGTTGGAAAGTTGTTGATAGTTGTATGTCTATAAAATGTGCAATTATCATATTTTTATGTGATCTGTGAGATATTTCATCATTTATTGTTCAAATCTAGTTATTCTGCAGAAAAGCTAACATGCTGACTCAAGATCTTGCAAATACATGGAGTCTAGACTGCAACCAGCAGATCTGAGGAGGGGAGAATGTGACATTGTTGCACTGTCAGAAAGTTAAAGTAGCTTTGCTTTAACTCTCAAATCTTGCAACTGATGCAAATCAATAATTGAACTGTTGCTCAACACATTTATGAAATGTGGCATGAAAGAAATGATTAACAGAAAATTAATTAAACCAAAAAGAACAAAAAAAATTACATTCTTGATTTTATAGCCACTTTCATTGAAAAAACAAGGTTGTTAAGTATAATGATTTTCCACTCCACAAAATAAAATTACATTTCCTACAAGGCTATAAAATAGTATTAGAAGGAGTTTGCACATCATTCTCTCTGTTTGCCAAAGGACTATTAGGACCTGGCATTGTATGGTATAAGCCATGTCATGTGTGTGTGTGTGTGTGTGTGTGTGTAAGGCAGTAATATAATTAAATGTATGTTTTATTTCACCTATCAGTCATCATTACTCAATTACAAAGACCTTGTCAGGGTGACCTGGGCAATGAATCCGCTGAGTGCGGAGCACCAAAATAACATTAAAAAAAGTTTTCAGGGTTAAAAAAAAACACAATCAATCTAGTTTTGTGTCTGATGATTTTATCCATTTTTCTAAGAAGGAAAGAGGAAGAAGAGAAATTTGCATGTTAAGAAAAACCAGCTGCAACCACCGAGTTCTACTTAGCTAGTGCAACTTCCTGAACCCGTACTGCTATACCAAACAAGATACCAAAGTTATTCTCACACACAATAAATAAGAGCAACTACAAAATCTATCTGGCTTCTTTGTTGATTAGTTTTTTTAAATTCTTATTAGAAAATACAGCAAGTAAAAATCCATAATGGTGCTGTCAAGGCAAATGAAATCACTCTCACGTGAATGTCAAACGACATACTTCTACTTAAGATAAGTCGTGTGTGCAGGTGAATTCAACTGTAGGAAGAAAATGTCATCTTCTCGGTGTAAGATAGCATCACGGATATGTTGCTTTACTGCTTTGAAAACCCAGAGCACATTCCTTAAAGTTTATTGTGCAATCTTTCACAATACAATCTGTAAAATAAACTGATTTTGGTTAAAACCTTATTGTGGCTTACGAGTTTATCTATTTCACATGTAGATTAGATCAGATTAGAGTAAGAATAAAGGAAATCTGAAAGAAAAGACACACCCATCTTGGTATCTGCTGCATCTAATTAGCTATTTGACAACATTTTGTCTTTGGTGGGGATGAGACTAATTGTATTACATGCCAGATGAGATACCAGAAGTAGAAGAACAGCATTTCTAAAGTTTTTTTTCTCTAATAACAAAAAGATCTATGATCAGACTTGTATCTGTCTTGAGCAAATACTATTTAGACATAGCAACACCACTATTACACAAAAGGAGGGCTTTTGAAATCTTGGTGCAGATAGAGCAACATGGTTCATAAAATAACATATTACCCAATAATATCTCTGTTATCTCAGAGCACATATAAAACTCATCATGACACTAATATACTGGGTAGTTCTTATGCTTCCTGTACAAGCGATTACAGAACGTCACACCTACATATGTTTTAAGCAGCTCCATACATCATTAAAACTTTCACTAACAGGAAGTGTGTCTTGTCTTGTTTCCTTGACTGAAATGCTGTTACTCAATACTTGTAGACACTCTTACAATCTGTGTGAGTAAAAGTCGAATGGATTTACGCAGTGGGCTAAGACCTGCAAGCTTCTGTTTCCCTGCAGGAAAACAGAAGATCTGTCACATGTAAGAATATGAAAACCAGAATACGATGCAGCACCATGAATACTCAAACAAAGCTGGGACGCATGCTCAAATGCTGCAGGCTCCTCCGTCGGGAATTTTCCACTCCACCATCACCCAGACATACAGCATATATGTAGTGTTTTCATCTTAACCATGAAGAGCCACTCCTGTAACTGTACAACATTAGAGGAGTGCCGACTAATGTTAGTCTTGGAAAAGGGGTCTGTTTGACAGGAAAGAGCATTATTACTCTCATTTAACAGAAAATCCATTGAAATGTCTTCCCTTTGCCTGTTACGATGCTCTAATAATACCATCATAAGTGCTTAGGTAAATATCTGCAACTTATAGACATAATCAGCTCAACATTTCTCTTTCTCCGTTAGAAAAACCTTCCATAAATAGTGGACATTCTCACAGTTTTCAATTAGTATATATTTGACACCTGTTCAACCTAATGAGACAACCAGGAACATTAATATGTTATATCTTGCATTCAGCTCAAGTGGAACAAATTAGCTTTCAATTAATTAAATGCATAAATAAAAATAGCCCATCTAACATGCTGCTGTTGCTGCTGCTGCTTACTTAACCCAAAAGACTATAAAAGCCTCGTGCCAAAAAAATGACTCATCCCTTTAACAGGAACAGAAAACTAGAATAAGTGAACAGTCAAGAAGGTTAAGCTGATTACACGTAGTTGAGACAAGAAACTGCTGCATGGCCACAGACATACACTCCCAGAAACATGTTTATGAGGGTTAGGACTAATGAGCTTTCATGACCTACCTGGAAGGATTTCAGTTCCAGGTGTGCTTCTCTGAATGCCTGCAATGCTGCAGAACTGGACTGGGATAACTAACTACAACACATTGCGTTGTAAAAGTTACAAAACATGGAAAGTGTACAATCCGGTTATGAAATCTGGTACAAGTTTTTCATTTTCTTCCTTCCTCACAGAGACCTTAAGAAAAAAAATGTCAATCACGTTTAATTGTCTTCAGAAATGGTAAGTGGTCTCTCTGATGAACTCGCGATCTGTCCAGGGTATATCCTGCCTCTTGCCTGCTGAGTGCTAGGATCCCCCCCATCCCTACCCCACCCCCTGCGATCATGGATTGGTGGAAAAAGTATAGACTGCTTTTTCATGTCATTGCTCATAAAAGCTGAACAAAGATGACAAAGCTATTTCCCTACAACCTCAAAATCACCATGGACGTGTTAAAATTTGCATGGGCAACACAGCCCTTCCCATGTTCTACATACTGCATGTTGTGTTTGAGTCTGTTGGGAGAAGAAAGAAGGTCCACCTTTTTTTAAAAAAAAAAATGCTGGTTATGCATTAGACACATGAAATCTGAACTGCTATGTTTGCAGAATGTATTTCAAAGGTCAGAAGAAAGCGTAAAGCTTGTGGCCTTTGACTAAAGCATCAACCATTTATCATCAGCACACTACCATAATGACTCAAGAACAAGCAACATCAGCTAAATATGTTTATGATGCCGTTTCGCTTTGTCAAGGGCTTTGTTTTCACCTTATTTTGAAATGGAAAAAGCAGTGAAATGTTAAAGCTCACAGTGCCGCTGATTAACAAGTAGGTTCTACAAATTTCAAACATTCCTGTTTTCAGCAGGCAGGACTCAAGTTTTAACTTGTCACATAGAGCTCACACCTCGTACTAGCCCAGAAACAAAATGTATTGGGATACATGTCTCAAAAACACTGCTAATTCAAAGATTCATTGCGATGTAGGAGAAAAAGAAGGGTCACAGAGGAGTGGAGGTGCAGCAGCTCCAACCCTCATAGCAAAACATTCATGTGGACAACAGACGCCAAAGCCTCCGATCCAAGTCAGCACTGCCTCAGTGACTCATCCAGACCCTGCTGAGTCAAGTGAGTGGTTCTTAATGCAGAAAATCTTGAAGTCGTATTAAAGTAGAGCTAGGTCCTTTGGTATTTTGGAACAAGCTTGTGGCATGCGTGTTTTTCAGAAAGAGAAAAACTGCAAGAATCTAGCTCTGCCTCGTTGAACCTCGTAAATCAGCTGATTTAAATAAAGTTTTCACATGTCTACCATGCTGAAACTTGCAGATGACCGTTAAACCTTTGTGTTACTGGAAAAGGTTTCTAAGAAAAGCATGCAGCGGGAAAGCGGAGGAATCATGAGGTCTGAACGATTAGTCCAGTATCTTAAGATTAAATTATATTAAGATAACCGACACTGCTCTATATATAAACAGGAAGCAGATCCTGGAGTCGAAAGTGTTGTATCTACCTGGTCTCATCCAAGAAATATAATTTATTTATAACATATCCAAAGAGCGAGATGACTGCAAAGAAACACAAAAGACCCAGTGGGATGAAAATAACCATTAAGAGATGCAAAATTGCCCCATAAAGATCTATGTGAGATTATAAATTACCATAAAGGCTGGGCGAATTTCCAAAGATAGATGGGATTGCCACCCAGACATTACCACAAATTGGAATTGTATCATGGAGAAAAACTGCACGGTGCACATCTGGAGACAAAACAATCTAATCCTGACTGCTCTGTGTCTTGTTTTCTATCTCTCTGGTGTCTTTGTTCTGTAGGGGGACCTTTAACACATCCTAGGAGCCCGTTGCTTCATAACCCATCTATGACCATGTGAATGACAAGATCAGTGCTGCTCACAGGAATGCAACAGTCCTACTTTAACAAGCATGACTGTATGAAGCAACAGGGACATCAATGGCACGAGAGCAGAAAAATGTCTTGTACTTCCTTAGACTTAAGGTGGAATACAGTCTGAGCACATATGCTCCTAATCTGACAGCACTTATCTCCTTTAGAAAACTGGTAAAATAAGATTTATCTAACGTGACGTTGCATCTCTGAGATGGATGAACTAGAGTAAACCCACCGTCCGTTAGTTACCTAGCAACATGGCAGCTCGGTAATAGCAAATTGATGGCTGGCAGTGTTCATCACATACCTGGACCTGATGCACAACAGCGATGCACCTCTGGCCTCACCGCACTCCAACACTTAGCGATCCAAAGTTCACCGGCTTTTTTCCGGGTTTTATAGGCTCTACTTGCGTTTCCTTCAGCACGAGGCAGCTTGGGTTATGTGTAGAAACGATGCCATAACTGACAGGAGCACATCGAAAGTCAGAGGTTGATTTCCTTTACGCCGCCGTTTGTTCGGCCCCTCGGCAGAGGAAGGGTGCGGTGTAAAGATGACACACGGGGAAACATCATCAGGCAGGGTGTGTGTAACAAGATATCATCCCCCGTGTCTGTCCATGTTTACAAAATCTGACCACGTCATTGCGCCGGAGAGCAACACGCTGGTTTCCCTAAATCGACAGAAAAGGGCCGAAGTGGCAATGAAAACGTCAAAATGTCCTTGAATGTGCAGTATACTCGCGTGAGTTGGCGGTTTGGCTTGTGCTGTAGTGAGAAAAATGACAGGGCGGTAGGTTCAAGCCAGCTGCAGCTTCATCCGTCCCCAGAAGCTGGAAAGGCGACGGGCGGACAGATGGGGAGCACTCGCCATCGTAACTTATTTCTCCTCAAGTCTGAACTGCTACAAGACTTCAGTCCTTAGAAGCACGACACAAAATACTGCCAGAGAAGCGCGCGTATACTTCCACTTCCGGTGCTTTTTAAGAAAATAAAAGTAGTAATTGTTGCTTAATCATCAAAAGTCCGTCATTTGAACACACTTTCCGTTTCTTTCCAAAATTTTTGTTCAAATATTTCCAGGCAAAATCGGTGGCCCCAAATGTATTAATATTATAATTAAAACTATGAAGTGGAACTAACGCTTATAATTTTTCCGAATGGTCATTCACATAACTTCCGTTGTTTCTTCTTATTTGGTAGCTTGACAACAAATTGTCAACCGACCCATTTTGATCACTGAGCGCCCCCTAGTGGCAATTGTTTGTATGGTCGAAGCTAATAGAATGAGTGAAGTTATGCATTTCGAGAAAGTCCTGGTTGCGGAAAGCAGACCTGATCAGGTGTTGTGTGCCATAAAGTGACTGTCTGCCAAACAATAATTAAACGACCTCCGAGTGCGCGGAGCCTGTTCACGCCCTGTTGCCTAGTTTCTCTCAGGGGGCACTGGTCTGCAGGTGTTTTTCATCTTGCAAACATTCATGGGTTTATATTATGTTTGTTTGTTTTTATAATGTAAAGTTCAATTAGTATGATTTATATTAAATTGCTAAAAAAAAATTCACATGGATGTTCATGATGTATTAATATTTGAAAATTGTCAATAAAATAAGGAATTTACCTTAAAATGTCATGATTTCCTCCAGCAATCATACTTTACAGATTACTAGTTCCTTACACCCACCTCCTTATCTTTTAAAGGTAGAATTAATCCACAAAATACTTGCCAAAAAGTGATTAAAAAAAACTGTATTTGTTACAAAAGAATGTTTACCTTAAAATGGAAAGATTTCCTTTTAAGTTATATTGCTTATTACAAATTTACTTGTTCTTTCTATCATCTCATATATTTTAAAGAGTTAAGAGTCTTTATACAGGTTTTTGCTTGACAAAAATTAATTGAAACATGTCTCACCAATTAAATGTTTCCTGCAGTGTATAATTACATCATTTCAGTCAAGAAAAATATTTTAGAGATGTTTTGTTTTCTTTTAGATTGTGTAAACAGAATTTAAATCATGTTAAATATCTTCAAATGCCCAAAATAGGACAATTTCACTTGCTAAAAAGTGATTATAGCACCCACTTTGTTTTTAAAACATTATATCTGCTTTAAAAAACTAGTCAAGGTTATATGAAGTGTCACTGTTAATGAGAATACGAAAGGTAAACTCGAAGTAATCACAAAAATTTGACTCTCCCTCCCGCAGCATAACACGAATGTCATCACGGATCATCAGAGATTGTCTTTTCCATGTGACCTACATAATTTCCTGATTTACTAGTTTTAGTTATTGAGGAAGAACAAGAATTGTTACATCAGTCTATTATAAAAAAAAAAAAAGATTATTATTAAAAAAAGATTATTTGATGTTTTTGTGGGTCTTGAAATTACAACAAAGAGATTTTCTTCCACATTTGCTTTATGCTGTTTGCAGGTGAGAATCTATGTCATTGGGTAAAATCATGCAAGACATGCCAAATGGATAAATTATGCAAACTGGTTGCCAGAACATGCAAATTCTACACTGAAATGCCACTTATTAATTTTCCAGACTTGAAGAACATTTTACAGACTTAAAAAAACAGGTATTTTTTGTAAATAAAACATAGATGTATATGACGTAGATTTCTCATTGATGCTATTTGACTTGAATCCATATTTTAGTAGCAGTTTTCCCCTCTTTGTGTTCAGGGTAATTGTTTATCATTTTTTAATGAGTCAATATTATTTAAATTACAGAATTTATAAGGTTCAGATGGAAAAGGAGCTTTTAAATCGGCTTTACAGTTTTATTTTGTACCATGAATTGATATCCTCAAAGATTTCTAACATATCCAGCTCCAAATATACATATATGGTATTAACATATTCATGAAGGTATCTATCTTGAGAAAGAAGAAAACGTTTGCATCCCTACCGTCCGAGAACAGACTCGAACTATAAATGCTCTTGTTTTAAGGGTGCAGTGATAAACACCACTCTACCATACAGTGCCGCTTTAACCCTATGTGCTAAATTTGATTTATTCCACTCCTCACCGCACGGTGGCAGTGTGGAATTACAAACATTGTAAATGTAAAGCACAAGGCCGCTGATTGGATGACGGTTGGAGGAAGCGAAGAAGAAAAGACAACATAAATAAATGTGGCCGTGGAGCAGTAACCGTAGTACGCTCAATACATATCACAAATTATTTTCACGTTTAAAGTGAAATTTATATTTTAGTTTAGTTTAAATCAAAGTTAATGTAACGTGATCCCTCGTTCCGGTCGTCAGCAGTATGTTTAGCGTATTCAGAACAGTCCTATGGAGAACCCCCCCAAGTCTCTCTATGCTGCTCAGACCCACAACACCAGGAGTGACATGTGTTTTGGTAGTCGGCAAGAAGGACCTGCCAGATTTTCCAGTCCTGAACGAGGATGAGCTTGAGGAGCAATTTGTGAGAGGATCCGGGCCCGGAGGACAGGCTACTAACAAAACCAGCAACTGTGTTGTGCTCAAGCACATCCCCACGGGGATTGTTGTGAAGGTACATTTTTGTTGTGTATTTGTAATTGTGAATAGGAATTTTAAACGTTTTAATAATGAAAACAGTAATAGACCTACACAAAAGTCGGCCCAATTGTTACATAATGAGTAATACAACATGTTTTTATTACTGAAGTAATATATGGAGCCTAATTTTACATGTTAGGCTGTAACTGACAATTTTGTATGTATGGATTAGTTTGGCTGAGTGATTTCACATACATGGAGTAGTTTGGACACATTAATGTTTTTGTTTCATGAACCAAGCTTATACCTTTATTACCTTTCGTGTTGTTTCCCCTCCAGTGCCATCAGACCAGATCGGTGGATATAAATCGAAAGCGTGCCAGGGAAATCATGAGAGAAAAACTTGATGTTGCATATAAAGGAGAACTCAGTGAAGTACTTGTGAAGAAGAATGAATCAGTAGTAAAGAAGCATCAAAAGCGGAAGAAGGTGAACGAGAATCTGGAGAGGAAAAGACTGTTTAAAGAGAGTTTGGCTGCAGACTCCACACCTGGAAATGACACCATATGAAATGTTTAATGCAGAATATGGACTGAAATACTTCAAAGAACTTGTATTTATACGTGCAATGACTAAATAGCTGCATACATACAACATCTGGAAAAAGTACTGCTTTCAGGATTAAATATCGAACAACCTTTTATCTGTCCTCATCTCATTTAAGCAATATTATGGTATTTTTCATATAATACAAGTTAAATTTGAGCTAGATCATAAAAGATTAATTAAACAGTAAATGCTAATGGTACATTTTTCAATTCTTCAAGAACATTTTCCAGACTTACAGGTAAAATAGTAAAAACTATATACAAGAAGGTAATGTTTTTCTCTGCGTTTATCTGTTTGTCTGTCTGTTTGTTTGATTTTCTGTGTACAACCATTGACAGTATAAATTACTGGACAGCGCGTACGTCACGTTTCCCATAGGTTTCTGAAGAGCGAAAATGAAGCCAATAGGCGGGTCCTACCGTCGCCATCTTGCTGTTTCGTCATTATTGGAAAATCCCAAAATGGATGAAAAGGTAGAGAGAGAGGGCTCCGTCATGGTGGAGCCAGCAGGAAGTACGCAGCTGCAACCAGTGATAACATTTTAACACACATCAATCAAAAGGACATGCCTCTAAATTTAGGATTAAAATAACATAAAAACTGAAGCGTTAGAAACAAATTCATCCACTCCAGAGTTTACATGACGGAAAATTGGACATATTAAACCGAAAAAAGTTTTTGGAGCCATTCTGTAAACATGTTTATTTCAGCTGTGAAATCGGACATTTTAACATGGGAGTCTATGGGGATTGCTCGCTATTTATGCCGATCATCTAGCGGTGAGGGGTGAACTGCAATTAATCCGACTTCCGCATTAGCGTCACCATCGGCAGCCAGAGATTGCCGCCTGTGTACAACATAACTCAAAAAGTAATGGACAGATCCTCATGTAATTTTCAGGATATATCCAGAATAGGAAGATGAAGAAGTGATCTGGAACACCGTCTGGATCTAGGACCGTATTGACGGATTCTATAACATTGTGAGATAGGGACAAATAGTTACAAGATGAGGTGGAACTGTGAGCTTGGCGGAGGTTTGCGCTCTCTGGGTGCTTTTCTAGAAAACATTAGAAGGCAGAGTGGACGCAACAATTATAAATGCTCAGTAAACGGCTAAAAGTACATTCTTGTAACTTCTCATTCAAATGAATCCACAGTCTACTCCCACAACTGAAACAGAAAAACTTAATTTTGCTTTATGGGCATCCAAAGGTTTGAAGTTTACTTATTGTTCCTTCCAGATATAATAAAAGTGTTCTTGTGCAGATTGAAAAGACTCAAAATAACTTTATTTTAGCCATTTTAACAGTAGGAGTTAGTATCTTTATGTCCAGTTTTATGTAAGAACTACACTACCAGTCAAAGGTTTGGACTCACTTTCCCATTAAATCCACTGGGAAAGTGTCCAAATTTTTTGACTGGTGGTGTTCATACAAAAACTTATACTTGAATGATCTCAGAATGAACCTGCACATGTACAATCATTTTGATAGATGACTTTCTTTAACATTTTAAATGCACAAGTACAACTCTTCAATGTTCCAGTACTGGTTGGAGTATATGCTGTCCCCTGGCTTTGTGATAAACCATAAAAAACCCAAAAGAAGAGTCTGAGCCAGACATTTTACCACCAAATATTCTGATTTAATTACAGCATGTATCTAGACAGTCCTATTCCCCTCCCTGTTCACATTTAGACATAATCACAGCAAGACATACTGAAACCATGTCGTTATTGAAATGTTGGCATTTTTATTTTGTGGTTTAATCATCATCGCTGTTAGTTCTTATTTCGATACAGTGTCTGAAATGAAGGAATTATCATTAAATAATTCTACTTAAATATCTTATATTCATGATAGAATATCAGTGTAGCATGAACTTTTTTTTACTGTATACCCCCTGAAGTTTTGTGAGTGCCATATAGAGTATCGCACTCTTTTGAAGTATTATTAACTAAAAAATATTATTTTGCCTAATATGTATGACCCCAAACCTGCTT
The DNA here is from genome assembly GCA_037177515.1 of Pseudomugil tenellus. Lineage (NCBI taxonomy): Eukaryota > Metazoa > Chordata > Actinopteri > Atheriniformes > Pseudomugilidae > Pseudomugil > Pseudomugil tenellus. The sequence goes on along the minus strand of JBAMHX010000013.1, from coordinate 14,003,103 downwards.
TGCACTGTAGTAGGCCTACTGCACTTCCTTTTATATGATGTGATATGTTTTGTAGTAATAGGTTTTCAACCAATTTGATTCAACTCTTTTATCTTTGACATTGGATGGGATATCGTTTAAAAAAAAAGCCGAATTGCTCTGTCAAATTTGATCAAATGGTTTTATGAGATAAACATAAAAATGCAGGACATGTCTCATCCACCCGTTTTGGAGTCTCATCTTCAGGAGAGGGCGGAGTAACAGCCGGAAATGCAGCCAATGAGAATGCTGCTTTTGTTAGGGCCTCCCCCGTCTGGACGAAACAGCCAATAGGAGGTGCGATATCGTTTTTTAAAAAATCCTCCACGTTCCCAGCGACCTGAGTCGTACTGTGGTGGTCGATCAACTGAAAAGTCCCGGGGCACAAAGGCAACATTTTCAGGGCTTCCCGTCGTTTTTGGATTTTATTCAGAGACCTAAAATGGCAAAAGGTTGACTTATAAGTTCTTGTTTAACTGTGTCGTATAAAAGCTTCCGTAGTAGTTTTGTAGCTGGCAGCAAACGCTGCAGAACCGAGGATAAACTTAAATTATGTATTAAAATAATCCGTTCTGGTATATTGTGGCATAAATAATACAACTATGCTTATGTTTATGTCCATGTTCAAAAAGGTAAGAAAAAGGTACAAAAGTCAGAGGACACTGTTGAACTTAAAGTTCCCTCACAGGCGGAAACAAAGGAAAACAAGCCTGCAACCCGCAAGGTACGTTTTGTTTTCATTTATACGTCTGTCTCTGCAAAGTAACAAACTAATAGCGAACTAAGATTTGTCTTATAATATTTTTATATATAATATTTTATAATATATATAAAGGCACTAATGCCTCCGTTTAACTAACTTACTATTCACCAAACACTGCAGGGTGTCTGTTGTCTGCACAGGATCTGCTCTGTCTCAGACACAGCTAAACTACCTACCGCAAACTACAGCTTTGGTTAGAGAGCATTTCAGTCACAACCTCATATAGATTAGAAACATCTTGACATAGTATGTTTTATCTGTCAACTTTAGTCTTGTGACTCAAAATGTCCACTCTTACACTTTACAGTCACTTTTACTTTAGATCAGTTCCCATTATGCTATACATAAACAACTATTCTATGACTATGAATACTATTTCTTTAGGCAGCTTAGTAACTAGTAAAGTAACTTTTCCTTCCTGTTTTTCCTACCAAATAGCTTTATTTTCCTATATTATTTCAACAAATTTAGTTTTTTATATGTTTCTTTTTAATATATCTCCTGTGATGGATGTAACTCTTAAAAAATATGTTAGCTGGCTGGTTGCAACTCTAAGAAGGAATAAGCTCTTCTGGATCTGATTTCATCACCGTCCCATGTATGATCAGTCACTGGGGAAAGTTTCTCATCTTTCCTGTGGAAAATAGTTTTGGACCTTCTCTTTTCAATCCTCTTTTTGAAGAATGGATGGGATTCTGATTATGCATTAGTAGTTTTGAAAAAAATTAGTTGCTGATTTTGAAACTTGCCTCAAAACAGCATAAAATAGTTTTTTTTTTTTTTTTTAAAAAACGTTTTATATTTGTTTAATCATCCACTTATTTCTTTTAAATACCATCTATTTATGTGGCTCTGTTTTTTCACACTAGTTTTATTAACTTGTTTATTTTATTTCCACTTACTTCATCACAAATTTTGTTATTTTTATTATTGTTACTTTAATCTGTTCCTCTCATTAGGTTTATTTGTTTTTATGTACATATTGAGCTCCAGAGATTTTTCTCCTGAGAATCCTTCTCTCTGGTAGCTTGGTCTGCAGGGTTCATGTCTTTTATATTTTGGTCTTGGGGGGCTGTGTGGGTACCATTGGTGGGTACTGCAGCCCTGTGAGTGTTGTGGACCCTGAACTGGGCGGTTTCTGTGCTGAAGCCCCTTCAGGCTATGAGGGAGCTGGTTTCTGGTGTGAACAGGTTCCCCAAAATATTGTTTTCTCACAGCAGCATCAAGTTAGATATTTTTATTCTATTTATCTATAACTTTATACCTAACATTCAGTTTAGAGACGGTAATGATCAGATGGAATATA
>JBAMHX010000013.1:13983647-14000916 GCA_037177515.1 Pseudomugil tenellus | reverse complement strand
ATATATCATGTTGCTTTGTGCATGAAAAGTGCTTCAGAAATCAGATTTGATAAATTAGCCATTATTACACCCATTTAGTATCATTTCCGTTTATTTTTTTTACTGCAAAATCATGTCAGTAAAAATAAAAAAGTGTATAATACACTTTCTAGTAAAGTAAATGATTTAATGGGTTTATTTTGGATACAATTATTGTTCCAAGTTAACAAGTGAAGCAGTGATTTCTTTTTTTTCCATAATCTCTTCATCATTCACTGTTACATCCACTGGTAATAAATCTATGAACCAGCTTGATTTTGTTATTGGGAAGAGTGAAACCAGGAAACCTACTAAAGCTACTGGTCTCTAATCTGGACATCTACATGGCTTTGCCCTCTTAAAATTGAAAACATGAACACTGAATTTCCTTGCTCTCTTAAGGGGTTCTTAAGTGTCTCCATAATAACCAAAGTGCATCATGATTCTTGCAGAATCAGACAATTCACAAGTGCCTGCAGAGTTTAAATAAACCTCGACCTCCTCTGAGAGACAGTTCCAGTATGCCGATCCAAGAGGGAAATGATTCCGATGCAACTAATCCTGACATGTCAACACTGAAAAAAGGTGAGTTTTTAAATGAATAATCTGGTTAAGCTGAAATAATCAGAAAACCCATTGCTCAGTGTAACAAACATGGACTTTTGAGTTATTTTACTTCCGACCTGATTGTTAGCATGCGGTCAGCAGATCCGTGTAGTCCACACAAACCTTCCCAGCAGAATGGTTGCACTGTTCACTGACCTACCTTATGACACAACTTAACTGCATTTCTGAGGGAGTCTCACGTTCTTGATTAAGGCAGCTGTGGGTTTCATTCTTAGTTTCCTCCTCATTTTAGACATACCCACAAAAAATAAATCTGAGAGCTGTGAGTCCAAAGAGCAGAAACCCGAAGTGGCTTCTCACAGTCATGGAACAAAAGTACAGGACACCGAACAACTCGACTGCAAAAAGGCAACAAAACCGGATGTCAAGTCTGCAAAAAGCAGCAAAAATCCAGCATCCAATCCCCAGAAGACCACAGGTCGCAAGCACAGAGCAAAGAAGTGAGCCAGCAAAGCCAATGTATCAACAACGCGTGGTAACAAGAAAAAAGAAAGAATGTTATCCTTTTTCTGCATTTGTCTCTTTTCAGGACAGAGAACAAAGCTACCCAAAACAAAAAGGTCACAGACTATTTCCCCATCAGACGGAGCAACAGGAAGACTAAGACAGAGCTAAAGGTTTGTATGAAAAGATGTTCATAAATGCGGAAAATTGCAGTTATAAAACTGACATATCAATGCTCGTGTTTTTGCTGCTCCTCATTCACCAGGGTGAAGAACACAGACACATAGATGACTTGATAAATAACGGCACTGAAGAAGGACTGCAGGTAACAATTAACAGTTTAACTGATCTGCAATACACAGTACAGCCACTCACTCCTGTCAGGGATGAGGAGTAAGCATTTGTTTGTGACTAATCCGGTATTTTATACAGTTGATAAGCGACTTAACATCTGCTAAACTTCACACTTTTGGATGTCAACAGGTCCGACACATAGAAGGCAAAGGAAGAGGAGTATTTGCCATTAAGAGTTTCAAAAAGGGAGACTTTATCGTTGAGTACCATGGCGACTTACTGGACCTAACCCAAGCCAACATGCGAGAGGAGAAGTACGCTCAGGATCCCAAAACGGGCTGTTACATGTATTATTTCCAGTATCAATCTAAAAGCTACTGGTAAGTCCAAATATCACCAGTATAAAGGTGTGAACACTGAATCTATGCATACACTATGACAGCTTGGAGCTATTTTTAATCTTATCACAAGTAATACGATATGAAAGAATTCTCATCCCAAGTTTTTCTCTACTTCCTAAAATAAGTATAAGCAGTACATCTGGATCCTGATTTCCATTTTTATTACTTTTATTTAATTTCTCAACTTTCTGGGAATCAGAAGAACCCCACCCCCGAAGCAGTCTTAGAATGGATATAAAACACAGCAATATTTGGTATTTCTGTACCGTATCAGATAATTGTCACAAACTTGCTCCAAGGAAAAATACCTGCTGTTAGTAGTTTTAGAGAGTAGTTTCTCCGAGGCACACACTGGGAAATAATTTCTAGTTAGAACCAATGTTGCAGTGAGCTTGAAAAGGTTGGACATGCAGAACAAGTAGTTGCTTCATCTTGTGTTTTCTGAAATGTACTGCAGTGTGGATGCCACCAAGGAAACTGGCCGTCTTGGAAGACTCATCAACCATAGTAAAATTGGAAATTGCCAGACAAGGCTCCATGCCATTGATGGAACCCCTCATCTGATCTTAGTGGCTGCCAGGGACATCGAATCAGAAGAGGAGCTGCTTTATGACTACGGGGATCGGAGCAAGGCCTCAATCTCTGCACACCCTTGGCTCAAATACTGAAAGCTCAAACATGACTGTTTACTGTACATGTACAGAGAATTGATGTTCTCCACATGTTGTTTTATCTAAAAGATGCCAGACATTTGGTTTTTCTCATGTTTTTTTTAAAAAAAAAAATTTAAACAGTCTGCTTTAAACTGAGCCTACTGCTTAAAATCTTCTGTTTTTTCTATAAATTAACTTTTATTGTGCTTTTATATTTTTTTAAATTAAATACAGGAGACTGACAGAAGAGAATATTTTTCCCATGATTAGTCTTTTATCATCCTAATCTGGGAATTGTGAATTAAAAAATAAAGTTTTTTTAACCTGCAGTATGGATAGTTCTGAATACATGCTTAAAAAGCTTCAGTATTAAATAGTATTCTCTAGATCATCACTTCAAGCACTGATGGATGACTTCGGGCTAGACTACAGGAGCTGGCATCTCGTCACGCACCGACATGAGATCAGGAACCAAAATAAGTTTATTCTATAAAGGTGGATGCTTTATCCAAAGTACCCTACATGTGGTAAGTCATCAGTTAACCTAGCATGCATGTGTTGTGGGTGTACCTGCAGAGAACACACATACACGAGGGGAACATGCAAACTCCTCGTCCTTGTTCAAGCCTCCCCTTCAGCCGAGGCTCTAACCAGTGACCTTGGCAGTGCTAACCACTATGTCACCATGATTAAAACATATTTATTGCCCATTGCAAGAACAATTTTATTATTCTTTGTCTTCTTTCTTTAGTTCAAATAATTGAAACATGTTTTAGATGACTGAGCCAACTTAAAGGCTTAATTTATATAAAAAGCATTTTAAACTCTTTTCAGTGAATGTGTTGACTTACATAATACTTTATAGTTTGTCTTATTCTTTTTTTACATACAGTTTATAGTTCATCTATAACAAGTCTGCATTACTAAACATCAACTTAGGTTAAAATTACCAGTACAAAAATTGTGCTTGTTAGATTGACAAACAAATAAAAACAAAAAAATAATTACAAAAGTGGTAATTATTGAGTTTGCTTCCTACATGGTCAGTGCTTGTCCAAGTTGTTCTCATTTTTTCCTGAATGAAAACCTAAAAACAGAAAAAGTAGAGTTAGATTAACATGGTTGTTACTGGGAAAATGGCTGAACATGTAATCCACACTAAAAAATGAGTCATAGCAGGCTCTAAATGCTGTGGGCAGAAGTTTGGAAGACAGACAGATTTGAGCCTTTTTTTTTTCCCCCTTACTGCTCACACAAACATCCTCGGCATTAGCATGCCTTCATTCAGTCACAAGTACATCATTAGCGGATAGAAGAGGGGCTGTAAGAACAATTTCTCTGCTAGCTTACGACTCGTGTGGCTGCTGCTGGGCCAAAAAAAACAATGAAAATATGGGTTTTTTAGTCCTATTTTATTTGCGGCATTAAAAATTCTAAATAGCTAAAATAAAAGTTTTTTTCTTTGTGCATACAATAATCTATACAGCAATGGAACATGTTAACTCACAATTTCCCTATGGTCGTCTTCTCATTTATTGCGGGGGAACTGTGTTCTGTGGCTGCAGGTGTGTTCAGATCCACTTCCACCATGGACGGTTCAGCTCGAGGAAGAATTCCACTGTGAAAGGACAGATTCTCATCACTGAAAATATTCTATATAATAAGCTCAAAATATTAAAATTACACAGGTTTAACAAGTTACCAATACAGATTCAACTGGTGTGAGTGATGTGACTGGTTTTATAAGGTCCAGAAAAAGCTTTAAATAGTTGGAAATGTAAAGCTGTTTAAAGCTTTATAACAATAGCTGTGAAGGTTAAATTTAATTGTCAGATCATTAACAACATTATCATACTAGCGATAGTACTGCTGATAATTTTACAGTATCCATGGTGCTGATACTATGATGGTTTCTTTTAAGACTGCATTGAATAACGAGTAAAAACAATAGTTTTACAGCTACCAGGATTCTTTGGGACACAACTGATTTGATTCAGGAAGTGATGTTTGTGAACATTAATGTTGTCATTGTGTCTCTGAAGTGGTCTCTTATGAGTTTTATTTGTCCTTTAAAAATAAAAAAGGCAACAATGCAGATCAAGATTTTAATATGAAAAAAAATATTTAAATTTAACTTCACTTAATGTGATCTACTATAAAACAGCATTATTTGAATCTTCAGGTTTGTTTAGAGATGTAATAGCTGTGGATACTAGCTAAACTGGGAGCTTCTAATGTAAATAAACAATAAGTTGTTTTTATATGATTACATCTATTTACCTCTTGTATAGCTGAAGCTCCTCTTGAGCCACCATAAGCTGAGCCTTCAGCTGGTTCCTCTCCTGCAGCACCTCCTTCAGCTCCTGCATGGTGAAGCGCGGTCTGTTGGGGTCTGTCAGGTCCACCACCAGCTGGTTTGGTCCCGCTGTTTGCTGTGATGGTGGGCAGTAAATATTCATACCATTTCCATTTAATTACAGCTTCAACGACAGAGTGTGATAAAACTCACCGTGCCCTGTCCAGAGGAGGAGGACCCCTCCTTGATAATTCTGTCCAGTTCACTCTTCAAGTTGTCCCGCTCCATTTTCAGCTCCTCCAGAGACAAGTTGTATTTGTTGACCAAAGTTTCAAACATTTCCAGGACTCGGACTATCCTAAACTGTAAATCCGACACTTCTTCGCCAGTGTTGCTGATTTTTAACAAATCCCGTCCGATTACGTACGAGATGTCATACACATCTTCGACTGTGAGCTCAAAAGCGTCCTTCTCGAAAGCCAGAGCAGGCGACGACTCTTCACCAAACTCCATGACTGACTCCCTGAAATGAACAAAAATAGTTCAAGTTTGTACGACAGTGAATAAAAATCCTCGAAACACGACACTTTCTTTCTCTTGATGAGCTTGGGTTAGGTATTTTACTCAACGAAGGTAACCAACTTCCAGTAGAAGAGCAGCACTTCCCCCATCACTAACAACCAATAACGTGCTTAGCTTTACAGCAGAGGAGGGCAGAGTATCCTAGCGACAGGTGAGAGCTAAGATCGTCTATGTACCACGAATATTCACTCCGCTCCTCCAAGACAGCGGGCCTACATCCCGAGCGTCACACACAGAGAAAGGGAATATGAATAACTTCAGTGAAACTCTTCTTTCCATCCTCTCTGTTCCCTTGTCCAGTCATTGAACCCTTTCCACAGTCAGGTGAGTAAAACGCGTGATTTAATGTTTGTGAATTTTACGGCCCGTTTATGATTCTGTACAGTTTATTTGCACAATAAAAAAAGAGTAAAGCTGCCATAATCTTTAGTAAATCACGCAATTATCAATGTTTTAGAAATAGATTAAAAATACCCACTTAATTAACTTTCAACAAATACATAAATAAATGTAGAATTAAAGTTGGATCTAAATATAAAATGAATATAAATAAAATTTAAAAAATATAAAATTAATGTAGAAATAAAACAGAAGATATACTCAAACAACAAAAATATAGAATAAATACTTTAATATATTTCTTCAGATGTGTAATTATTCATTTCTGATTATACCATTTTTATCCTCCATCTAGGAAAGACTGATTCATACAAAATATCTCCACACACATAAACCCTCATAACATATTAACAAACTCCCAGTTGTATTGTTTAGTATTTCCATGTTGACTATTGTCATACCAAAACAAGACTAAAAATCCAAAACTGAAAATAAAACTCTTTATTTAGAATCAACATTACTTTACACATGCTCAGCGACATACATTATGTCTGTACATTACTCATATTTAATGGAAAATATAACTTGATGATTTACTAGAAGCCACAGCATGAAGTGCCAGACTGTACAGAAAAAGTCAATTTACTGAAAGATATATTTGTTTAGTATATAACATTTCAGAAAAAAAAATCCATACAGACTTACTTTTAAATCACACATAAATCGCACTGAATGTCCTATAAATGGGTCTTGACACATTCCAAACACATGATGGTGATATTCAGAGACCGATAAGGAGCTTAGAAGTGCATTTAAAACATGCTGTATTTTGAGAAATACTCAGATGTAGTACATTTGAACATTTTACTTTAATGTAAAGCCCTAAACAAGCTAACACAAATAAAACAAAACATAAAAGTAGAGAATTAGCAACGACATGGTTAATTTTCCAGTCTTAGTCATTAAAAAGAAAACAGAAAACTGTACACATCGGAGTAATGATGCTATTAAACCAGTTTTTTACATTTCTATATGGGAAGCTGTTTAAATTGTGTTAACAAACAAGAGCTAATTGAATTAAATATTTATATAAAGGAAACAAGTCTTCTGATTGGCAACAAAGTGGGATCATCTGTGATCAAACCAGCTGCAACCATTGGCATTATGGCAGTGAAGATCCTGGCAACAGACAGTAGAAAAAGAAAAGTGTTGCACAATGAGATATAATAATAATTAGAGTGAAAACATAAATCAGGGAGAAGGGTTATACTGTTTGTGGTCAAAGTGTTCTTACAGATCTGAAAGTCAACAGTAAAAACAGGCCGTGCTGTTAAAACCTGTTTAAAGGTCAGAGTACTCACAATCGTCTTATTCCTGATTCAGGCGGATCAGTTGAAACCGAGTGTGGTGGAGGAGACAAAGTAGAAACATCCGGACTCAAGTCATCCTCAAACTCCTCACTGAAGCATAGGGACAAGGATATCTGTAGCATGAAAGCATTTTAAAAACAGTGTAACCAGGTCATACCTTTTATAATACGCCAGCTCTTCCTGGAGCATGAACACTTGGGCTTTGAGTTCATTCCTCTCCAGCAAGACATCGCGTAACTCCTGCATGGTAAATCGAGGGTTGTCTATTTCCTTCTCCGGGTTATCTGTGTCTTCTTCTGGTTCTGTATCAGTGGATCCGCTCTGCATTAAAACACACTTTCAGCCTTTTTCCTGCACATTACAGTAAATAAAAACCTAACAGTTAGCCAAGAATCAATGCAGCTGACCAAAGAGATGTAATATTAATAATAATCTTGTTGTTATGGGGAAGTTAAATGATCTATTCTCTCTAAACTCATTATATGGCTAACTAGTCAGATCTGTTTTGATATTCAGGTCTCTGCCAACAACAGGGCTGTGGTTATGAGTAAAAGGTATGCCATGAGAGCAACAGAGAAAGTAAAAGAGAAGGTGACTAAAAGTTTATGTAAACGAGGCATTATAAAGGGGTAGAACACAAATTCAGCTGGTGCTTGTTACCAACAGAACATTTACATATTTAATGTAAATATTTTTAAAGATGGCTTCTACAGTAACTACGGTATTACTGTGCGTAGTAGAGAAGAAACTGAAAGCAGATGTTACCTGAAACTGTGCTGCTGTGTCTTTATCTTTCTCACACCTATCTTCATTCTTCTCTATATTTGCAGATTTTGGTGGAACTGAAAGGCTCTTGTCACACTCAAAGCACTTTGCCATAAAGCTGGGATCCCCTCCACACTCCATCCATACTGATTTTGGTTTGATGGGGGTAGAAAGTGGTGTTGATGGGGACTGGAGTATTTAAATACAAAACGGCTGATTAGAAATCAGTAGATTTACCGATGGATTGATGGTTTACGGTACAATAAGAAACTTTTTTCTTACAGTTAGTGGTGGTGACATGGAAGATATTGAAAGAGGGAACGCCTCCATCTCAGCAAGGTGTCTCTGCAGTTCCCTCTCTCGGAGCTCCTTTCTCAGCAACGCAACCTCCAGCTGAAGAGCTCCAACCTCCTGGTGCCGTGCTTGGGCTGCTGCCTCCAGCTCTGCCTTTTGCTGAATCACTGCTTTGCCCTGAGCTTCCATCACTCCCACTTTGTGGAGAAGGTCCTGGTTGATCCTTATGAGCCGATGCTGCTGCAGCTGGAGCTGTGATTGAGGGAATGTGTTTTAACACTTGAACATTTCTGGTGAAAGATGATATTTTGCAGACTTACTCAGTGGATGTGATGAACAGAAATCTAATCCTTACCGCTTCTACGTCATCATTTCTTAGCAACAGCTCACGGTCTTTAGCTCGGATTTCATCTCTTTGTTTATCCGCCAAGTCCTTCAGCCTCTTCATCACTTGGTTTTCTTTCTCTGACATTCCTGATGTTATAAAAAAGCAAATGCATGTGAATATTTGCATTGTGAAGGAATGTGTAAGAACTACAAACCCAGCATTTAAGAAAGTTTACGACCCCAGAAAGCAGACGCTTTGCAACTCAGCAACTAAACTGTTAAAAATGAGAAAATACAAGAAATGTTTTGCTGTAACATTATGACCAACAAATCTCTCATGTAGATGATTTCCTTGAAGAAGGTAAATCCGTATTCAAAATGCCAGTTTCTACTTTTAAAATCTGTTTTTTCAGGGGTTTGCTCATGTCATTAAAACATTTGTTGCATCAAAACTAACTTATTGGTCTGCAGAGAAACAATCTCATGCAGCTGTCCTTCATTTGCAAGCTACTCATGCTTATAAGCCCTGACGGTAAGTACAGCTGCAGTCCCTGTGAGTTTTACACAAGAGCTATATTTTGGTCTACTTCAAAAATAGTCTCCTTCACAAGCTTCTGGTGAGGAGTCTTCATGGCCTACTTTTAACTCAACAGTAACACATGCTGTTATATTTATTACCGTACAGTCCCACATGACTGTGAAGGTAAATATGTGTAACATACAGCTAATGGCAAATAAACACAAAGTAAATTTGTAATCATTTATGTTTTCTGAGCTATCTTACATGTGGGACAAGTGTACTTGCTAATAATCACAATCATTTCTGCTAAAAAATGAATGATCAAGTAGAATTTTATGATATTCTCAGTACGGTTATGGGCAAATGAATAACTGATCAACGGCTCATGCAGATCCAGATTATGTTTTTTTTTTTTAAATAAATAGATGCAACTACATGTACACAGCTGATTTTTAGTGGTATGTACGTACTGAATGGTATTTCTTGCATGTTGAAAGGTGTTATAGTTCCTTCACATAGCAGAGATGTGTTGCTGCAGCAAACAACCTACCGTTGTGTTTTTGAAGATCCTCTTCTGTGATCGGGGATTCCTTCAGAGAGAGGCTCACCAGAAGCCTCTTGTTCTCTGCTTGAAGCTGAGAGATCTGAGAAAGCAGGTCCTGGACTTCTCCTCTCCATACATCCTCAACTTGCTCCAACTCCTGGTCATTTAAAAGGGCAATAATTGATCAGAAAATAACCCAAGCAGCGGATAATATGCCTCCAGAATACTTTACATTTGACTGTGAAGTGCAGATGAATTGCATCCAACTGAGTCTTTCATGTAGGTGTTGCTTGTGGAAGTAAAACTGCCCAAAATGAATGAAAATAACCTACATTTAATGATTAATTTGTAGATTTCAGGAGAAATATTGAGTTTATTATCTGGTTATCAAACCATGAGAATGATAATTTATTTATATTATTTCAAAACAACATTAAATAGGACTCTTGCAAATGTATATAAAGACAGATCAGCTTAAAATTAGCATGCAAAGTCAAAAGTTAACACTTAGAGAAAAGCAAAGCATTTCTTCATACAGATTTATTGAGACGCAAAAGCTGGTAGATTTATAAAAACAGATGAACCAGTGCACGTGCTGGTAGGATCCCAGTACAGACCTTCTGGTGCTTCCTCTCCTGCTCATATCGGTCACTACGCTCCTGACGCAGCCTGTCCAGCTCTCTTCGCAGCTCCTCGGCCTCCTTTCTGGCTGCTCCGCGGCTCACCAATGCCTCCAGGAACTCCAGCACTCGAACCACATGGGGCACCACACTGACCAGACACTCGCAGCCAAATTTGTCTATGACCCGCTCAAAGTCCTGTCCGATCACCGCTGCTATGTCGTACACATCCATGACGGTGAGGTCCGCCGCGGGTCTGTCGAGCGCTGACATAACGTAGCTTTCTTACTGTTCTGAGCTTTTTTGTTCACCTCCAACAATCAACATATCTATGAAGGTTTGAAAAGGCTCACATTTTCCGTGGAAAATTAAGTGTAAATAAGCCAACTGACCCGTCTGGTCCTGAGAAGTACTTGTTGGAGTTTGTTGACAGTTTGACTCAACTACCTCCGATGCTGGCTTCATGTTTCTCAGAAATTTGTACATTTGAACTTCAATCTCACTTTCCTATTGTTAGTTCTAGTGTGTAATTTCGTTTGAGCTAATTTAGCTTTTTTTAAAAATAGTTTAAACCCCCCATTGTAGTGTAAAATTTAATTTAAAAACATAAAAGTGTAGATGAAAATATTATTTTCCCAACTGCCTTTGAAGGCATCAACGGTCCTTCCAAATTCTTACTGCGCATGTCTTGTTGGAGCATTACCTAGTATGCTCACCAACCTTCTAAAATGTACCAATAAAAACCACTTGATGTCAATCTATAATTAATCATATGAAATTACATTTTGAGCTTATTAAAATATTTTCCGCGTAAAAAGATAAAAAAAGAGATCTTTCTTTTAGAAATTTGCATATCAAGATCAGTTTTAGTTAATGTTTCAAGACAGCAAACTTCTGCTTAAAACACACTTGTAAGTTTGGGAAGACAAGAAGCAACACATTCCTACATTAAAATCAAACATTTATTGTTTATATCTGACATTTATACTTATTACAAGGATAAACCACCAGTAAATTTACTAAAATATATTAAGATATCTGAGTGTATAAAGACATTTTGTACTAAGGAAAGGATAGAACATAAAAAGTTACACTTGAACACCCTGTAAGAAAGGCTCCTAGAGGCAAAGAGGACTTTAACACTTAGATATTATACATTAAATAACCCTAAAATCTTCATTTTCAGCCTAGAAGAAGCAATTACGGATACCAACATCCAATAGCTGTGTGCAATCATTAAGCGTATCAATAAGCGATAATATCCAGGCTTTGCTGTTGTAAAGGGACATTCAAGACATAAGTGGGTTCAAGTGAGATACATGTATATGGGTTATGTTCTCTTATACAGACTTTATATCTTTACAGTGTTACTTTATGTATCGGTAAAGTACATTTCAAGGCCTCTGAGACAATCTTCTGCCGATGGAAAAAAGCTATTCTGCACGTGGGCTAATCTAAAGTTATAATTTTTTTGCAGGAATGTGGACACACATGAAGTGATTCTTCAATTTTCTTTATCACCCACCACAACATAAATAGCATTATAGTAGTGTACATGTAAAACAAAAAGAACTGCAGTGATTTCTAGTCATGAATGTTCAAAAAATGTGCAATGAGGCTGTCAAACACAATCAAAGTTAACTTTTGACCTAAAAATATGATAGTTATGCCGTCAGTTTCTGGTCTTTTATAATGTTAATATAATAAAAAGTTTAAAAGAAAATGTTTTTAAACAAAATCTTGAAATTAAAAGTATTTCACCATTTTCAAGGACACAGACGGCAAACCCCAGTAGGCATCAAAGATTAAAAAGAAAGAGGAAAAAAAGTTAGGCCTCCGGTCCATCTTGGCAAAAAATGAGGAAAAAGAAAATGATCATAAAGCATAATGATGCCGAGGATTGTCAGCATGCAACTTAAAAGAACTGTTTCATCTCAATCCAACCATTCTGTAGTGCACATTTCTCCTCCTCTGCTCAAGTATTTACTTAAACTGCAACACAAAGAAGAAGGAAGAAGAATTACCAACAAGGTTGATCATTTTTACTTGCATTCATCCATTTTAAAATAAACCTTACCATAGTTTTATGTGGGACATTGGGTTTTTGGGCTAAGGCAGGTTTCTTCATAAGAGCAGGCTTAGAGGGTTTTGGTGACATTGTGACAGGATTGGACGGCATTGAGGTTTCGCCGTTTCCCGCAGGAATCTGCTCCGGAGGAACTCCTGCCAGATCGTAGTGCTTCTTCCTCAGCTCACCCAAACGCAGACGCTCGTTCTCTAGCAGACTTTCTAATTCCAGCACCTTCACCTGAAGACAGACATGAACAGGTCACTGAGGCCGAATTCATTAGTGAAGCAACCTGGCATTCATGGAATTCTGAAGAAACATGTGAATATTTATATAAAAAAGGCACATATTAAATCATTTGCCACCATTCCCTAACCCCTCAGATCCACAACTTACTTGTGACTCCATTTCTTCTTTTCTCAGCTTGATGAGGGACATTCCAGAGAAGTCCATGGTGTCTGCTCATTTGAAGTGTATTAAATATATTAGAACATATGCTCATCACAGTTTGCAAGAGTCTAATTAGTAGCCTGCACTAGTCAAACTGAACTTGCCTTTGTCCTCCAGGTGCTCCTGGCCTGTTCTTGTTGAGGCCACCACATTAGCCGCCATCTCATTCACGTTGCGAGAGGCTTGTTGGAGAACTGACAGCTTCTTACTGTGGCGATCAGCCTTAACCTGAGTGAGGAGAAGTATGTTAAAGTCATGCCTATAATGGTTTTCCATTTCAGAAAGAGAAGTGACCTAATACTCTGTAAAGTTTCCAACTTTAAAAAAATTTTTAAATCCCTTTTAAACTTTCATTTTGACTCTCCTGCCCCATTTAGTCTGACGAAACTGTTTAACTATTAAACTTTAACACATTGCTAGATATACTTTTTCATACATATGATTAATGAGCTTGTGGAAACAGTTTTCAGGAGCATCAAGGCTTGCTCCTCACTGACAAATGAAAACTGCCAGCTTAGAATAAATGTCTGAATTAGGTCAAATGGCAGCAGTTCCCCTGCACAAAACACTAAACATACCAACGATTAGCCATAATTTCATTCTCAGGTTGAGTATGGATGTCCACATTAGTCCCATACAGCGTCCTATACAATGATCATGCTACTTTCTAAGGGTGTCAGAATGTCCAGAGAGAAAAAAGTACACTTAAAAAGGTCGGAAAATGATTCAAACTCAAAATTACCCATAATGCATCTTGAAAAAGTAGTATATGATCACTAGAGAGGTCATCGCAGACCAGAATGCATTGCGGGTTGAAGCTTATAATGGCGCAAGTGACACGAACATCAGAGCAGGTTAACAAAAAAACTAGAGCATCATTTTCATCCGTTTTTAATCAAACAGATATGATGCAAAGAAATAATAAAATACAATACAAGGAAAAAAAACATTTTCATATGAAACTAGATTGGATTTGGAACAAAATCTTTAAGTATGTTGTGGATGCCATAGTTACAGGTGATAGTCACATGATGTGTAAGGAGAAAATAGTATGCTTAATGTCCAAATCGCCAACAGAATGAGTGCACTATGCTGTATAGTGTGGTATATAATTTCGGCCTACGTAGTAAAATAAGGGGTTAGGGATTAATGTGGACATTTGGACAGAGGCTCAGTCACCGTCAGCCCTAGAATGAATGTTTTCTATATCAAATCTTATTAGAACATCATTTTTTTCTTTCCTTAACATAAATTGAAGGTGGAAAAATGTTTATTGAGAGAACTTAATGTTTACCTTTAGTCTCCACTACTCTAATAATAATTGCTCTGGTTTGCAATAACTAAACTGGGTTAAAATGGAGACTTCTCTCTCCATTTACCCACATCATTCTGACACCAGAGCACTAATGGGGATGGCTGCCTTTTTCCATCATTATTCACATACTTGAATCCAGAGTGTACATACGCAGAGCTGACTGAACATTTCAGGTGTTCTCGCACTACAAACTCACTTTTCTATCACAGGTTCTTCTAATCAAAACTTTTTTAGGAGCAAAACTCAAGCCACCAGTCACAGAAAACAATTACACTGTTGCTGTGCTACATAAGTGGCACTCCCCATTTTAACTGCCATGCTTTACCAGTGTAAGTCAAATCCTTACCTTGGATGCAGCAACTAGCTGTGCTGTGCTTGCAGCGATTTCATGTGAACAGACAATCAACTCCTCATATTTGCCTGTGTGCAGCACCACCTTGTCTGCAGACTCTCTGCGAGAGAGCAGGTGAAAACATATCACTCAAGCTCAGGTTCATTGCACATTTAGATGAAACACAGCATTCTAACGTTAGTAGATTATTAATGTGTATTGATGCAAGAGTGTAATAACTTAACAACTAAGCAAGAGCATAAAGTAGAACTTACACCATCTCTGTGGCCCCCCATCCGACAGCCTTGGCAGCAGAGATGAGTCCCTCGGTCCAGCGAGAGTTTCTGGCATAGAATTCCTTAATTGATGCTGCACCCTTAGAGAGAAAAACAAAATTACTGTTATATAAAACAAAAGCAGAACAGTTTAGAGCAGTTTCAGAACCAATATTTAACCGTTTTTGGACTGAAAATTAGAACAGCGAACGACTCACCCTCCCACTCTCAACAATCTCCTTTTGCAAGTCTGTGGATGCTATGACCAGCATGTGGATGGCCTAAAAAGGGGGAAGAATAACATGAAGCAACCCACATATGTTCAGTGGGATTATGATGAAAGAAAGTATGCGGTATGTAGGACGGCGTATAGTGGAGGAGGAATAAAACAAAAAAGTAGATTACCTTCATCAGATCAGTGCAGCTGTAAAGGATTCTGGAACAAAAACATTGCAACACGTATTCAATTAAAAATATAAATTCATTCATTAATAAAAGCACTGGTTTTAAAAAGGATGATTTTAATAAATATACGTTTTTTAAACCAGGTGTTTAACTGTGAAACGTTCATAAAATCCAAACCTTTCATTGACCTCCAATTTTACTCCTGATGTGTCTTTTCGTGCCTGATTCATCATTTCCTAGAATCAAAAACCATTTAAGAGTAAGAATCTACTAAAAATTGCTGTACATTAAGTTTGTTTATTATATAGAATCACAGAATATTAAAGTAGAATTAGCTTTAAATTAATTACATCAATCCTGCGGACTGCTTCCTCAATAGCTGCTGACGTTGCAGCCATTTCCTTATCAACCAGATCTCCCAGTTCTTCCTGACGGATGTCCATTCCTTTCGGCCGCAGCTCCTGAAAATTATTGGTCACAATTAAAAGAAATGCCTACTAATTAAAAAACGTGATTTTAGTTAAACAATTTTTAAATGCCTCTGTTGCCTCTACGGCAACCAATTTTCAGGTGGTAGAAATGAAAACTATATCTTAATCTTTAAAAAGAGAGGCCACTTATATCTGTAACTCCCATATAGTTGGTATTAGCAAGAGTTTTTTGCAATCTGATCACAAATGGACAACCACTGCACATTAAAAAGTGGTTTTGACCGCACGTCTTTACAGCAGTGCGAATCAAAAAGTCTTCTGCAGGAAAATGAAGGAATGACTGAGATAAACATGCAATAAACAGAGTTTCAGTTCCAAGTTTTTCTTATCCATTTGGAGTCCTGATATTTGCATTAAAGTCCTGAAAAATATCCAAGTATCTTACTTTGTGCACCATAAACCAACCCTCAATAAATAGTCTAAAAATAAACATGTTCCCCACCTGGCCCAAGTGCAGGATCTTCTGTATAATGATGCGAATAGAAGCTGGGTCAGCTTTCTGGAGAGTAGTCTTGGACTTAAGTTCCTTCAGGTACTGCAAACTCTGCATTGCACAGCCTTTGCAGTTCTCCGTCAGTCCTGCAGAGGGACAACAGTTAAGAGATCAAATCTCAGCCAAATTCCTGCAAGTATTTTTAAAAATCCCCTTTCAGTGATGCCTGTGCAGAGCTGAGAGAAAATTTGTTCCTGGGATTGTAAAAATATTATTTTGGAGAGAAAGTTCCCTACTGTCTGCGTGGTCAGTTGGTGCCATGTGGGCTGTAGCGCTGCCATTAACAATGGTGTCCGCAGCCAAGTGTGAGAACTGGGTCAGCGCCCTGAGCAGCCCTCCTGCATCTGGTTATAAGAGAGAATACTTTAAAGAGAGCAGTGGGCCAAACTAGAAAGTCAGGTAAATCACATATTATGAGGAGGTTAGCCAGATCAGGCAAAATCAGAAGCGGAGGAAGCTCACCTGCCATGTTTTTAAGGTAATCTGCATGTCCCTTTTTCATTTTGTCAATGGAGCCCAGCGTGGCCTCTGCCCGACTTATGAGGTAATCTGTGGAGCAAAATCAGAGGATTGAGGGAATGAATGAATGAATAAATAAATAAATAAGAGGGGAAGAGGGTGTCAACTGTAGTTGTCAGACCTGGAGAGCTGGTACAGCGTATATGGAGCGGATCATCCACCTTGGCAACAGCATCTTCGATGATATTCTCTGCTTCTGTTATGGTACCTTGCAACAGAGCAAACTGCTCCTCCAGAAGCTTCTTCTTCATCTGTTCTTCCTGATTTGTCTATATATAGAGAATACAAACAGAACAAATCATACCTGGACATGTATGATTAAGCATTTCTCCATAAATGTTACAGAGCCATAAATTCACTAGATTGCTGACGCATAAAAACACTTCATTCAAAGAATTTGTACCTTAACTCAATGTTTCTATTGCATTTATGGAAAGTTGTTTTACTAGATATCCCTTTAATTTAGCAAAAACTTGAAGAAAAAAAGAATCTGTGCCTGTCTTGAATATCATGATTAGTGTGAACTATTAAACACACCATTCCTCATGCAACACATCCCTTTGTTTATTGGCTAAGTGAAGAATGTGTCACATGTCAGGACCAACAGAAAGAAAAGCATCTGATGTTTTGGATTAAACTTCTAAAAATACCACAGATAGAGTACTTATCTACATTTCACTGACTGTTCCTGATAGAATCATCTGCAATGTTAAAAATGCTGTTACCTCCAAATTAAAGAAAAATTGTTTGCAATTACACACACACACACACACACACACACACACACACACACACACACACACACACACACACACACACACACACACA
>JBAMHX010000013.1:13965591-13975773 GCA_037177515.1 Pseudomugil tenellus | reverse complement strand
AATAAACCATAATGTTTATCTGCACCATCACTGTATTGCAAGTGCAGTACTTGAAAAGTCCTCTTTAGTTTGGCTATCTTACACCTGAACTAAGCTGCTGATACTATTGATTATAATTAAAAATGCAATTAACAAAAGGGATTAATCTCCAGTTACACCAACTGTGCATTAAAAAAAACATTAAAATAATTTTATATAATTTAAAAAAAATTCACCAAAGTCCACGTCTATATTGTTCTGACAGAATTGGAGCAGCATCTGGTTTTTACATGTTTTTTGTTCAAAATGAAGAAAGCCTTACTTTTACTGTATCAAAACATCTCCACATGCTTTTTATCTAAGATTTAAATGCTTGACTTTATCACATTGTGCAAAAGCAGCTGACAGAATGCTGAAAATATGCAACTGTGCTTTGTGGAAGTCTTATCCTGTTAGGAATATCTGACAACATCCTGGACTTTCATAAAATGTGTCTCCATGCAGCATAAAAAGAAAATGAAAAACTTTCCAAACCAATATTAAGGATACGTCGTGCATGCTTTTCCTTCACAGGCATCTCGGTGCTGTTAATGGCTTTGCTGATGCTGCTGAGCTGAGGAGAGAAGAGTTTACGTTAGATCTCGCACATCTTTACCACCATAGCCATTAGATATAGAGCTTACATAGCATCCAACAATCATTATGTTTTCACGGAGTGTGCAATTCATTAAGTTTTCTTTTTAATTCTTTTAATGGTGCAATAAATGCTGCACAAAATGCTAAATAACACATAAGTACAAACAATAAAAGTCTTTAAAAGCTGCATAATAGAAATGAATACAAGAAACATTGTGTTGCGTTACACAGCTGTGCAGATGATTTCATGGCTCCCACTATACATATAAATACACTTTAGCTGAGTCGCCACCAAAAATATAAGGTCACACATTTATTTGTTGGACCGCCTTTAGCTTTGATTACAGCACAAAGGAGCTGTGGCATTGTGGCCATCCAGTTTTGCATTTAGTTTTCACCAACATCTTGTATGCGATCCATAAGCCTTTTTGAGCACATCACAGTTTATGTCTGGACTCTGTGGCAGTCTATGTGTGAAAACGATTTTATCCTGGTAAATATGGACATTGTCATCGTTAAATATGATATGAGGGGAGAAAAAAATCCATTGAAGGAATAACCTGGTTATCCAGTATATCAGGTAGTCAGCTGACCTCATTCTCTGAGCACATAATGTTGCTGAACCTGAACAACTGAAGCAACCCCAGATCATAACACTGCCCCCACTGGCTTGTACAGTAGCCACTAGGCATGATGGCTGCATCACTTAATCTGCCCATTTTCTTACCCTGATGCACCAATTACTCTGCGAAATGGATAATACTATGAAAACCACATGAAACTCTTCCATTGCTCCAGAGTCTAATCTTCAAGCTGCCTAGTAAAGTGAAACCTTTTTCTCCAGTTAGCGTCACTGATTTGTGATTTTCTTATGGTTACACAGCTGTTCAGTCTCAATCCCTTGAGTTTCCTTCACATTGTGCTTTGTGAATGCACTAACCTTCACTTTCAAGCATAGCCCTGAGTTCTACTGTAGTTTTTCGTTTATTTGATTTCACCAAAACGTTTCAGTCTTTACCGATCACCATCATTCAGGATTTTATTCGGACCACATTTCTTTGTGGAAGACTATGGTTCCACACCATCCTTCTGATTTTTTTTTTTTTTTTAAACGATGCGTTGAAGAGTTCTCAACTTAATTCGTTTCTACGATCTCCTCAGATGTTTCCTTTGCTTGATGCATGACAATGATTTGATCCTTGACTAACTTCTTCAGGTTAGTTTCAAGAAGGTTGTTTAAGAAATGAGAAGCTACTCATTGCATTGGTTGGGGTTAAATAACTTGTTGCTAGGTCGAAGTTAAATTGCCTACGATGTAATTATTTAATAGGAGACGTCTAGTGATTTGCTTAGTTAAATCCAGCAGGCAACTTTTTCTTTTTGGCCAGCAACGTATCAAGTCAAAAGTCACCATAACAAAAAATTATTCCACTTGTTAATAATAATTTTTTACTTGGTCTTTTGCTTCGGCTATCCTGTTTAATCACTGCATCCACATTATTTTTAGGTACTAAAAAAATTTAATATATTGTTGGTAAACCTCTCTTCAGCAAAGGTTATCATAAATCAACTCTTTAAGGATGTTCTGTTTCAAGAGTCATCAAAAAGAAAATAGAGTCATATAATTCATTATATTTAATTTATATAATAACTTTATATAATAACTTTATCTTTTCTACAAAAGGTTATTTCATATAAATTCTCACCGACACCAAAGCCTAAAAAAAAAAAATCCTTTTCAAATCACTCCCTCAAACACAATGATTATGTTTAAACAAACCTAGGATAGTGCGATGGCAGCTATGGCTAAACTGGCTCTAAAGATTCTGCAGTAGCTGGTCCTCGTTTTTGAGTTGCAACTAAATACGAAAAAAGCAATCCGCATGAATAAATGATCAAACCTTACTCAAACCCAGTGAGGTGTTGCAATCAACTAGATCGGCCAGTTTTTTTATTTAAGTTTCTAGAAAAGAATTGCATAAAAATATCAGAAAAGTCAAATTACTCCAGAAATATCTGATACTCAGCTTAAATCAATCACAGCTATACAATAACAGCAAGCCAGTGTTATATAAGAGAATAATCCAAAACATACAGTCCAATTACTGGTCCAATCCTAATCTTTCCTGCAAGTCCAAATCAACTTGGATATAAAATATCATAATATATAGAAAATAAAACATTTATATGGTCTTATATCACACATTTGCTTAGAATTAATGTTGCACCTTGTTTTAAACTGTAAGATATTAGCTGCAGAATCTTTAACAAAAAACAGTAAATGTATTTTTTTTTAATGGATTAAACACTGACATACAACCACCAAACCATAAATGATCACACAAGATAACACAGAGACGCCTCTGTGACTGAAAACTGAGGCTCAAACTGAGAGGGGTGCTTTGGTTAAAAAAAAAAAAAAAAAGACGTCCCCCGCCTCCTTCTGACGCAAATAAACTGCGAGCCCCTCGTTTACACAGGGCAAGTGCAGGGGGCTAGCATGGAAGTTTGACAATGAAGGGTTTGTTGGGGAGGAAAGCCGACAGCTGGGGTAGAAGATTGGGTTGGATGGGGGCCGTGCTCTGGCACACAGGGCCTGGCACAGAAGCCCTGACAGATGGCTGCTGAGCAGCGAGACTGCAGGGAGACGTTCATCGTACATTCACAGTGACATGTCGGTACAAAAGTAGCGACAGAAAGGAAATCTAATGCAGCGTAGAGGTGGAGGGGGACGCAAACTATAGCGCACAACAAGAGGAAGAATGAATCTATGTTCAGGTTCATAAGGGAGATAAAGCGGAGACTTGCAGCACTGGATCAAACTATCAGCAACTAGAACTAGAAATGTGATTAACAGTTATTTTGGCTAAATATTGACCGAATTATTCAATTTCATCTCAATGCAGTGAGACTATTTAAAGTCAAATATTAAAATTTATAATTTTACATTAAAAAAAAAAAAACTTTAAAAAATGTAACTACAACTTTAAAAAAGGTAATTATTTTACTAAAACTATGAGCAACAGTTGTTTGGGAAGCTTTACTACATAATACTCTCACTATCAGGCCTCATATCAGCTGGAGTCAGCTGCCAAAATACAGAATACCATTATGTCCCATTAGAAGGTAAGTCAGATGATCCAGACTTTCTATTAACAGAGCTCTTTGGTCCGACAGCTGCAGAAATGCCGATAGTCGACAGTGTGATATCCAAATTCTTAGAGAAGCATCTGGTTTCAACAAGAGTAAACCCATCCAACCCCCCCACCAGCAGAGAGGAGAAATGAAAAGGAGGGATGGGAACTAATCCGAGGCCTGCCATAAGGTCTTTCGCCAGCTAGCATTACTGTAGTAACAGTCACTCCACAATCTGCGCACACCAAACAGTGTAAGCTGCTTTAATACGAGCCGTCTCTGCTTACCAGCTCATCTGTTTTTCCGCAGTGAGTCCATGAGTTTGCTTTTACAGAGTAGGAAATCAGCAACATTACACCATATAGCTGCCTTTCACTCAACATAACGCCCCGAGGCAAGAACACCTCTTGCAGGTCCTTATCAGCTTAATTCAACAGACTGCTGCAGGGGATCAGCTCACACCTATCAGCTCAGGTTAAACAGAAGCTATTCAGCTAGCAGATGTACTGACCAGACAGAGCTCATCGATGGAGAAGCACAATCATGTCTTCAAACTTCTTTAACCATCACAACCTCTCCCACATAAGCACATGCAGTAGACCTGACAGTAAGGGGGGGGGGGGGAGGGGGGGGGGGGGGGGGGGGGGGGGGGGGGGGGGGGGGGGGGGGGGGGGGGGGGTTTGGGGTGGAAAAAATAAGGGGAAAATTTTTTCCCCCCCCCCCGTGGAAAGGGGGGAAAGAATTGCAAAAAAGGAGGAACGAGAGAAAGGAACCCCCCCCCCCCCCCCCCCCCCGCCCGCAACACCAGCTGGCACAGACTGAAGTAACAGAAATTCCCACGAACATCAAGCTGGGTAGAATTCAACACAGAAGATTCATCTCAAACTTCACAAGCAGGAGTACACAACACAGGAAAGCAGCAAAGTGAAATACAGATTACTTTCCTCAGATTAAAGGAAATACGTTAAAAGCCGTGTGAATGGATGACCTCAGAAAGAAGAATGAATGAAGGAATCACCTGAACATTGCAGAAGTCATACAGTCTTATTACGTTATAACTCCCTTTTATGCCAAATTAAATGATTTAAGCACATGAAAATATTCAACAAGCCAATCACTAATATGTTTGTAGAACATCAAATTAGTTAATGATGAGCATATGATATTCACGTATACAAGGACATAAAGAGATTAAAAAAAAACTACACATTACATGCAGTACAAAAGAAAATGTTACAATAAAATGTTTTAAAAAGTGCTTTTTATTAAAGAGTGAAACCATAAATCACAAGTGTTACTGACACTCCCCCAGTAGTGTCTGTTTACCCACTGACCACCACCCCCTCCCTGGTTCTCTCCCACATGGGATCTTGCTCTGGCAACAGGAGAGAGGAAAAGCAAACACTACAGTGCAGGCGCACACAAACACAGAACGCTGCATGAGATATTTCACCTTGGTGCTGAGGTCGACTCGGAAAGCAGAGGCGGCTGAGGGGAGTGGAGCGAGTGGACGACTTTCAGTTCACGATGATGCACCGCTGATAAACTGCACACCTCCTCCAAGTCGCATTTGATTTAACAGGTTACAGTCAAACCAATGAGCAGGATAGTTAAAAAAATACCAGATTTGTCTGAGTTTTGTGAGTAATTCCATTATTAGCCAAAGTCAGATGGAGCCAATTCATCCTTGACTTCATTAATAAGTGGCTCAGAGAATCCATTTAGCTGAGCTGTAGGAGCTGAACTCAGTAGCCTTATTAGCAAGAGCTCAAATCAGTTTCTGTCCCAAATCTGACTCTGCAGTGAATTTCAGAGGCTCTAACACTTTCATTCGCACATGACTTGTGCAGTCTGTGTCTCCCAATATGGTGGACAGCCGTTCTGGAAGTGAAACAGCGCCTACTTGTTATCACTTTTTGTTCAAATCAACACATATGCTGCCACGTTAAACAGTACTCACTGATATCTTACTATGAAAACCAACTCCTCGCTCAGTAAAAAGTCATTCCTTTTGCTCCACTAGATTATTTTAATTAGTCACAGTCAGGTCCCGGTATAAAAAAACTGTTTACACGTAACTCTTCTTAAACAGGTCTGAATGAAGCTCAAAGAACTTAAGTTCATGAATCAAGTGCGTTGGAGTGGTAACATCTAAAACATGCAGACCAGTGGGCCCTGAGGACATGGAGAGATACTGTCCTAACTTGTGGATTTCTGAATGCATATCGTGTGACTGAAACTTTGAGCCTGTGGGGTCAAACTCTGGTGTTTGAGGGCTTTTTTCCTGCAGAAGTTTCCCCGATCAATCACACCTGATTCCGAATCAAATGGATCTGACAGCTTCATATTAACCTCTTCACAATGATTACTATGATGAATGATCCATTAATTTGAGGCAAGTTGCAAGAAAAAAAAAGAACAACAAAACAAAAGCATGAAAGATGCGAGTTTGATACCAGTTTGACGAGCCAATGCCAAGATGGTTAAACTGCAATACCACACACTGCTTTAATTAGAAGGAACAGCGTCTTGCTTCTTTATTTCAAGTCATTGTGGCATCATTTTATAATTCATTCAGTATAATCAGTTTAGTCTTTTCTAAAATAATTAGTTTCGTATATATTAGACCTTCTACAGAGGTATTTGTCTCCTCTTCCGACTGCTTCAAAATGTTCTTTAATTAAAATATATTAAGCAGGGTCTGCCAAAGTCATGAAATACTAGCTGACAAATAATGGTTAATCACAAGTTATTATTTAAACACATTTCCTGTTAATTTTCTTCACAATTTAGTTTAGATTATTAACATTGACGGAGCGTCTGGTTGGCAGCATCACAGTTCACCCATTACCTGTAATCTTAGTTTTGGGCTTTACTGGAATCTTGAATTTCCCTCCAGGGATGAAAAAAGTATAATAGAATTGAATTAGCATCTTTGAAAGCTCCAAGCTACCTCAAAAGTGATTGAGGAAACAATGATGAAGCAGGAAATTTTCAAATTAAGAGCTTAGTTTTAACAAGCTCTTCATTTTCAAGCAAAAGAAATTCATTCCTTCAGTTATGCAAATTATATAAGCTCCTTGAAAATGATTACAAAAGGCTCATCTTAATAGGCACAAACAGGTTAAACAAATTTGAGTCGCCCACCCGTGTAACAGGTTTTAACCAGTATGACAAACTGCTGCCATCCTGGGATTGTTCAGCAGATCTGTGACAATCTGCTAATTCTGCATCTTTGTTTCAGCCATGTTTAAAAGGAAAAATATGTCTTTTTCCTGACAGCATGATGCTTTAATATACAATTATGGCATCAGTACGTTGTATATACATTGCACTCTTCAAGTATCACCAGCACATCAGCTCCACATCTCCATACGTTCTTCAAAGTCAAAGAAAATGTTGACAGAAAACACGCCCATCTGAGAAAAGCCCGTCCCATTACAGATAATACTGTAGGTGCTGAACAGTCAACCTGACTTGACCACATTTTTCTCAGTCAGACAGGGGTGTGTTAGTGTTTAGCAGCTCCCAAGATGACTAGCTATTTTAAGAATTTGCCCATTGACACTTTAAATTACTGGGAATGGACCAGTCAACACGTTTTAAAGTCAAGTAAATGCTACAAAGCACCTGCTGTCTGGGTTCAGTATTCTCTGCACTCAAAGTAATACTACTTAAAAGCAATGCAAAGATGTTAAAGCTTTTCTCTCATGTTCTCCAAGTGCTATATCAGATATCCAACAGGGAGGCTTTTAAAAGAGAAAAAGAAATGTCTGTAATGGATGAGGGGAGGGGGGAGAAGGTGACCAAACCGGAAGGACTAGACAGACTTCATCTGGGAATGAATGGCGTGGACTTGGCTGACTTTCAGTCTTAATGTCAACAACATGTACTTTCCATTAAATATATTTAAAAATTCTTACACTAAAACATTTTTACTTAATATCGAGTTAACTACCTTCCTCCAGTTTAAATTGTATTTAACTAAAAGTCTAACACAAAGAGGGCAAATCCTCTGTAGGTTTTATTTTAGTAGGATATAAAGCTGCCTCCTCTCTAGTTAATTCAGTCACATAAACGGTTTTTCCTCTTAATATAGTCATTGTTTATGTGGCCTTTGCGGTAAACCTCCGCAGGATGTTTTCCTTCCCATCGGCAGACTGAACCCGGGTCCTTCATATTTACCTGCTGCTTGTCAAAGTGATCTCTCTCCGCTCCGAGGTTGGCCTCCGTCCGCTTGCTCTTCACCCGCGAGGGCACGTGCCTTATACTGTTCATCCTAGTCTTTCTACAATAACCGCTTCACAGGGAGATGATGGTTTTCACCCGCACTACAGAATCCAGCCAGAAAAATGTCCTAACGAGAGCAGGTCGCAGCGGGTTTCTCTCCTATCTAGACTGAGTGAGACATCTCCGGGCTTTGCTTCATTACCGCTGATGCGTCGCGGCTGTAGGAAGGAGGAAAAGCAAATGCGAGTGTTTGCTTTGCGTTACGTAGAAGGATCCGCCCCCAAAGCCGAGGAAATCATCATCATCATCAACAAGCCGACATCCACCTACAGGCAGGCAGGTTTTTCTGTGCTTCTGTCTTTACGTTCACACAAGCAGCAGTTTGTAGGTTTGTAGCCTCCATCCTTCAGCCAAAATGTCTCCATGTCCATTTCAATCCAAACGCATTGGGAGTATTATTCTCATTTCACCGTGACTGTAGGAAATGACACCCAAATAGAAGGATATATGTACACTTATATTATAGAATGACTTTATAAATCATGTGCAATGTTAAAAATGATTTTTTATTATTATTATAGTTTAAATGAGTAGGTGTTGTTGGATGGAAACAAGCTCTGTCCCTACAGTGTGGAAACAGTTGCAAGTCATTTCCGGACTGCAGGATGCCTTTGGTTGTGTCAGGGAGGTGGGTGACAAATATGTGCACAATCACTGACTTCTGGTAAGTGTGATCCAGTGATGGATCCGGTTTTCACGCTGTCCTCAAACCAACAAGCCAAGTTACCTGAATTTAATAATACTAAAGTAGCTCAGCTGCATTGTGATTGTGGAGGAAGATTCTGGGTTGAGAACTGTGTTTGTGGACTTATAACTATAGTTATTGGCCAACATCATTTTTAGCTTTCTGAAATGTGTTTTGATAACATTATTTGTTTGATTCACTTTCATTCACAACTCGTTTTCTTTTACTAACATTGTAGCTTGATCAAGAATAAATCAAATTCCAGGGAAATATTTCCTGCAGTTTTTATTAATTCCTTTTCATTCAGTTTTTAAGTTTATTGTGGTTCCTCTTCAGCCCATTAAGAAACACAACCACCTTACAGTAGCAGAAAGTGAGAAGATGATCATTTCCTATGGACATTTTAGTCGTCTCCAAAATTGCATGACTGGAATTCTCCGCTTGTTGTGCTGGGTGGAGTGATGCTTTGTTCCCAGGTATGCAGATGAATGAAGCACAAGGGTTGACAGGATAACAGTTAGTGAAGACAAAGGGACAGTTTTTATCTGTCCTGCAGGCCAAACAGGCTCTTTCACATTTTTCTCTTGTGTCGCCAACACTGAACACGCACACAATAAACTCAACTCGCATACATGTGAAGGACTTGTATGATACACAAAAAGAATGTGACTGAATGAAGTCATGCAAGAATTATGCAACCTCCACCACAGATCTTTAATGGAAAGTGGATTTTTTTTCCAGTTTAATCTTTATCAGTGGCATTCATCAGTATGAGAAAAATCCTGCCTGCATTAGTCACGGTTTTTATATAAATAGATCAAATAAAAAACACAATGAATTATTCCCTTTAAAAAAATGCTTGGTGTATTTGTTCTGTGTTGAACACTCATCCTTTTCTTTGTTATTTCCAGCAAAAGAAGAAAGTTCTGCATTAGCCTCACTCAGCTATGACTCAGGGAGCTGTCCTTCACTAGTCTAAAAGCAAAAGCATTTTCACATTTTATCCACTAGCCAGCAGTAAAGACTCACTGCTAGCCTTTACGTTGCATATTAAATATTTTAAATAAATAAAACAATCAGCCTTCGACTTCAAAGCCACCAAGGAATGGATGAGCTCCCTTATAATCTAAAGAACATGGCAGATTCCCACAGCTTCTCTCGAGGCGTTAAAAACTGGCATTTGGACAGTCAGTCTTGCTTTCATTAATAAAAGCAGAAGAGTATTTGGACGACCCCACCTGACTACCTGACTAGTCCAGCTGCTCTAGCTGATTTATGTATTTGGGAAGGCAGCACTTTAATTGTCATCATTGTACTGTAGATTGGTGGTACTTGCACATGTGAAACAACTGCACATCAGTTTTGTATATTTGCATATTGTTTTATTGTAAGTCTATGTTTTATTTTTTTTACTTGTCAAGGACTGCAACCTTCTAAAGTTCCCTGTATATATATAT
>JBAMHX010000013.1:13942093-13952366 GCA_037177515.1 Pseudomugil tenellus | reverse complement strand
AAAAGAGACACACACACACACACACACACACACACACACACACACACACACACACACACACACACACACACACACACCTTACTGAACAGTAATGGTATAAGAATAATTCAAGAGATTATGAGGCTGAATTCTAATAATAATGATACATATTCAGCAGTAAAACAAACAAAAAATTTGGGGAAACATCAAAGTGGGTTAGAAAGCAAATTAAATCCCAAAAGCTAATATTAAAGCGATCATGAAATCCAACCTGAAATAATCATTGGCTTTAGATTCTTTTAGTACAGCTGGCTCACCAGGATAAGTTTGACCTCCTGACTCTTTGTAGCGCTGCTCCACACTGCCGTGCTCGTACAGGGCCATAATGAGCTTGGCTGGCAGCCTGGTCAGTTTCAGGTTCTCTGGGCTGCTCAGTTGACTAGTTATGAGAATATTCTCTGTAGCTGCATACTGAAACTGCAGCTTCAGCTTGGAGAGAAAGGTCTCTCCGCGGGTCCTTGCTGCCTCCTGCTCAGAAGCACCGTCGGAAAGAAGGAGAAAACCAAACAATGCACTGAATGCTCGATAGATATTTAAAGTATTTAAACTCTGATACTGTACATATCCACAAGTAAAAACTAAAAATCACATACCTCTAGGTTAGGATCTTTAAGCCAACTCTCTCCAAGCACCAAACAGAACCTAAGTGACTGTGTTTTCTGATAGCCTGAAAAAAAAGCAGGAAGCAACTGAATGCATGCGCATGTAAACCATTTAGCATAATGATTCATTTACAACTCAAACCTGCTGGAAGCTCCTGGGTTATTTTGTGAGCTGTGGCAGCCGCCCACTCTGGACTCTGGATGGACTGGATGTACTTCATCATTGTCTTCGCCACCTCGAAAGTCTCCTTGTTGTAAAGATGACCTTGACCCTTTTTTATTTTCTCCAAGAGTAAAGGTTTCATCTTTTTTTCAAACACATGGTTTGCGGCAGACATGTATAACTTGTCAAGGCTCATCTGGAAAGAGAAATGTTTTAACAATTTTACAACATCATCAATGTCATACAGAGTAATGTTGCAGCTTATATTTTTATATTTGTGTGCCTTGCCTTCATCAGTTTGCTAATCAGAAGCAGTGTGGGGAAGGTCTCCTCACTCAGTTCAGGAGCTGAAAGCACAAAGATATTTCTTTACCCATGTAGAAAACACTCATTATATTTTGTAATTACTGCAGTATTTGGATATAATTTGTAACATTTTTGTCATTTTGAGCCTATTTTTTAAGATAATTTGTTGAAGCTTGGCTAAAAACAATGTCTGACTTTCACTGGTTAAATTTTTTTTTATTTATTATTACTTTTGTCAGATTCAAGTTATTTCTGTGACAATTGTGAGTTCTTCTCATTAACCGAAGGGTACAAACAATTTTGTCCATGTGTATGGTGGAAATATAACAATATTTTTTAAAAACCTTGGCTCTGTGATGGACTGGCAACCTGTCCAGGGTTTACCCCTCCTCTTGCCCAATGACTGCTGGGATTGGCTCCCGCTTCCCGCAATTCTTTAATGGATTAAGCGGTTAAGAAAATGACTTACATTTCTATCAAGACCTTGATAACAAACAATATGTTTATGGTGTTAAAATGTGTACTTTTCCTATGAAATATCAAACTGCGTTTTTGAATGTTTTTCCAAACAGGGTGTCCGCCAAAGATGATGAGATAATGTCTTTGAAGCTTGATTACAAGAACCAAGTTTCCTGCAGAAATGATCACCTGTATTCTTTTGGCTCTCTTCAGGCACACCCATTCTCTCCTACATTTGACTTAAGTGTTCTCCTTATCTTTTAAATAATGTGTTTTCTTTCCTTTTCGTTCCTGACTTCTCTCATCTTACAGACTAACCTCAGTGTGTTAAAGAGACTACACACTAGGAGAGCACAATTAATCGAAAAACATTGGGATCTCAATTCACGCTTGTGTGCAATCTTATTTCCAAATGACACCAATCTTTTAAGAAAAAAAAACATGATTCTACTGCATTTTAATCAGAGAGATCATCTGCATAAAAACAAGCGCTGCCTCTTTCTCTCAACAAATGAGAAGCGGAAAATATTCAAAAGTTGTGTAGGTAAAAGAGAAGAAATGTGACATTTACTGTTTTTATATTTAGTGTCAGCTGTTGTGAAGTTGACGTGCTGGTGATTCGTGCATTAAATATTTATATTGGGAAAAAAAAAAAAAAATCGGGATCTCAATTCTTGGCAAAAAAAAAGAAAAATCATAATTCTCATTTTACCCAGAATTGTGCAGCCCTACTCACTTTAAAATGTCACACCTTATACCTGGTACTGTCGTCTGGTTTCACCCTCAGCTATCTATTATTACTAGTACCTGTCATTATAAATAAAAGTTACCTTAGTTCATTTAGTATACATTTTTAATACTTTTATTTCTACATCTGTAAATCACATTGATCCACTGCACATATGAAATTTTTATAATGATAATTGACACTAAAACAACGGACGAAAATAACAAGAGATGCACAGCTGGCTCTTGAAATGGACTGAGTCAAACCACGTCAGGGTTATCGGTGGGATTTCTGTAAATTTAACTGCGATTCAATCTTAAAAGGAGCCATATTATGCAAAATTGACTTTTATGAGCTTTTAATCTTCTGTTAGTGTTAATTGTACCTTAAAATGATCCAGGGAGTAGTTTTATATTTCATCCATGCGTTTTTGTAGGTTTACTGCTATAAAAAGAAGAGTGCAGCTTAAGCGGAGCAAATGGCTGACTGCACTGTTCCAAAGTGGCACAGTGGAGACTCCACCCTCCCCTGTCTGAAAAACTTTAGTCAGAGGTTGATATATTTGAAGTTTCGGTGTCTGGCTCAAAGTTTTGACACCTCTTCTAGAGAGCTGTCGTGTCTGAGTTGCTGAGAGATATAACTGTTTTGGTTCCACTTACCTTTATATGCTCTTTCACTGAAGTGATACATCTTATACTTCCCCTTGTTGTATTACCTTATAAGGAACTATGCTGTTTGTAATAAAGATGCTGTGTGGGGAGAGGATGTTGGGAATGGATTGCAGACATGCTTGGTGCTGCAAAGCAGATCTCTCCCCATTGCAATGAGGAAAGCTACTCCTAGTTCGAAGTGTCTTATTCCTTTAATAGTGAAAATACCCAAAACCTCCTCCAGGAAGTGTGCATGTGGCTGCTGCTGCGCTCTCGTCAACAGACAACTGCACACCGACTACACATGACACCTGTCTATCTAAGTGACGCTGGGCAGGGGCGCAGGAAACAGAGCAAGAAGGAAAAATACATACTTAATCTTTTAGTTCCAGCTAGAAATCTCTAAGCAACAAATGAATGGTACGGCAAAACTATAGTTTGCTGCATGTTGCAAAATGCATAATATTATTATAGATGTGCATAGGATAAACTGCGAGATGGAAAATATAGCATAACATGCCCCTTTATGTTTGTTTTATTGGACATAACTAATCACACGTGAGAAAAAAAAATATAACACAGATACCAACCATTTCTTATTTGTCAGCCTTAACTGAGGTAAAGTTTAGAAACTCACAGATGATTTTCCAGTAATGCTTGGTCTGCATGAGTAAATGGAAGGGAAGTCTGCTGTTGGACAGGGGGCTTGGGAGCAAACCGTTCTCAAGAAGATACGTGTTCTCCACATCTGAGGGAGGAGAAATTCTCTTGTAGGACTTTAAATGCTGAAGGAGGCCCACTGCCTGTGGATTAAAGAGTGTACTCTTTACAACTGATATTTACAGAAGAAAAATTAGAGTGGATATAATGTGCCAGTATATTATATGTGTGTGTATGTGTGTGTGTATGTATAAATATATATTGTATTATACATTTACCTGACTAATAGATAAGGTTGTCACATTCTCATCTGCAGCCTTTATGATCTTCAGCACGATTTCTATTCTCTCGTAGTTGTAAGGACTGAGCTGTGTGAGAAGGGATTTTAAAAGATCAAACGACAAGTTCCCAAACTGAATATCAGCGTAATGGAGTTTGAAATTCTGTTAAATAATATAACATTTTCTGCAGTAATTTGCCACTATACCTTAAACAGGGCCGCACAGACACTGTCCGTGAGCTCGCTGGGGCTGTGTAACATTGGGATTATCTGCAGAACTCGTTCCAGTGTGGCTGCATGGCATAGAGACAGCGCCTCTTCCTGCCCTGAGCCAAAGGAATCTTCACTGTCTTCGTCGTCTTGGAGCAGCAGTAAAGTGGTGATGTACTGGTTGATCACACGGTCACGGTCTAGACCAAAGGTACTGCAACAAGACAACTTTTAACAGTCAATACCTGCTTTTCCATTAAAAGGAAAAAAAATAAATGACAGAGCGCACTTGTCTGACCTGATATACTGTAAGATAATGTCTGGGGTTATTCTCCTGTTTTTCACTAAAACAGGGATCAGGCTGTTTTTCATCTCTGGTTGCTGGCGGAACACTGGCTGGATGGATATCTGCGATAAAGAAGGTCTCACAAGTTAAATAAATTAAATATGAAAAAGAAAGAACTGAAATACTGCAATTAAAACTTTATATACAGAAAACCCAGTTAATTCAGATAAGTGTCCTTAAACACCTGAGTTTAAAAACTACAATACCTCCAATTTGCCAAGCTTGATACCCCACTCAGCATCAGTGATGACAGACAGAAACTTCTTTTGTTCCTCTGGCTCATCATACAAGCAGCAGAGATTGGCGCCAATCTTTGCGAGAGCCTGGAACAATCAACAAAAGTTGACGTGAAGTCTGTACGTACACATTTATGTAC
Organism: Pseudomugil tenellus; assembly: GCA_037177515.1. Taxonomy (NCBI): domain Eukaryota; kingdom Metazoa; phylum Chordata; class Actinopteri; order Atheriniformes; family Pseudomugilidae; genus Pseudomugil; species Pseudomugil tenellus. The sequence continues at coordinate 13,947,548 of JBAMHX010000013.1, read as the reverse complement.
GTGCTTTTCTTTCCCAAACAATTAGATTCATCTTAACACAGATTATTTAGTGCTAATGACTGCAAAAACCTATTTCATGGACACAACAGGGTATGAAACTTTGACTGTGCTCCAGCTTAATTTTATAAGCTGATGAATGTCACATCAACCACTTCTTTCTCCTAGTGCAACAAGATCCAGACCATAAGACAAGGCTTTTTATTTTTAGTTGTATTTCTTTGATGTTGCGTTTTTTTCTTTTCTACTAATATAAAAGATAAGAACATGAAGAAGTAGAAAAGCACTAAGAGAGTGCAAACCTCAGCCAAGCTCACAGTTTCCCCTCATATTGCGACTTGCGTCCCAAAATATTACTGAGTCACACATGATCTTTGTCAGAGTAAAAAACAGTAGACAGAAACACCCTGTAGGAGGCATCACTTCTTCACCCTCCCATTCTGGATCTATCCTGAAAATTTTATGAGAATCTGTCTGAAGCTTTTTGAGTTATGTTGTACACAGACAAATACAGGCAAAAACATAACCCTCCATGGCAGAGGTAATGATCGATATTGTACAGCCTACCAAGATCTTGTCATAGTTTTGCCAAGTGTTGTCGATAACTTTCCACAGTATTTTGAAGACTTCTGCTTTGGACAAGAGTGTGCAGAGTCCAATAGCCAAATCACAGTCCACCACCCTCCAGTTAAATACCTGAAACACAAAAAAAACAATTACAATACAGAAATGAAACACTTAAAATACACTAAAATCTAGTGACTCTTCAGCTACAGACTATGCTTAAGACACCTACTTTGTTCAAAAGGGCCACAGCCACAGCATTCAGAGAGGATGTTGTTGTCTTGTGAAGATCGTTTAGGCATGCATTGTACTTCTTAAGTTCATGTCTATCGTAAAGCTGAAAGGCAAGGAATAGTTTAGACCAGACGTTTCAAAAACAAGCTTTACAGGATATCTAAGCTGGGGTTACATTAAAACCATACAAATATAACTATTTTTCCAAAAGGAGTTTTGTAGATGTAGCAGCTGTACCTGCACACTAAGCTTTATGTCCATAACATTTGAAGTGACGTGTTGCAGGCAGCTGCCATAAGAGCTGACCAAGACTCGGAGTGCCAACTCCAGCTGACTGCACTCTTGTAACATCTGCAACATGTTGCCAAGAGGACCAAGGAGAGTTCGCAAGTAGTTCGAACCTGGATAAGCAGCAAGTGAGATAACATGTTAAATTATTGAAATTCATCATCAATACTGATTCAACTTAAAATACTTACCATCTTCAAATGAGCAGTGTGACAGACAGGAACAGTCCAGTGGGTAGAGTTTGGTATCTAAATGATGACAGGACATTTCAAAAGTTAACAAAAGAGACTAACCCCACATGTGAGAAAATAAGTGATAACTTTAGAGTAAATTACCCTGAGAAGTAGGCAGCATGCAGTTGGTAATTTCATACTGGACAGGCAGAACTGAAACTGGATCCAACACAATGCAATCTTCATTAAAAATATCTTGAAAGCTCCACTGAGAGTAGGGGTCTTTTTCTGCCTCCAAAGTCAAATCCTGTGATTTTGCACATAAAAATATAGAAATTAAGTATTCTGTTTATCATACATGTTTAAAAATATTTTTTAAAGTCAATGTGTCATTTTAAGGAGAAAAAAAAAGGTTCTAACCTTGGCTATGAAGCCATTGTTATCCGATAACTGACACTGATGATACACATCCATTGCTATCCGCGTGCACTTGCAAAGCTCTAGACAGTCCAGGAGCAGGTCTGTAACAATAAGGTATGCAATACTTTTAGGGAACTCTCAACTTAGAGATGATTTAATGAAGTAGAGCAGCAAAGTTGGAGTTATAATGAGCTTTTAGCCCTGGCTACCAGAGAAAATAGAAAACAACAACAATAATGAAAATATATTATGTGTGCTTTTTACCAGAGTGACACACAGTGATAGCCTGACAGGCGAGATTGTGGATGGCTGCTGGTAAGTCCATGTCTTCAGGAAGCACCATGGGTTCGTCTGCCTCTAGCATCTGGCATAACATCTTGGCAGCAGTGAACAAAACCTTCCCTGTACTGCTGTTGTTGTGATGCTCATACAGCTCGCTAAGGATGAGTAACAAATTTTTAAAAATACAATTTAATTCTGTAGTAATGGAACAATCGTTTCATTAACTATATCAGTTTTGTACGTACACACACCAACCTTAAGATCTTGAGGGCTTTATCCACCTTCCCCACTCGAAGAGCTCGCAAACCCAAGTCAGACCAAAGTTCCTGTTCTGTGCGCTGCAGCTGCCTCCCAAGCCGACGTAAGCCAGCTTCTGTGGAGATGGTCTTGATCTTCCCGTCGGGATCATTAGCTACGACTGGAGCTTTCAAAGACTTGTTTTTTGATGAGCGACTGGCTCGACTGTTTTCGTACGCTGTGATGTGACGCTCCTGGATCTGTTTCCGGATGTTGGGATCCTCATAGTTTGAGGGGGTGAAGAAAACATCAAAGTCCTCCTGAGGAAACAGAAAAGAAAGATTGGAGGATTAAACAACAAAAACAAAAACAGGAGAAAATAGGAAAAAAAGGTACTTTAAAATATCTGCATCATAGCTTTGCTTGATTTACAGCTCACCTGTAGGTGGGCAATAGCCTTGAACATGATGAGGTTGTTCTCACACTCCATACATTCAAGAGCATTGTCTAAAAAAGACAAAAGATCTGGGATCAAAATTCATGTGCACATTTCCAATATTTATCAGTTTTGAAATATTACTTACATTTTTGGATTATTTGCAGGTATTTAAGTACCTCCACCATCACCTGAGCTACAACCATCTGGTGTTTCTTGTGCTATTGAACAGGGGGAAAAAAAGAATTACCATTCCAGGCCCAGATTGTCAATTCTCAGTTGAGTTAGTTGTTAAATAAAGTTTGAAATCCTAACATAGCACAATTATTGGACTTAGCCCCCAATTTCCACATGGTCCATGTGCGCCACGTTTTGTTACGACCTCCACAGCAAGCTAAGCCTGTCACTCAGGAATGACAGATGCTTGTGGGTGTAGTCTTTGTAACTGCATCCTCAGATCACGAAATCACATATTATTTTAAAAGACATACAACATATTATGACTGAATAAGTAGAAGAATTCAAAAGAAAACATTTTCATAAGTATGTTAAAGTCACCATTTACTGCTGATATATCGACCTATACCTACTCCTTTCTACTGCTGTCTGTAAAAAGAATCTGTTGTCCTATAAGATCTCTTTATTGTCCACTTCCATACATCTATTCATCCATGATATAAAAAAAAAATGCGGGGGGGAAGAGACAACACAGAACCTGAAAAGGAGACTTTATTTTGAAAGTTACCATATGTTTTACACTGGTGCTGTGTCTGATTTGCTGAAATTGATGCATCTAGGAATAGTGCCATGTCAACATTCTGCATATCTGTGTAATTTTTTAGCAGGAAGCTGCAAAGAAGTGCTTCTGGACGCACTGGACACATACGCCATGTCTGAACCAAATATTGACAAAAAACCCAAAAATGATCACGTTTAGCTGCAGAGGCTGTGGTGCAGCCCGAAATGCAGCACACATGATGTGGAAATGTCCCACAAAATTGCATTTACTCCACATGCAGCAAAGGATGATGGTCTATTGGTGGCCCAGATCAGATTTGCCAGATGACCCACACTTCAGCATGCAATAAAGTAAGCTGCAGAGACACTGGTGGTGCTGTGCCTGTCCAGAACAATGAAGCATCTTGGTGAAAAGCAGGGTATTCCCTCGACAGATCACCAGTACGACACAGATAGAGAACCAGTTGCCATCATGGGAAGAATTTAAATACACCAACAGACTATCATAATTTAGGACAGTGGGAGGAGGCCAGAGTACATGTACAGAACCTGAACATGCACAGGAACCACATGCAAAATGGTCCCAACCCAAGAATCTTCTTGCTGTGATGCAACAGCACTGACCATCATACCAATATACAAAAAAAATATAAATAAATAAAATAAGACTGGAACACAAATAGTTCCTGTTCATTATCAGGCAGTTGTGGGGAATATAATCTGAACCACAATCAGCCCACATGTGGCATACAGTATTATCGCTGCCAGGCCTCACATGTGTTGTCATGGCAAATATAACTAGTGCTGGTTTAACACAAATTTATCTGCGATGAGCACAGAATGTGAAGCTAACCTGCAGTATTAACCTTTAAAAGACCTGTTTTAGCCCTTTAACGCCCAACCTTAAATATACTGGGCAGATAATTATCTTGTTTTTAAAACTATAGCTTTCTATTAGACCCTTTAACAACATAGAAATAAACAACTTTCATATATTTACTGGCTATCACTGTGTTATGGCATTTACATACTTACTCTGAATATTTTGTTTTAATATTTCGCACAGCAATTTATTTATTTTTAATCAGTTCAGTGTCAAGTCAACAGGAATGTCCACATAAGGGATGAAATTTTGTCCTGCGGTTTTGCAAGTTGTATTTTTTGATCCGAGGTCAATTTTTCAAATATTTGCTTAGGACAGATACTTAATTTACCAATCAATCACACAGATGCAATTTATTCGCATAAAACTCAGTGTGTAAAGCCCTTAATATGATAAAAAAAAAAAAAGGTTATCGTAATGCCAAAATTATCTCCCAGGGGAAATAAGACAAACATCTGATTATATAAAAAAGGTTTGAGCACAATTTTTCACCATAAAGTGATGCAATTCTTACAATATGATGGTACCATCATTGCATGCAACGTGGCATGTCGTATATTTGCTTTCTATATACATTAAAATACTTTTAGTTTGAAATATGGTCTACTGTCAGGTACAAATCATACTTTTAAAGTATCGAAAGAAAAGAGACACAGATACTGCAATCCTGCAGTCAAGAACATATACAGTACATCTTGTAACATTATAGTTTCCACCTCACCTCATCCGATATGTGGTCTTTGTCCTCCAGCTGCAGTCGAGCCCATGATGTGAGACGGTCGATCACAGACACTACCTCTGCAGATGAAAGCCTCTTCAGAACAGTCAGTGTCTCTTCAGTCTGAAAGAAGAATAAGAGGCTTACTACCAACACCTCAGCAAAATACACATTAGTAATAATTTGCAGTTAAACAGTTGAGTGCTTTTACTTACCTTGCCCTGGTTTATCAACTGGATGAGATAGAGGTAGTTTATGTTAGATGTTGGCAGCTTATATGCCTCAGCTAACATCAGAGAGTCCTCCAAAGACATTGGCAAGTCTTGCTTCAAAATGTATCTTATTAGCGTCTGGGAACGAATATGTGAACAGTTGTTATTTTATTGGCAAGTAAAACAGAAGACATACATTAACTAGAAGAATTGCTGTTCTTGCAGAACAGCAGGGTGAATGCCTTTTAAGCTGAAATGGTTGAACTGTAATGC
>JBAMHX010000013.1:13895082-13916836 GCA_037177515.1 Pseudomugil tenellus | reverse complement strand
ACCCCTCAGTTAAAAAAGGAAAAACCCACAATTCTCACTGAAATCACTTGAAACTTACAAAAGTAACAATAAATAAACATTTATTAAAAATAATCAACACACCTGAGTTAATCATGTCAGTCTGGTCAAAAAGTTTTCAATCTTTTATAGAGGTACCATCATTTTTGTCGCGGCCTGTTTCATTAGTGTTTTTTTTTTTTTTAATGATTATGTTAATCAGCAATTCAAAAGTGATAGCTGATTTTGATTATTTAATTTTCAATATTTTTTATTTATTGTTACGTTTGTAAGTTTCAAGTTCCAATGTTTCCTCTAAGCTGCGCGCCTGAACAATAGCACATTGTCAATTTATCAAAATCTATGAAATAGAAATATTTGAAAAAAAAAACACAAACGTGATTAACTGATAGTTTACATAAACTAACATTTTGATCAAACAATTCTTTGTGACAATTACTGCAATCAATCTCAATCAGACTTCTGCACATATTGACCAATATTTTGACCCACTGCGCTTTTCTACAGATCCAGGAACGCCTTACAGTCATGGCTCTGGTGACTTCCAGTTCCAGCCGCCACCGCCCCCTGGCTCCCCTTGTTTCAGCTCACCTCCTCCTTTGCCTCAGGGCACTCCTCCTGCTACACCCACTCCCCCACCTGTCCCTAAAGGTACACCTCCACTGACCCCGACCAATGGGTCGCCAGCTCTGCCAGGGCATAACTGGACAGTAGTGGATGAAACTGTGGAGGGAACGGAGGATGAGCTTACTCTTGAGGAACTGGAGGAGCAACAGAGGCTGATCTGGGCGGCTCTGGAAAATGCCGACACTGCCACAAATAGTGACTGTGAGACACCTGTATTGGGAACACCTGCCCCCAGTTCACCAAGCGTGTCCACTCCTGCACATCCGGACATAGATATGAAAGAGGGAGAGGAGGTAATGGAAGTAGTGGGACCTGCAGAACCTTGCGATACAAATAAAAAGACACCAGAAATACAAGACATTTTCCCTCTAAGTCCAAGTAAAATCAAAGTGGAAGATGACAGTACTCTGAGTGCAGAGCCTGCCAAATCTCCAGATGATAACCCACAGAGTCCTGGTCCAATCAAATCCCAAGATGACAGTCCACAGAGTCCTATTCCAGATTCTTCTAACATGGGGTCTGGAGACTGTGGTTCTGAGCATGCGGAGAAGGTTACAGCTGTTCCTCATCGAAGCAGGTTTGCAGCTGGCATTGTTCCATTTGAAGAAACGCCTGAATTCACAGAAGTAGCCGAAGCCACAGGAACATACCTAAGGATCAGAGACTTGCTCAAAAGCTCTCCACGAAGTTTGTCTAAGAAAAAATAAAGTGGAGACGCTTAATTCAAAATACTACAACATGGACTTTTTTCTGTTAAGCTTGATTTTAAAGCCTTTTTCTGTCAATTATACATTTGATCTGTAAGAATGACATGAGGCTGTGCTTTTAAGGGATCCTTCATCAAAATTAATTTAGATAATCTTGTAGAATTACTTGATGTGTTTATTTTATTGTAAAATTTGTACAATTACTGATCTGTATTCATATGCTGATATTTTTTTGGCTTTTTTTATTCCAGTTGGATAGCTTTGAAAGCATCTAGTAAACATGCTTATATTCGCCTCAGTGCTTCATTTTGACTCAATTCTTTTTTCATTTAGCAGCGTTTGATAAATGACTGCATGTTTATGGCCTAAAAAATGTGAACAGACCAGAGATAATTGAATGCCAGACAATGAGGTGAACACTCCCTCTAAATGTTTCTAATAACTTACACGTAAAATATGTAAACACACCAGTCTGATACGCACACTCACATGCCTGTCTGTTAAAAATGAAAGGTTATGTTAAACGTTTTAAGCATCAAGAAAGTTATTCACAAAAGCAGGAGTTTGTAAACTCAAGTTTCCTCATAGTTTAGTGTTTCCCAAATATCTCCTCGACCTTCGCTTTTCTAGTAAGTGTCTTAATATTTTTTGTAGCATTTAACTTGTTCTTTTTATGCTAGGGCTGTCTCTGGAATGAGTGGTGCATAATGATGAACATAACATATTTGGTGAGCACACTAAAGCGGTATAGCTGTGACGTTCCTGTCAGCAGTTGGACAGGCGTCTCGTGCTCGTGCGCTGGCTGGGCTGTGTCTGCTTCCCCGTGCGCGAGCTGAGCAGTCGCGGTGTTGTACGTAGCTCGCTAGCTTCATTATAATTCTCAGAAGACGGCGCTTGTACAGGGAAGCATATCAGGTCAGTAACAGAAGTCATCTATTCATGTACTCGCTATTTCATTTGCAGCTGAAAAACAAGAACAAACCCTGAGAGAAAGTTTTTCAGGTAGTATAGATGTTACTTGAGGTGTTAGTTAAGCTAACTAGCTAACCAGTCGTTTTAGTCCTGCCACCGGTGTGTAGCTCGGGCCTCGCTGCTAACGTTACTTAGCAACTAATCACGTCTCGTCTTAACGTGATTGCGAACAGATGAGTGTAGTCGAAGACGTTACGGTTAAGCTAACGGACTGCGCGGTACAGACACATAATACGGAAGCTATCCAGACAGGTGATCAAATGTAGCTTTTTGTATTGCTGACTCTGAACTTGTGGCAGCGGCACTGTTCCCTGCTGGAACGTCGGTGACACTGCGGAGACTTTCAGACTTGTGGAATTTGCTTCCGACATTTAGCTTCCGATAATAACGGTTTAACATAATACTTAAATATAGAATATAGCTAATATCGTCTAGTCAAATACATAGGTCGTTTTTAAATTAGATGACAAGTCAATCATTTACAGGGGTACAAACTCACTTGACCGCAGTATTTGCAGCAGATGTGCCACCTCATCGAGCCAGATGTGACCGAGCAGGGTAACAGGCCACTTCACCCACATAGTGTATGTCAGCGTGCTGGTTTAAATGTGCGATTTAAGTGTTAATTGTTTCGCTTTTCCGGACCAAAAGCCGCTTGGTTTGTCTGAGTTTGTTGAATGACCAAAGCTTAATGATGTTGCTTGTCTTTTGTTTCATGTATATACTTGTTTATATACTTGTGTAGTACAAACACACCTATTCTGTCATGTTCCCCAATTTTTGTTAGACAATCTCAATTTTTAGGGGAATCTGAAAGTTTTCTAAGCTACTCAATTCACATGAATTATATATATTTTTTTATGCCTTCAGTGTATTTTACTTGTGTCTGAGATTATGAGCTGTGCTTCACTGGACAGTGTTGCAGAAGTTGTTTTCTGTGTGCATTTAAAACAGAGATCCGGTATCCTGCAGGTATTACATGCTTCCCTGCAGCAACACACCTGATTCAAATGAATGGATCATTAACAGACTTGTGCAGAATTTGACAACAAGCTGTGGAAACACTTTTATTTTTATCAGGTAAGTTCCAGTCAGGAAACCATCGATACCTGCAGGACACCGGATTTGGGGATCCTTGATTTGGAGTATGAAAATGTTTATTTAAAAACATAATTCTGTGTTTTTCTGTAAAAGAGGAGCCAGGATAATTCTGCTTCTCATTCACTGTCTTCTGCGTCTGTGCTAGCAGATGTTTCCTCAGGAAGGAGGAACTTTAACTTTGTCATTTTAAACAAAGACAATGTGCAAGTTATTAATGTTGAGATAAAGGTTCTCCAGTTGCACTTTTGTTTTGCTGTATCAGGATTATGGCTGTTCTAAGATTAATTCTTATGTGGTGCAAAATTGTAGCTTTAGCCCTGTATATTTGTGAAGTCATTTGATTATATTAAGCCACCTAAAATCCACTGGCTTAACAGCCTTCCATGAAGCGTCTAGTATGCTGTGTGTGAATTTGATTTAGATCATATTCTGTAATATAATGTTGTTTGACAATCTCAGCTGTGTTTCATAACATTTTTACTGCTTAGTTTTTTGTTTATTTTCGAGAGGATATGAAAGCAGACTACATGGGATTCGATTTAAAGTCTAAAAATGTTACTTTTTGATAGGATACACCACTGTGTTAATTCCCTTTAACATTTGCAAAGCACTGGAATTTGGTTTGCTCCCAAACTACAGATTAGACTGAGAGTCATTGGTAAAAGATTAACATTACTGCAGTGGGGAATTTTTGAGTGTAAATGGCTCGTTTCTATTTGACTGTCAGCGTATCCCTTTGCCTTTTTAGATTTTTGCAGTGAAAATGTAATAAATATGAATTTAAAATGAAAAGATGAGGTCATATTTTAGCAAAATGGTATATGTTCAGTTGATATTTTGTGATTTATATAAATTTGTGACATGTTCTGCCATGGAAGTTGCTTATATCTTTCTTTCTCTTGATTTCTTTTGACCCGAGGGCTCTAATAAGTATAATTTGTAGCACATCAAGAGAAAACTGGAACACTATGTCCAAACTGGGTCGTGTCTGCTGATGGCGAGCTTTCATTCTACTGAGAAATCCTTCAAAAGGAGTGTGAGCTTCTCCTCTTGGCGGAGGAATGCAGTGTAGCTTTTAGGTGTTTTCAGGAAGTAAAAGTATGTTTGTTTGACCCAACAGAGCAAATTTTCTTTTTTATTCTGAGTCAGCCATAAACGCTTGACTTGACAGTTTATTTGGGAGTAAATCTGAATTCAAAAGCAAAAATGTCATGAATCACTCAAACATCTTTTTGTCTGTCGATTATTTACTGGTATTCATAGCTTCATGTGCTCTTGTGAGCAAGCAGTATAAAAAGAACATGACACAATATGCTATCTTCTTTCAAAGCGATTAAAAGCAGCATAAAAGGTTGGTATCTTTTGATGCTGACATGTTTAGAAGAGATGCACAATGTATTGTTTGAGTATTGCCATTGCAATATGTGTGTGCATTAGTCGCATTGCAGGGAAATTAACTTAATGTTCTCATCAATTTCAAGGATACTTGACACACAGGTTAGTGTTTTGCCAATGGCGATACACAAAAAACTAACTGCAGTTTTTTCAGTATTGTGCGCCCCAAATGTTAAGAGAGATGCATATAATTAGAATTATTTATTGAGGGGTATGCAATAGGAGAATAAGGCTTGATGTTTCCTGTGCACCATCTTAGCAAACCCATTTCAGAGATGCAGCTTCTCTCACAAACAAGTCTAAAAGCTACACATCTCTCGTTGTCCCAGTCAGTAAGTTTGCTTGTCTTTGATTTAGCCAGTGGTGATAATGCATAAATGGAAACAAACATCACATGAGACCAGGCATTCAGAATGTGTTGCTAGCAGCAGGCAGAGGTAGACACAGCGTTATAGACCATTTAGCCAATCTGTGTCTGTGTTGGTAATCTGGCAAACAGGATAATCTGCTGCTGGTGGTCATGTTTCTACAGTAATCTTGTTTTGGGAAAGCTGACAGCCTGCCTTACATGATTTTAGATTGAATTTTGAGTGAGAATATTTGTGATGCTCTGTATTGTGATCAAGGTTTCACGTTGAGCTATTCATAAGTTCAAGATAGTTGTATCATATGTTGGCCTCTGACGGGATATTTTTAAATTTAGCTATGACGTTTTGTGTGTGTGGAAGAGCTTGTTGCCATAATAGTAACAAAAGTCTCAGTTACCAGAGTACAAAGTCAGTGATCATACCTCATGGAAATAAGTCCTGTTTGTTTACTAGCTTGTTTATAAAACCGTTATTATTCCTGTCTGCATAAATAACTTGTTTTCTACTAGTATGCATATGATGATGATTTTAAATAAAAACATTTACACAGTCATCTGTGGTAAAAATGTCTTGGAGTAAATGTAGTAATGATGGTATTTCTTTTTTCTTTATTTCCACAGGGTTCCTTTCTTACGCACCGCACTTCCCCTTCTCCCTTTTCCTGATTTTTCTTTTTATTTCTTTTTGTTTCTTTTTTTTCCCCTTTTTGTTTGCTTCATCTTGATTTTGGTGCCGTGAGACAACTTTGGCGTCAGAGAGGTGGACAGTTGTGTTAATGTTCTGGGGTCATTCTTTACCCACTGACGGACACGAGACTTGTGGACCAGGTCATTTGAAAATATGAGCACAGCAAAGCCTACTGGGATCAAAGTGCCTAGCAAAATAGCTAGGCCACCTGGACCTGGAGCCCCTAAGACCAATCCAAGCACAGGTGAGAATCATGTTAAAGTTAGTCGGTTAGTTGTGATGAACATGTTGCAGTTTATGACATCTAATGTTCCTTATTTGTGCGCAGGATGTGTTGAATTGTTTCTAAATTGTAAATGTACGGTACACCATGTCTTCTTATTGCCATGTTAAATATGTAGCTGTTATAAGAGGAAAAAAATCAAGTACAACAGAAAAAGCAGTGGTCCAATAAACAACAACTAACTAAACCGAATTGGTTAATGTGTCAAATTTAATTCTGCTGCTTAATGAAGTTTGATACCAAAGTATAATACTTAAATTCTTATCTTCTGAATTCAGTTAAAGCTGCTGTGGCTGACAAATCATCTGCAAGTGCCAGTGGAGAAGATGGCAAGAATGCTGAGGAGAACTTTCAGATTGGGGATCGAGTGTGGGTGAATGGCAATAAGCCAGGCTACCTACAGTTTTTAGGAGAGACACAGTTCGCCCCAGGACAGTGGGCAGGGATTGTCCTAGATGAGCCAATTGGAAAGAATGATGGGTCGGTGGCCGGTGTGCGCTACTTCCAGTGCGAAGCCCTTCGAGGGATATTTACCCGCCCTTCCAAGTTGTCCCGCACAGAGGGAGATGCTAATGGGACTCAAACTGCACCCCCATCCCGTGCGGCATCACCCACTCCATCCGTTGGAAGCGTAGCCTCACATACACCCGCCACAAAATCAACCACACCCTCAAGTGCCGCAGCAGCCAAGAAACCCTCCTCCACTGTAACAGCTGCTCCATCCTCTAACCTTGCACGCACCAACAGTGAATCCATCTCCAACCTGTCAGAAACTGGATCGGTGAAGAAGGGAGAAAGGGAACTGAAGATGGGTGACCGCGTATTGGTAAAGTTTGTTAATCTTTTAAGATCACATGACCCCTCTCTTTATTTAGTAGTTTTGCTTTTGGATTTTGAGCCACCAAGTATGATCACTCCTTTAGAACTGCATATAAACTATAGAAAACCTTCCTTTCTCTTATAAATTTCCCTTTTTATTGTCCCTTTCTTTAGCCTAAAGACTGCAGCACATTATGCTAATATGTATCTCGTTCCAGTGGGCCTGCTAAGGAAATGTGTTCATTAACAGTATCATGTATTATTATCATGTAAACTTGCAGCTCTGCATTTTAAAATAATCATAAGAGGTTCTAATGTTAATTTCATGTTGCTAATTCAGTGCTGCACATTTTTGTTACCTATGGAATTATCTCACTCTGAGCTTTTGGCACTCAAAGAAGATTACTTTTTAGGCCTCTGTTATCCGTTGAGAGGATTAAATGTGGGCTAATGTTTGGTATTTTGTTCTCAGGTTGGTGGGACAAAGGCTGGAGTGGTACGTTTCCTTGGGGAAACAGATTTTGCCAAAGGCGAGTGGTGTGGTGTGGAACTAGATGAACCTCTAGGAAAGAACGATGGTGCAGTGGCAGGCACACGGTACAAAAGTCAAGTGATTTTTGAATAATTAAAAGGGAAGTTTCATTTTCAAACCACACCTCTTATAGAAGTGATATATTTGTATTACTTTTATCTGTCCCCAGATATTTTCAGTGCCAGCCCAAATATGGCTTGTTTGCTCCAGTTCACAAAGTCACACGCATTGGCTTCCCCTCCACAACGCCAGCTAAAGCAAAAACAACGGTTCGGAAAGCAGCGGCTACACCATCAGGGCTGAAAAGAAGCCCTAGTGCCTCATCTATCAGCACCATGAGCTCAGTGGCATCTTCTGTCAGCGCTAAGCCAAGCCGAACAGGCTTGGTGAGACACACGTTCAGTTTCAGCAATATTAAAACATTGTATGCATATATTTTAATCTGTTCCCACTCAGCATTAATGTGTATTTGCACAGCTAACAGAGACATCGTCAAGGTATAATCGAAAGATTTCAGGCACCACAGCTCTGCAGGAAGCCCTGAAAGAGAAGCAGCAACACATTGAGCAGCTAATGGCTGAGAGGGACATGGAAAGAGCAGAAGTTGCTAAGGCCACCAGCCATGCTGGAGAAATGGAACAAGAAATTACCCTGCTCAGGGATGATCATGAGCAGGTAAACTTACTCACTGATCTCAAAATACTGTGTAATTAATAGAAATTGCATTAACCATGTTTGGTTTTTTTTATTTTCTTGGAAGATGGAGGCAAAAATGGATCAGCTGCGTACCTTGGTAGAAGCTGCAGACAAAGAGAAAGTAGAGCTGCTGAACCAACTAGAGGAGGAGCGCAGGTATGAATTCTCCAGCAACTTGATCAGCCAGACACACACAGACCAGGACGGTGTGCTAATATTAGTTGTTTACATATCAAAGAACCACCTTGTTCAGAGAAAAAGACAATCTTGTTAGTTTGTGATATATTAATAAACTTAAGAAGTTATAATGTCAGCTTTGTTTTCCTTTCTCAATGTACGTTTTATGCCTTTTGTTAAATATAATGTTTTTTGGGGGGATTGTTTTTTTCCTGTTTAATAGGAAGGTGGAGGACCTCCAGTTTCGTGTTGAGGAAGCTTGTATTACCAAAGGAGACCTGGAGGTAATTCTTCAACAGAGAGATTTTTTTGTTTTTTTGCAATTTGCTTTGCAACATTGCTAAAGGGGTTAAAAAGCAACAGAGAGAGGCAAAAAAACTAAAGTTAACATAGTAAGAACATTTAATCTAAAACTCATCTTGCCAGTCCAGAATCTTAATTTGCTCTGAGACAGGAAATGCTCCTCATCTTGTCCTGGTTCCCAACATTCCAGTTTGCCTAAACTTTACTTCCACATCCATTTTTTTTCATTGTTCCTCAGTCATTCTTCATGCAGTGTACATTCAAGTTGAGTTTGCATGAAAACTGCTGGCATCAGTTGTCACAGAGCTTTAGTCAAAGTCTATTCAGGCCATTTGCATTATCGCTCTGGCTGAAGGACCGTTTGATACCAGCATCATCCTGTATTAGTCTTTATGTCAAATGCACTCAGTTGTGAAAGCAGGCTCTAAATTTGATGTCAAGAATTTTTTAAAACCAAACATGAAACCAATCAGACAGCGGTCTTAATACTGTTATACAAGTGCTAGGCCAGTGAGAGAGGTATGTGTAAACACAAATAAGTGTAATTTTCTGTACATTTTTACCTTTTTATGCGAGAAATAATGTAAAACTCGGTGATCCCATAAGTGCTTGAGATTTGTGAAAGGCTCTGCAGTTTCCTTTTTACATTCAAATGATCATTTATTGGCAATCAGCTCTTCAGGGCTTATCGTTTTTTAGTTATTTATTTGTTTTTGTCTTCGATACTTCCCCATCTGGAGTTCTAGAGTCCATTGGTATCTAAGTTTATCTTACCAAATAATCTTTGTTGCACAGTGCTGCAGAGAGAACATCAGTTATCCCAAAGTGGTCCGAACTCAAATGAGTTGATTAAAATGAGGGCAGCAAAGCGGGAAAACCTCTTTATCTTTTACAATTGACCACTAACAGTTACACATATAACCATGACTATTTTACAAAAATGCAGCTTGCAGCTTTAAATGAGAATGGAAAAGCAAAGTAACAAGGCCAAACTAAAAAAATGCTTTAACTTCAGCCTGTTAAACTTGTACTAATGTTCAGTCGTAATTTTTCATGCCTCCCTGCTCAGTGATGTGATCTCCTTACTTGTTCTACCCTCTCGCCCTCGTCTTTCATGTTGGTCCAGTGTTCAGCATGAAACCACTGGGAATGTTCCCTTGTCACATCACTTCTCACTCAGACCTGAATTCAGTTTGCAGCCTACAGCCAAAGGGGAATAACACTTATCTCAGGAATTAAAATGTAATGTTTGCAAAGAGGTCAAATGCCAGTTTACAACATACATTTTATGTAATGTAAAGTAAGGATTTTAAAAAAATAGTTGTTGAAAGTATGTGTAATTTAAGCTAAATAGTTACATTTTACAGTTAATTTACTCATTAGACCATTGTTGTGCCTTTTATTTAGAATTAGTACTATTAAAGTTTAAATTACTTTGGCATTCATGATAATAAAAGCACAAAACTTTACTAATAAGCCTTTATAATTCCATGAAATCAGACTACTTTATTTTACACAACGCCAAGAATTCCAGTTATAAAAATTCTTTTATAATTCTTGCACGTGGTGGTCTGATAACTGGTGTTTTTTTTTTTTTTTATTTAAATGACACTATTTACAGTGTGAACAATGGCCTCATTACTCAAGAGAAAAGCAGTGCAAGTACTGATTTTGCTGTTAGTTTATTTTGCTTAGGTCTTTATTAGTTTATGTCTAAGAAAGATTTTTTTAAACCACCATGTCACTTCTACAACAGTAGGTAACTTTTTCTCTTATGTAAGTCATTGCTTTAATATTAAAGTATAGTATCAGGAAATGACTAGCACTACTTTGTCTCTGCTCTGTGGTGAAGCCATTTAAACTGGATTTATATGTTGGTTTTTTGCACATTATCAAGTTTTCTGTGTATAACAGTTGGTGTGCTTTGTTCACCAGGTGTCAGTTTTGCATGGTTATTTCCAAACTGCTCCCATCTACATACTCATCCTGCACATAATACGTGTACATGTTTCCTTCTTTTGCCGCTCATCTTGTTTCCCACCACTCATTCACAAGAATTCGTTTTGCAGATGTTTATGGCACAGCCTGAAATTTCTGCATGGAGATGTCTTCTAATTTCCACTCATCTACCATTCACCACATCCACCCACTACCCTCCCCCTCCTAGCAACCTTTTAGATACTTCTACACAAACACACACTCACTATCTCTCCTGTCTCCCTTCCCTCTCTGTCTGCGTTGGGCTGGCATGTGATGGTGGCACTGGTGTGTTCTCTTCCTCTCCCCCTTGTTTACTAACAGACGCAGACCAGACTGGAGCATGCCCACATTAAGGAGCTTGAACAGAGCCTGCTCTTTGAAAAGACCAAAGCTGAGAAACTCCAAAGAGAGTTAGAAGACACTAGGGTAATGAATTCTGCTCTGGGGTGTGCTGCGTTGGGAAAGAGGGCCTGAGCCAGGTATAGGCCAAGAGAATTAAAAGAGAGGGGCCATTCAGTAATCGGACTTCTGATTTGTATGGCCTTATGGTGACTGTGCTTCACATGATTTTTTTTTCTCTTTCATTTCTTGCAAGAAAAGTAATGTCTTCTTCATAATAAGACATCATGAATCAAATAATGAACCTTTACTGTATACATCTTCGATTTAAATTAAACTGCATGAAAAAACAATCTTGTATTTAAATTGATCTACTCTAAATTATGATTTATTGTCAAAAACTATTTTATGCTTAAAAATAATGCAATATAAAGCACCAACTTAAATTTGAAACTCTTGTAATTTTGATTAAGTCGTCCATCCTGGACTTTCTGTTGCTTTTATTAGTATTGCTGCTTAACCAGACAGACAATTTTCCCCTTTGTACCCCCCCCCCCAAAAAAATCATTTTCTAAGTTTCCTTTGTTTTACTTCCCTAGTCCTTTCTGGCATCCATTTGTCCTGCTTATCTGGTGTCCTTCGTATTGCTAGTCTAAAAAAACCTGCTCCACCTCCCAGATTATGCATCCTGGTGTTTCTCCATAGTATTACAGTCACAAGGAGTATACAATTTGGAGTAATTGATATAATTTCATGAAGATGAGTCCATGATTGTGATTAAATAAATAATTGTCATCACCAAACTTCATCATGCTATAGTATAAAAAATGATTAAGAATTTTATCTGAATCATATTGTGAATTGACAAATAATTCAATAATTGAGTTATCTTCAAATTAACTGATGATTGTAAATGTTTTACACACTACTGTAGTTCCAAACTCGTTTTTTTGTGTTCAGTTATTATTTGATCATTTTATTTATAACCTCAGGAGGTCAGTATAAAGCCTTATTTTTGGTCAAATGTATTTAATACCTTCCTCTTTTGGAGAGCCAAGGTTTAATAATTTCACTGTTATATTAATGTATTCAATAACTGTTAAAAGTTATCTCAATGTCTGTTAGTGTAATTTAAACTGCAAATAGTCCTTAAATTTTGTCAAATTCAAAATTTTTTTAAATCCAAGTTCTCTGCTTTTAAAGGTTGCTACTGTGTCTGAAAGATCCCGTATTATGGAGCTTGAGAAGGACCTTTCACTGCGAACACGAGAGGTAGCTGACCTGCAGCTGCGTCTTGGTGTCCAGCAGAGTTCTGAGGACTCAAACTCTACTATTTCTCCACTACTAGAAGAGATAAACTCTCTTAGAGATCAGTTAGCAGCTCAAGAAGCTAATTGGAAAGGAGAAGTGGGGAAATACAAAGAGAAGCTTGAAGCTCAAGACAAAGTTCACAGTGAGGCGCTTGCCCAGCTTCAGGCTACATCTGTGAGTCTGTCTAGTGATGCTGAACAGTTGCAGATGCGCCTGAGCCAGGCTGAGAAGGAAAATGCCGACACTGTTGAACTTTGGCGTTCCAAGCTGGAGTCTGCCATTGCCTCTCATCAGCAAGCTATGGAAGAGCTGAAAGCGTCCTTCAGCAAAGGTGCTGGTGCCCAAACAGAAGAGCTTGTAGAAACCAAAAGTGCACTAGAAAAACTTAAGGTGGAGCACAAGTTGGCTCAAGAAGAAGCTGCAGCCAAACATAAAGCTGATGCCTCAGCCTGGGTTCAGGAGACGCATGCACTGAAGGCACAGCTGTTGTCCTTAACTGGGGACAAAGAACGACTGGAGGAGTTGCTACAGGCCAACATTGAAAAAGCAGAGGAGCAACACCTTGTGGAAATGGAGGATGTACTTGGAAAGCTTCATGCTGCTGAAATTAGGGTAAAGGAGCTTGAGGAGAAAGATGCAAAACTGGCACAACAGTCTCAAGAAAAGGATAGAGAAACCAAAGAGCAAATAGCAGAAGTAGTGGCTTTACGCAGCCAATTAACACAAGGTAATCAGGAGCTTGCTTCTCTGAAGAGTCAATTAGAGGAAGCCCAGAATCAAGCAAACGCCAACAGTGCAAAGGTGAGTTCCTAAACACCTCATGGTATACAATAGTTATTTCTTGTCAGGTTAATATGAAACTCGTTATAGGAAACTAAACCGTTTGCGCTTTTCTCTTATGTTGCAGGTTAGTGAACTGAGCTTGCAGCTGGAGGGTCAAAAGCAGGAAGTCATCTCTCTGCAGGAGTGTCTGACTACTGTAAAGCAGCAAAAGGACACATTGGAAGGAGAACTTGGAAGCCAGGTGAGATTAATACCATGCAATTTTATTTCTAAAGCATTTGCCCTAATGCTTAATCAAAGTGCAGTAATAAATGTGAGAGAGAGATGAATAATGGGGATTAAAATGCAAACAATGATCAAGTAGAACAATAAAACAGCTATAAATCACCACATAGGAGTAATAAGACATTTGAAATGACAGGTACATGCAAAGGGTCTTTAATAACAAAGCAGAGTGAAAATAAAACAAGTGCAAGGTAATAAAAATATGGGTCACCATCTGTAGGTGGTAGACGGGAGCGGCTTGATTTTTGACAACCGCCTCAACTGAA
Source organism: Pseudomugil tenellus (assembly GCA_037177515.1). Lineage (NCBI taxonomy): Eukaryota > Metazoa > Chordata > Actinopteri > Atheriniformes > Pseudomugilidae > Pseudomugil > Pseudomugil tenellus. The sequence goes on along the minus strand of JBAMHX010000013.1, from coordinate 13,903,187 downwards.
GGAAACTGGACTTAACCATAGTGTCGATTTGTGAGTCGAGTTTTTGGCTGGGATTCATTTTCATACCTAAATTTAGGATCCTGGGTTTAAGATCCTCTGGCAATGCCAAAGAGGAAAAAGTCAAAGGAAGGACTTAAAACATGTCATCCGTCATTTCCTCATGGAGGAAACTGTACCATCTCTCCCCTGATGTCCCTGAGACGACCAAGGCGAGGCTGAACAGAAGCATTACTTTTTAAAGGGAAATAGACTGGCATGCCAAGCTGGCCATAGATGGTATAAAGCTGCAGCAAATTGAGAGAGAATAGAAGAATCACAGCTCTAACAGTTTTCACATCTTTTTGATACCAACACCAGTTCTCATTCAGTATTTCAAAAGAAACTTGCAGTTTGCCTTTTTTTCCACTTTTGCTAATTTCTCCTGCACTCCTGAATGGCACCAGTATGGCCACCAGAAGCCTGATATGGGCTTTGATTGCCTCGTTTTAACCGGGGCCATAGAAGACGCAGAGGGCTGCAAATCTACATGATTTAAATTTGGGAACTGGGTAGAAAAGGAAAGTAAGAAACATGCAGGGCTGAGCAGTAGCACAGGGTTTAGCTGATTAACGGGACTAAAACAAAACAGGAATGTGTGGCTCCGATGTCGAAGTTACAGATACACCTTAAGATAAAACAAGTCCAGTTCACCGAATAAGGCCAAAAGTATCCACCAAGTCTAATTTAGTCCTTCACTAGAGGCTTCTCAGAACAGCACACATAAATATTTAAATCTCCCCAACAACTAAATCTTGCTCATCTTGACTTGATTTCACCTGAGAAATCAGAAAAGTCCCATAGAAAGTTTTTTATACTTGGAAGACAATAGCTCACCGTGCACAGCATGGGAAGAAAGCGTTGCAGCTGAAAAAGGCTCAGTTCATAGCTGGAGCAAATAGTCAGGACACCTTTTTACAGACAAAACTTTAGTTTATAAACAACCTAAATATTCACATGCATATAAAATATCCTTTGAGAATTAATTTACTGGACTTTTGCTCGGTCAGGTCTTTTATTACACATAGTTTGCCATATTTTTGTGCTCAATGTTTAATGCTGACATTTTTTGTATTTATAACTGTTTCTGATATTGGTTAACAGATATACGTATCTCATTTATTTTAATTTCATAACTGAATTGTGATAATATACAAATCTGTATTTTAATAAAAACATTTCTTGTCCCTACAGAAACAAAAGTTGGCAGAACGCACAGAGGAGCTGAATAAATCTGCAAAGACTTTGCAAGGTTAATGATATAATTAGCCTTTTGTTCATAGAGCTCATTTCTAAAATAACTTTAAACATTTCTACATGCACCTTTTTTTCATCTGTTACTGTCATGGCTTTGTTGCTCGTCCTTTTAACAATAACTTTTCTTTACAGAAACATTTGAGAAGCTTGGTGTAAAGGAAGAGATGTGTACATCCTTAACCACAGAATCAGAGTCCCTAAGAAGTCTGTTTGCTGGTAAGCACATTGTGTTTGTTGTCCTGTGTGTACATTACAAAAAGCACTGACTGTTCTATTAGGTTTCATCTTCTTGTGTAGAAAAGTTGAGCCTTTTGAGTAAACCTGTCTTTTTTTTTAAATTAGGGATGGAGAGAAAACTGAAGGCTGCAGATGAAAAACTGGAGCAGCTTTCAAAGGACAAAAACAAGCTTCAAAATGATATTTCAGATATGATGAAAGCATCTGGTGATAGTTCAGTACAGCTAACAAAAATGAATGAAGATCTCTTGCAAAAAGAACGGTACTGAAATAAATTAAATCGGTGAAAATGTATTTAACTGTATTTTTTCATCAATATGAGTTTTTAATTCTTATTATTCCATGTTTGATATACATTTCTCTGTTATGTAATCTATTGCTGCACATTCTCTGATGTAATTATGCAGAAGGCTGGAAGTCCTACAGAATGAACTAGCGGAGGAGAAGGAGACGGTGGCACATTTGAAAGACCAACTCAAACAAGAACAATCAAGCAAACTCCAGGAGCTGAAAGAAACCAGAGAATCTCATCAGACTCAATTAAGCGGTCTTCAAGAGAGGATTACTACCTTGGTTAGTATTTTGACATCATCACAAAAGAGAGGTTTTATCCTGGATTTTTAACTTGGAAACTGGCAACTAATCTGAAAAAAGTCTGGAATGAACCGTCACATTTGGTTTCCCACAATCACTGCACTGCATGTGTAAAAATATCTTCTACTGTTAACTTTGTTTCCTCTTCTGTAGGAGAAGACTGTTAAACAGAGTGAGACCCTTGTGGAAGAGCTGAAGGCCTCACAAGAGAAGGCGCTCTCTAAGGCTGCGGAGCTTCATGTGAAGGAGCTAGAGGTGCTGAAGACTCAGGTTAACAAGCTGAAGGAGGAGCTCTCGTCTTCCAAAGACAAAACCCAGGAGTTGGAGAAGGCCGTTTCTGAGCTGCAGCCATACAAGGAACAGGCTCAGGTAAGCACAAAATGCTTCAGGTGTGTTTCTCCTCCACTTTTTAGATGTCATTGCAGAAATTTCAAATGCTTTTTTTGTAAAATAAAAATCATATCAGCTTCAACACACAAGCAAAAAATAAAACCAAGAAAAGCAAACATGGGAGATTGTGTGATGGTTTCAGTGATTGATGTCTACCATCACTATTATCCCACTTGATTACTTGTTTTTATTTCCTTCACATACATTTATTATAAACTAGGAGGGAAACTCAACAACATATGGATATAGAAAAATTATATTAATACAATCATTTTTATTTCTGTCCTTTTTTATTTAAGACATTTCTCTCCTCATGGATTCAGAAAGTGTTCAGACTTGTTCAGTTTTTGCACGTCAGACCACAATTCAGTTCAATTCAGCTTTATTTGCATAGCGCCACTTCACAACAATATTGTCTCATTGCACTTCACAGAAATCAGTTTAAACCAAAGACATGGAATAAAATGTACAATCAAAAGTGAACCTATCAATTTTCAGGATGATATTATCTATTCATCAAAGGAAAAAAGAGATAAAGAATAGGAATCAAATTACAACTATGGAGTAGGGCACTTGTGTTATGTGTTGCAATCTAATGGTACCAGATGTTATTTTGTAATCATGTTGTTGCAAGAAGGATAACGTAAAGTCGGTCTCTGATAAGACAGTCAGTTGTATGACAGTCAGTTGTATAAAATGGTAATGAGACACATGTGTGATGGCGCTGACAAAATGATTTCTAGACCTTTTGAGATTTCTTGCGAGCTCACTTTTCAGTGACTGAAAACCTCAGTAGCAAAGCTAAGATGGACAAATAGAGTAACCAAGAAGGTATGTGGTCTGTTGGTTATAAAACAACAAATCGGCACTCATTATTTATTAGTCAAATAGAATTAGACTTTTATCTTTCAAACTGCGCACCAATTTCTACATCAAAATCATTGACAGTGCAATTAAGTAAAAAGTAATTCTGTAACTTGGTTTGTGCAGAAGACTTAAGCGGTTTGACACATTCTGGGTCCACTGAAGTGTGTGTCTATTCCTTCCAGCATTGTACAGCAACCTGCCTTTTAACTGGAGCATTTTCACTTTCTAACATCATAGCAGGCATTCAACAACACCGGCTTTGACTTTATACTTTTTTCCTTAAAAGAAAGGAACAGAAAAGTAAAGCTGGAATTTTGTTCTATTTCCTCATTAAATACTGTTTAAAAGTCTTTATAATTGTTCCAGTGTTAATACCATACACACAATGTTGTAAGTAAATGTGATCATATTAATTAGGTCATTTATTCACAATAAAAGTTGGATGAAGTGAAAATCTTCCACTGTTTTTTTACATTTTTGAAAAGCTAAATATTGTGTTTAACATTTGGTGTGATTTTCCATTTTTGATGCTTCTGCAGCTAAGCTTTCCATTTGCATATCACTTACCTTCATATCTGGTTGGTTTATTTTGTATTCATTCATGCTTTACCCTGGATATATATATTCCCTCCTTTTTTTCTTTCACATTTATTTTCCCAGTGTCTTTCTGCTGAGCTTGACTCCTCCAAGCATGATGTTGAACATTTATCCCAAAAACTGGAAAAACTGAATCTAGACTTGGAAAACATGTGTAAGGAAAATAAGAACATTGAGGCTGACAAAGCAAATCTGGAGAAACAGTTGTTGGAAGTGCAAAATAAGCTCACTGCTGTCGAGATTAGCTGCAAAGAGCTTTCAGGGCAAAATGAAGAGCTGCTGATTAGCAGAGATAAACTTTCAAAACATCAAGAGGAGTTGCTCGACAAAAACAAGCATTCAGAAGAAGAGAAGGTTTCAGTAAAGAATGAACTGGAGCAGCTCAAACAACTTCTTCAGGGAGCCCAGGCTGAAAACAAAGAACTGCAGCTTGGTACAGGTGAATTATTAGCTCAAATCGAGGACCTTCAAAAACAAAATGCTGAGAAAAATAACTCCATCCTCAAGCATCAGCAGGACATCCAAGAAATTGAAGCTAAACAGAAGGAACTACTTGTGGACTATGAAAATGTTTGTAAAGAGAGGAACCAGCTGAAGGAAGATCTCAATGAAAGCAGGACAAAGCTCACGTGTGAGCGAGACAATTTAATGCTAGAAAGGGACGCTGCTAAAAATGCCAGAAAATCCATTGATGCGAAATATGCTGAGCTACAGACAAAACTTAAGTCATTGAACTTAGAAAAAGAAGATCTAACAATGAGGAATACTCAGCTTGAAGCCCTGACAGAAACACTGAGAAAAGAAAAAGAGGAGATCTCTTCTGAAAGAGACATCACTGCACTGGACAACAAAAAGCTGGAGACGGAGAAGCAGGAACTTCAAAATAAGCTCAACCTTGCAAAGAAAGACTTGGAGAGCAACGTCCGTGAATGCGAAGACCTTAAAGCTAGTAAAATCAGCCTGGCCCAGATGCTTGAAGAATTCAAGACAAGCAGTCAAGTGACAGATTCTGAAAGGCTTCAACTTCTGCAGGAGAAAGAAAATCTGCTTACAATCCAACGAAAGGTCTCTAAAGAGAAGGAAGAGCTTCTCGGAGAGATGCAGGAAGTGAAGGAAAAGCTTCAAGTCTCGGCAGAGCAGTTGTCTCAGTATAAAGAGAAACTTGAAGAAGCATGTTCTTCTTTTGAGAACGAGAGGCAGGCGTTGCGCATTCACAATTCAGAAAGTGAGATGGCTTTACATGAACTGCGCAAAGAAAAGATGAGTCTGGATTCAGCTCTAGAACAGCAAAAAGTGGATAACGAGCGTTTGATTGAGGAGAAGGCAGAGTTGGAAAAGAAACACACCCAGGCAGTTTGTGAGAAAAACGCTCTTTCTCTTGAGCGCGAGAAGCTTGTTGGCGATATCCGAGCAGCTAGAGACCAACTAGATAGTTTCACCAGGACAAATGTTGATCTTACTCAAGACAAGGCTCATTTAACAACAATGTTGGAGGAAATGAAACTGCAAAAAGATGAAGCTGAGGTTCAGATGACCGCGCTGAAACGAGAGCGAACAGAATTACAAAATGACTTGCAGAAGCATCGCTCTGTTGTTGAAATGCTAGAAAAGGACAAAGCTGAACTTGCGGAGGAGCATAGGAAAGTAAAAGTGGATTTTGAAAAGTCTAATTTAAATCTTGTCCAAAAGCTGGAAAACCTAACAAACGACAATAATGACCTTCACTTACAGCAGACTGAGGTTGAAAAACAAAACCAGACTTTGTTAAAAAAGAACCAGACACTGCTTCAGGAGATCCAGGAGTTCGCAAGTCAGATTAAATCCTTGTCAGAGGCAAAAGATCTTCTTGAGAATCAGCTTCAAGTTAAATCCAGAGAACTGAACGAAGGTATCTCTGATAAAAGTGGCCTTTCCAAAAACATAGAAGAACTTCAAAAAACGTTGTCTAAAGTTACACAGGAAAATATAGAACTTTCCTCCAACATTAAGAACGCTAATGAGCAAAAGAATTCATATATGTTAGAGATGGAGGCCTTGCAAACACAGCTGAAGCAGCAAGAGCAAGAAATGAATCACCTGACACGAGATAAGGAGCAGCTATCATCTGAGCTTGACAAGATGGACAAACGCGTGACTTCTCTGACCACAGCAAAGGAGGACCTGACGACGAGCCAATGCAACCTGCAGCAGGAGGTTTCCGCTTTCCACACAAGCCAGGAAAAGTGGCTTGCGGAACGCTCGAAGCTCCTAGAAGAAGTGAAGTGTTTACAAGCAAGCAAGAAGCAGCTAGAGACTGATCTGAAGGCCCAACAAACTGAAAAAGAAACTTTGGAAAAGCAGTACAGGAGTGCTGTTGCAGAGGTGTCCGCTTCAGCCATTGTGAAGGAAGAAATTTCCTCCAGCATCTCGCAGCTCTCGGCTCAGAAGGATGCCGTGGAGGTGGAGAGGGATGAGGCCGCCCAGCGAGTCAGGGAGCTCGAGTCACAACTAAAAAATGCTATTTCTAAGCAGCTTGAGGTACTTCTCCCCCAGTAGTTAATTACAGACTTTCACAATTTAATGTGGCTGGGGCTATGTCAGCCTATCACTGCATGCTCGCTTGTGTCTTCCTATCCTTTTTTATTTGAGTGTTTTAACTTTCATCCTTCATTCATTAACCCCTGTGTATAACACTTAGCTCCCAGCCTTGTCCTGTGGGCTTATAACGCGATGCAATCTTTGGTGAAATCCCTATTAAATAATTTAATTTTTGCATGATTTAATCACAATCAACCATGTTTGATTTGAAGTCCTACATAGTCTAACAGACTGCTTTTTATAGCGAGACCCTGTTTTAATTGGCTTGCATTTGTTTTCAATCTCCGTTCTGAGGCCACAGGTTATAGATGATATTTCATGATACATGCCAAACGTTTCTCACCTTTTTATTGGAATTATTAATCAGAATCAGTGCACTTCTATTTCAGTAAGTTTAGTATTTTCTTATTTAATTCATTTAAATACTTAAATGTCTTCCTTTTAATAATATTGAAACATTATGTGCAATACTATGACTTAAATGACTGGTTAATTTCTAATTCTGATATTGAGATAATTGTGTGTTTATCAGTAAACTGGGTGCTTGTTTTAACTTTATGCTGTTGATCTTGGCAAACATCTTACTCATGTTTAGGCTACAGAGGTCTCTGGTAAGACCGCTGAGGCTTTCGAACAGCTGACAAAAGAGAAAGCTATTTTGATGAAGGAAAAGAGTGAAGCCCAATCTCTGCTGGGAGAACTCCAGAGCTCCAATCAGGAGCTGCAGACGCAGGTGAGTGATGGAAATTCCCAATATGGTACCTTTTCCTAAATGTTGGGAGTGAAGTGACTTTTGTCTCAAGCATTTTTTTGTGTATGAGATAAATGCAGTCAAACATTTTTCCTGTGGTTTAAGCATGTTGTTATTGTTTTAGCTGGAAACTCTGAAGAAACAGAATTCCGAGTATCAAGAACATCTGAATCTTTCCAAAGAGCAGATTTGCACAGAAACGGAGAAGACCAAGCGTCTATGCCAAGAAATGTAAGTACATCTTTAAATGGAGATGTTAAGCAGATTTATTTGAACCTCAGCTGTAGGCTGAGGTTAAGCAAATGCAGAGTCTGCTCCTACCTGAAGTCATTCTGATGTCTAACAGAGAGGAACTTAAAGAAGCAGTTTCGGTGAAGTTGCAGTCCCTGCAGATGCTGCAAGACGAGAACACAAAGCTGACTCAGAAACTCGATAACAATCACAGAGACCAGAGTGATTTGATGAAGGTACGAGATTTTATTATATTTACACGTTGATCAGTCGGCTGTGCTCATTGGGACTTTTTCTTTCCAGGTAAAGGAGGACTACACAGAAGTCAAAAAAGAACTAGAAGAGTTGAAGCAAAGGTCAGAAGGAAATGATGCTCGTTATTTTGACCCAAAACCGCATTTTCCAATTTACCTGAAATTTTTCACCCTGTCTCAAAAAAGGATAAGTGATTTGATCTTTTTGTTACTTTGCTAATATGCAGGCGGTTTGTGATTACACTCACCGGCCACTTTATTAGGTACACCATGCTAGTAACGGGTTGGACCCCCTTTTGCCTTCAGAACTGCCT
>JBAMHX010000013.1:13820706-13851737 GCA_037177515.1 Pseudomugil tenellus | reverse complement strand
TCCATCCATCCATCCATCCATCCATCCATCCATCCATCCATCCATCCATCCATCCATCCATCCATCCATCCATCGTCTTAACCGCTTCATCTAATTCAGGGTCGCTGGTAGCTGGAGCGTATTCCAGCAGTCATTAGTTGGGAGACAGGGTGCACCCTGGACATGTCACCAGTCCATCACAGTGAAAATAACATGTCATCTTCAATATTAAAGCATTTCACAGTCACATGGCCACTACCGTTCTTATGCAGAGTGCTTGAATCATGTTCACACACATGGAAAAGCACATCAGGACCAAATGTGAGATTCAGCAAACTTGAACACGTGGGATAAAAAAGTCAACTTTCTGGCTGGTAGATATTTGCTCAACTAGCACAGCAATCAATGCATACATGAAAAATAATGATCAATTAAAGGTGCTTGACGAATCAACCAATCTTGTTACACTGTTTTTTTTATACTCTGGTATGGTTTAACTCAGAGAAAACATTTGCATTCAGGAGAAAACTTGCTGAGCTGCATGCTGACATGTTAACATCTGCAAAGAAATTAAGCAAATAAAGTCAACTGAATTCAAAATGGTTGAGTCTTCACTTTTCGCAACATACACGCAGCTCCACTGGTCTGTAAACACGGTATTTTACTGATTTTTAATGTAACACTCAATGCAAAGGCAAAACCTTAAACTCACTCTGTAAAACTTGCCACCTCTTCCTCCGTCTAAGAGAGTATAAAAGGGCACCATGTCCTTTCCACCCATGTTGGCCATTGCTTCCAGTACACTGTATAAATCATAAACAGAAGACCTGTTTCAAGAAATGTCATAACACAGTTCTCGCATTTCTCGCTTTGGTATTAGTAAACCATACTTCAGGTTAATTTCCCATGAGCAGACACTGCAGTCAGATCCCCCCGCAGTAAAAGCAAATTTCCCATCATACGAGCAGGCGAGGGCAGACACCCCTGTTGGATGGCAGACCAGTGCACTGGACTTGTAGGGGTTTCCATCCAGAGGCAAAATCTGGAGGCCCACCTGCAGGACATACAAGCATTCTTACTGGTAATAGAAAAACATGCAGTACCACCATACTGCCTAATTTACTGCAAACTGAAGACTGTGGCAAAAAGTGATCAGAAAAGCTTTGCAAAAACTAATTAAATATTACAAACACATTTAAGCAAATTTTGCTATAAAAATCTACAAACCTATTTCAGCACTAACCTTATCCTCTGTGATGTATGCCAGGTGATAGGAGCTTCTCTCAGGTTCTTTTGACTTGGGAAGAACCACTATTTGCTTGATAGGAGTGCCAAATGTTGGGCCAAGAAGAGTCTTTCTGTATTTATAGAACACAAGACACAAAAATGTAATAACTAGAATGACAGCAGTCAATGACAGAAAATGTAACCTTGTATATTACAAACCGGCACATCTTGGTAGTGCTGTTGAAAAGCTTCATCTTGTACTGGTCTGAGGCAACGAGAAGAAACTGTTCTGTTGTAAAGGGAGGATACCAAGTCATGCACAACGGTACGGCACTTTGCACAATCTGCTCCGAGCTTAGGAGTAAAAGCTTGTTCCCTTCACTCTTTTCCAGGTCGTACTCCACCTGTTGTTCAGTTGCAGAAAAAAGAGAATAAAAAAAGAGGAAAAAAAAGATGAAAACTGTACTGCAAAATAGTTTAATGCAAATACCAGTCTGCGGTCCATTCCCAAAGAAAACAGTCTTGGTTGGGTGCTGTCCAGGTGGATCCCAAATAGGAGATCTGTGATGCGTTTGTAATGAGAGCGATATCTTCCCAGAAATACCCAGCGAGGAAGAGAATCTTTATTTTTCTGCAAGTGGAACACGGTCACTGCTTTGCCAGCATCCTAACGGTGAACATGGACAAAAAGGTTCATGCCCTGATTTAATGAAAACAGATGAACAAATAGTTTTAACAAAGCATAATTTATTTGTTCTTTTTTAAAGCTGGGATGTGTATCTAATGTAGGTGTTTGCCAGACTTGTTGGACAGCTTAATACTAAGCATAAAGTTTTGTCTTTTAGTACATCTGTTAAAGTCTGACTTAGCTTAGCTGTTCAAACTTTGCTCGGCTATGGACCACTTGTGGGAAGCTACTTCTTAACTTAGTTACTTTTAGTAATTCCTCCTGAATTTTCCAAACCGATACCGTTGTCTACTGCAAGCTACACACGAGTTACACACAAAAGGCCTTTTTAGAGCAGCAAAGAAAAATGTTTAAATTCTTTAAATGACATATTCTAGTCTGGAACCACTAAGTTTGAACCAGCTAGATTTAGCCGCATCTCTAAAACATGCTCACTGCAGTAGCAAGGTACTGTGAGTCTGAGGAGAAAGTGATGAGGTGGACGTTTTCTCTTGTGTAATGGAAACATTCCTCCGGATCACTTTGCAAAGTGTGGGAATTTAATATGTGAACAGCTCCGCTGCCAAAGCCAACAGCCAGGTATAGTCCTGTTTTGAGACAAAAGTGCAGAACTCAGTTTCAATATTCAAGAGTCACCAGGAAGTGCTTGGTACGTGGCATTTAGAATAGCATTTTGTATTGCAGCAACAGTGAAGCAAACTGGCTCACCTTCTGGGTCAAAAGTGATACACTGAATCTGCTTCTCTGCCTCAAAGATCCTGCTGCCAATGATTGCTTTGTTGTTGTAATCCCACACTTTTAAAGTGCCTTTTTGGTTTCCCATGGCAACAGCTGGCTGATTAGGGTGGCATGCCAAGGCATAGAGAGGCTCATAATCCTCGTGCAAGAGAATCTGTGGAGTGCCGCTCTGTGTTTTCACATGCACAACTTTGGAACTGATTGTTGACACTACAAAGTTCCTGCAGAAGAAGAAACACCAGACATGTTAAATGCTTCTGGGGTTTTATCTGCATTCTTGTCCAAAAGACAGAAAGATAAAAAAAAATACATCTAGGTTTCAGATACATTAGATTGGATGTGATACCTGATAATCAATGGATTGGCCTCCAGAGTGTGGGCTTTCAGATATCCCTCTGAAGCCTCTTTGGAAAAGGAAATGGACACAATAGCATCCAGATTCAAGTCAGTGAACCAAGTGAGAAGCCTTAAAATTTCATCATAAAAGTAGATATGGCCACAAATGTCCCCAGTTACAATATAGCTGTGAGATGAAAAGATACAGACAAGTCACAAAATAATCCCAAATAAACCGTTAATCAGCAGTGACAATGAATATCTTTGGTTCTGGGTACCAATCTGACACGGTGAGAACAGTGATTAGGTGGTCCTGAAGGTAGATTAGTTTGGGGATTTTGGAGGGCAGCTTCTGGTGATCAATCAAATATTCACTGACATCCCACACCAGTATGCTGCCTGCAATGGCTGTTAGGATCTGAGGCTTTGTCATGTGAAACACAGACCGACTGAGAGGCACATCAGCAATCTGGACAGTTGCGGAAGCACCAGGAGAGGGCTGGATAACTGCACTAGCAGCAATAGCTTTCACAGCTGTAGCACTGAACTGGAATGATGAAAGGATCAAACATATATGAAGTTACTCAGACCCATAAACAACAGACACATTCTTAACAAAGATTTCGATGATACCTTCTTGAGGCTCAGTGCAAAGAACTGCAGACTTTCCTTTGCCTGAAAACAGACCTGCAGATTAGTGCAGTAAAAAGTATACTATACAGTTGCGTTGCTGTTTTTTTCTAAACTTATAAATTGAACTTACCCTGCTGTAGAGTAAAACATGGCTTTGACTCCTGCTGAGGAGCAGAGTGCTATCCTCTGGTTTAAATATAATGAAATCCTAAAACATATTTCAGCATTTAAAAATAAAACCTAAACTTCTTCATCATTTCCAGAATATTCAAATGTAAAAAAAAAACAACCAAAAAACAAACACTGACTTGAAAACCAAGTTTAGGATCAAGTTTGGTGGAGCTTAAGGGTTTTTGTGCTTCACTGGTCCAATCCCAAATACAGACACACTGGAAAGACAGTAGAAAGGCATTAACTGCAGTGTGCCGTTTACTGTACGCTTTCATATGTCCATTTATTCATGCTGTTATACTCACTTGAACTTTATTACCAAGGGTTGCTAGATATTTTGTGTCACTTGAAAATGCCATAGCAATGACACCTTCAGCAGGGTGGCAATCAAAAAATGTCTGCACGGGAATGCTGGTAGATTTAACACAAACAGGGATGTTGTTAGGAGTAAAGTTTGATCTACAAACTACTTTAACATATGGAGAATCAAGAGTTACCCAGAGTAGGAGTCCCATATCATCACCATGCTCTGTGCTCCACATTCTGCTGTTGCAATCCAGCGTTTGTCCTCACTCACACACATACATGTAATGGGATGTGAGTGACCCTTAAGACATTAGAAATGAAAAACAGCAGGACATCTAGAATTTGGTGTGGCATAAAGAAATCTCACCGTAAACACACAGCTGGGTCTAAATATGTATTGACAGAAATAACATTTGGATTGAAAGTGCTATTTATTAAATATGTTAATCTATTTCTTTCTATCTGTTTCCAGATTTTGTCAAGATTAGATACAATCCTTTTGGTTCCCAGGCTATTTTTATGAATTGGCTCAAATTGATCTCCATGAAGCGCCATGAGACGACATTGTCATGAAATGGCGCTATACAAATAAAAGTGAATTGAATTTAATTGTCCCTGTGATGGACTGGAAACCTGTCAGGGTGTACTCCGCCTCTCGCCCTATGTCAACTGGGATTAGCTCACCGGTTTGGAAATAATCTGCAGATAACTGATGGATGGTGTCAAAGTTGAGCTGTCTGGTTAGTTTGTGCAATACCTCGTAATCAATGTTAGTCCAGCATGATAATACAGTTATCATAAAAGTATTTGACTCTCTGTCATGTCTAGTTTTAAAGTAATTCTCAAAGAATTTGAGCTGTACTTTGGGCTAATCTTAGTGTACCATACTTGAACATTACCAGAGTATTTTAAAGACATGTCATGTCCTCTGGGAACAGGGACTAAAAAAAATGTGTTTAACAGGAATTTTTTAACCTGTTGTTTTATCAAACAACTATTGGATGTTTGTTATATTCTTTTCCACCTTGGTGAATGAAACTTGAAGTATTGATCACCTTAGTATGCTCTCTGAAGCTGTTCTGATCACACTCCAGGTATAACTAATCTGGGTTGCACAAAGGTTTTAAACCAGAAATGACTGTACTGATCATATAAACGAGTTTATACATGACAATGCAACTGCTTTACCTCGTTCAGATTATCTTTATTTTACTTTTTTATTAGATTGATTGATTTTGGACGTAGTTTCTGACTTTTAGACCTTGCTTCTGGCAGTGATATTTACCTGCAGTAAGTGCTGGGATTGTGATGTGTGATTATACATGATCCCAACATTAGTTCCAGCATAAAGAACCACCAGTTGATCGTGGTCTTGCAGATTAAAGACAGGAACAGCTGGATTCAACCCAAAGGCCCATTCTAATGACTGGAGGAGAAAATATTTGCAGTACGAACCATTTAAAGTTAGTCATTACCCTTTTTTAAAAATAAAATACTTAAAATGTAAATTTTTACAGAAATAATTACAAAAACATATTTTTTGCAAAGGTTTGCAAAACAAGGCCTCAACTTAAGAGACATTACATACCAGAATTTGGTTTGCGATAGGCCGTGTCTTTGAGAAAAGACTCTCTTTGGCTGCAGTGTAGACTTGAGACTGCCCATTCGTTTTGAGTTTGTCAGGCTCTTTTTCCACTTTTCTGACATCTGCACTGTTCTTTGCTGCATCTGTGCATTTCAGCCCATCACTATTCGTTTGACTTTCCTGCATTTGTTTTATACAAAGCTGGTTTTCAGTTTTGTAGTTTGTCTCCTCTTTTTTATCCTCAGTTTCTGACATGATGTCTAAACACAAGACGACAAACCAAACTTTTTTAAAAAAAACTTAAAACCTTCTAATCTTCTGAGGTAGTTTCCAATCCTAACGAAAAAATGTCACCTTGCAAACCTAAATACAGCGTTAAAAATGAAAAAGAAATCAAAGTTACACATTAGATGTACTAAGTATTTTAAGCTTAATGCTGAGAAAATGTTTGCGTAGTTTTTAACTGTTCTAAAAGGTCGTTATCAGTTTATTCTAATGGCTTCGTTGTAATCATTAAAGCTCGGAGCGTTTCGTTGCCTAGTTACAAAGAAACGTATGCCCACGTGATCAAGCCAAAGATTTTCAAAAGATTTTCCGGTTAACCATAATTTATGTAAATTTGACAAGTGCATATTTCAAGTACTGCACGCTAGGAAATATTTAAGTTTTAAAGAGTCGTATTAATCTCATTTAAATTGTTTTGGAATGCAATATCCAGGATATTCGTAAAATGACCATGTTTATTTTATGTCAGGCTCTTAAAAGTGCGTTGTTAAGGATAACGCACACTGCGTCAATGTACTCACTGTAATTAAATCCAAGGTAAAATTGTAGGCAGCAAGAATTTTGCTAAAGAAGTTGCACGTGGAGCGAAATTTAAAATATGCTCTTTGCAGTGAAAAGTACGTTTTCGTGGAGGAAGTAATCGACAAAGTTAATACTCCTCCCAAAGACACTTTTATTTTGAATATTTGATTCAGGCAGGAAATCGCTGCAACATCAGTGTGACGTATTTCCGGTTGCACGGGATTCGGAAGTAGCTCAACTTCTCTTTACGTCCCATCTTAGAGAGACTTTTCAACATTTGTTATATTTTACCATCAATGTTTTATATTCTTTGTGCAGTAGTGTCATTACTTAGGATGTGAAGCTTTATCGTTTTGATTGCACTAAATGTGAAGAGTTTATAGCAGAGAGAGAAGAATCCTGTCATGATTTCACCCGCCCTCTGACTGACAGGTGAGGAACATAACTTTAATTTGGTGAGGTGGCATTTTAATGGTTAGTTTAAAGTGTAAAAGATCGTTTAAATTCAACCAGTGTTGTAATCATTCACGGTCTTTTATCCAATCCTCTCAGCTTTCAGTCAGCCGCTCTGGCTTTACAGAGATTAGCCAACACCAAATCGCGTTTTGCTTCACGAATTGATCACCCAGCTATCACGTGATCAGTTGTTTGATTGTTGATTGTTGTCTTATATGTTGGAAATAAACTATTTATTCTTTATGTGAAACTACTTCTTAGCATAGACTTTAAAAATAGATTAATAAAACTCATTGCTTTTTGTAGCTTGTGCTATAGTCTTACTATTTGGGCGCTTGAGATAACTTTTACCTGGATTTTTACTATTTGTATTTTAGGATTTTGGTGTATTAAAATCTGTAAATGATGTATAAACATAAGCTAAATATTCTTAATCTGTATGTCAAGTTCTGCACAACCAGTAGCACAGTTAGCATACAGGCAGAATCACAGATCAAGCTTTGCTCTCCAAGATCACCTGCAGACTTCAGTCTATTTGTTAAATCCAAAATGTTGTTAAACCTCAAACTAAATGTCAGTAAGAAAATAAAGCCTTTACTCTGTGAAGATTATCCTATGCAACTGTGCATTACAGAAATGTTTTAAAACTCAATTTTATATTCTTTAAATAGAAACTGTATCTCTTAATGGTGATAAATTGTACAGTTGGATTTTGCTAATTATCAAGATGCTGGCAGCAGATGTGAGAGTCAGTTTTTTTTAGTCCAGCTCAAGCTTTTGTGGTTATTTTCCTCCTTTTGTTGTTTAATTTTTTTAGAACCATTAAAGTTTTTTGTTCTATTTTTCTTCCTATTGCAAACCTGATTTAACCTTATTTAAAACTCTTATATGAAGGTGTAAAAATAGTCTCTTGTCTAATTGGAGACAGTTTTTAGTGTTAAATGTTTGAAATGTTAAATTTCTCTTCAAAAGGTTGTATGTAAGAGAACTCCACAATGTGGACAGATAAGCAAAGGGGACTCAGAGTTTCTCAAGAGGAGCTGCTGTGCAAGAACTCTTGTGGGTACTATGGAAACCCTGCATGGCAAGGCTTCTGCTCCAAGTGCTGGAGAGAGAGATCACGTCCAGCTGGAGCACCAACACAAGACACAAGGTAGACTTAGAAGACATGTTTTGGTACCTCAAAATGGGATGATGGACTCTGATTCATTTATATAAGTACAACAGAAAATTAGACAGCACAATTCTGTTCTGTTAGAAATGAAACCTAAAACAGTTTCTAATACTTTCACTCCTTGTAGACCGAGCAGTGATGGCGGACTTCCCACATTCTCCAAATTTGAGGAGAAGAAAAACATTGAGAAAGGTCGTCGGATTAATACAGTAAGAAGACTCTTCTGGGGCAGCTCATCACCTCCAAAAGCTCAAGGTGGGTATGCAAGACAACTGACCTTGTTCATTTGACCATGACACAGTTTATTTATTGAAAAGTTAATGTTTCAGTGGTCAAAACTCTGATAAATAACTTAGACACTTAACAACTGCTACTGCAAATCTAAAAACTAAAACAGTGGACTATCCTATGGTTTGTCTTGTAAACATGCAAGAAAGCTGACAAAAGCTGTGATTTTTCTCTCTGCCAACATTAACCAGTGAATTTATCAACGCTGCTTTCTCAGACAATCTAAACATTCAGCTTGAATTAGCAGACAGCCTTCTCAGCACACGAATTCAATTCAATTGACAATTTATTGTCCCCAGATTTGTCCTCGTTTTTGGGATTCTGAATCTCCGATCAGAGTAAGCAGTTCTAAGTAATTGACCTTTCGCAAAAGCCCCGCCCCCCCTTAGTTACTGTTGCTAGTTCGTCAGGCCTCGTGACTCCGATGGCAGGAAGAACTATACCGCTGTGTGTTAGTGATTTATTTTGGAGGAACACTAGTGCAATATCAATTGTCTAAAGGGCAGTTCTGAATTCCCACAATGCATCTGGCCTTCCTCACTACCGACAGTGAGGTTTGTTTTACTGGCCACTCAGCACGCTGTTTAGTTTGGTGGAATTTTTTTTATTGCGACAGCTACAAACCAAGCAATAAAGGAGAATGTTAAAACAGATGCAATAAAATAACTTTTTTAGATACAGTCTGTGTAAAAGACTCAGAGCCATAAATTTTCTCTCCACATTAAAAACTTTCTGAGGGAGTACAGGTGATGATGACTCTTCTTCATCACTGCTTCCACGCTCCATCAAACTTCAACTTGTTGCCTAAAACCATACCAAGATATTTCAACTGTTCCACCTGCTCAACTAGCATTTATTTAACAAGAACTAAATTGAATTTACATTTTTTAAAATCTGTTTTAGAGAAAAACTCGTGTGTGGTTTTATTGTTCAAATCCAACCAGTGTGTTGTGCTGCTGAAGATGGAAGATAACTGTGTTTACTTTACCCCACAAGAAGAGTTGTTTTATTCTGTCACATTACTCGTTCTTTATTTGAACATGAAATTCTGTTTGACTTTTTTTTAGAGTCTCCTGAAAGCCATGCAAAAGTGCTAAAACCCTACCAGAACCTTGAACGTGGAGACTTCACAGGCTTCCTAAAGATACTGAAGAGTCCCTCCTCCCAGCGTTTACAGTCCCGCTGTACAGCGTTCCTCAACACAATGGAGGCTTACCATGTAGTTAGCTAAATAAACCTTCACACTTCACATTTCTTTTCTTTTTATATTTCAAATCCTGATGGTTGATTCACATCTTTCCAGGGTCTTCCGGTGCAGAAGCAGTCAGACCTTGTACAGGACTTTTATCAATCTTTTGCAGTGTATTTTAGAAGTGAGTACAAGTCAGTGCATATTTTATTAAATCTCACAGGTTTTTTTAAAGAAGAATTTTAATATTACCTTTTTGTTTTCAGGTTTTCATGAGGATCAAGTTACTCATATTATGGAACATGTGGAGAAGCTAGTAATGACACGACTGCACAAATGGGTTTTCTGCCATGACAGCTGTGATGATGAACAGAAGGACCTGGCTCTCCAGAAAAGAATACGGTGATTATTAATGTTACTTATGTCAGAGGCAGGGTTCAAATTACACAGTGGCCTTTAGTGGAGCCTTATTTTAAAATGTGCATGAGAACTCCTGAAATTGTGGGCGAGTCCATATTAAAAAAATTATGTTATAAATGAAAGCAAAAAAAACAAAACAAAGAACTGATAAATTAATGTTTGTGTTTTGTAAAAAACAAACAAAAAAAGCATTAGAGAGACCTTGTGGTAAATAATATGTAATTAAACCTAAAAGTGCGCCATTTTTCAGAGCAGAGGTGTATAAAGCAACCACATTGGAACAATCCTGTTTTATGTTGTCGTTGATCCTCTAACCTGAAGCCTAATTTGTTTTTACGCTGCAGCTCCTTAAACTGGGTCACTCCACAGATGCTGAGTGTACCTTTTCCAGATGAAACAACTTCGATAACAAGCGACCCCTACATGCCTGCGATTACAGGTGATATAAAACATTTCTTACTTACGTACTTTCGAATAAATATCTGTACAGATATAGATTTTAGATGTGCAGGGAGCAAATTTCATAGCACATGGACAGAGCAAGGCTAACTATTTGCAGTTGTTAAACAAGAAATTGTCTTCTACTCTAATGTAGGGGTGTGTATCAGCAAGAATCTGGCGATACGATGTGTGTTACAATACAGGGGTAGCGATACAATATATTGTGATGCTATAAACAAGGCGATGAATAGCAATTTTTCTTTACTAGAGTTTAATAGTAAGAAAATTCACAGCTTAATAAATGCCCAACTTAATGAACTTACAGAATACTTATTTGAAAAACACTCTTTATGTACAAAATGAATAAAGAAATTAGAATCATGGGTAAAAACATGTTCATAAAAGATTGATACGGTTCTTTTGCATATCGATATATTGTCTCTTAAAAAATATTGTGATATATCGATATTTTCTTACAGCCCTCCTCTGTCTTGCCTATAATTAAATGTATATTTTCTAGTATGAAGGCCAGTTAATTCAAGCACATGAGCTGGAGATGTACCTTGTAAATTTCCCATTTTTTTCCTACAGCCATAATTGAAATGGATGCCAAAAGGGCCCCACAGGACAAACTGGCGTGTGTGTCCAAATGTAGCCAGCACGTCTTTGAAGCGCTCTCTACCTCCAACAGTGAGCCAGCTAATGCTGATGACTTCCTATCAGCCCTTGTTTATGTAGTGCTTAAGGCCAATCCACCTCGCTTACATTCCAATATGCAATATGTGATTCGGTTCGGGCTCCCCCACAGTCTCATGGCAGGCGAGAGCGGCTACTACTTCACAAACTTGGTAAGGTGAAAAGTACACATACCAGAACATTGTGTGTTTGTTGATGACTCAAGACTAAATTGTCCCCCCATTTAGTCTTGCGCAGTGGCCTTCATTGAAAAGCTGGACGGACCAGCACTCAACCTGAGTCCAGAAGAGTTTGCGGGCTACATGCAGGGTCAGCGCGCTCCAGCTGCATTAACCAAGAGGCAGCAGGTTGCCAGGGACACGCAACAATTACTGGAAGAGCTGAAAGGCAGACAAGAGAAGCTACATGAAGGAGTAGATGTTCTTAATGCACAGTTGCAGAAGTGGGTTCAAAAAGTGCATTCACAACTGGATGAGGAAACAAACCAGTTTGCTCAGGTACAGAAGGAGATAACAGTACACGCTGAGGGCTCACAGCTAGTTTCACCTGTTCAAGGTGCATCCCAACAAGGAGACGATGAAGAGCCGATAGTGCTTTTGTGTAATGATCAGCAATCAGGTGGTCAAGATACAGATTGTTAGCGTTATAAATGCGCTACCTTACATTAGCACTAACATGTAGGCAGCAGGTCAAAAACAAACGGTTTATATTTTCCGATGACATATTTGCACAAGTTTGAACCCCTGAAAAGGTGATTATTTTTTTTAGCAATCTGAGGATGAAGGAAAACGTCTTGATGGAAACTTCTGTGCAAATTCTTTCAACACGCCTGTAAAGAATGTATTGCACTTATATTTGGGGATCAAGGACATTTAAAGCACATTCTAGTTCATTAACAAGTATAATCTGTTGTAACATTTTGCACTCAGGGAACACAACACTTAACAATACTAGGTAACACTTTAAAGGGGCTTTTAAGTCTTTACCGATGTGCCTAAACTTTGTGTGTAATGGGACAAAAAAATGTGAAATTACAGTAAATGACCACTACGGGGGTTGGGGGGGAGGGGTGGGGGTCACATTTATTAAATTTGTAAATGATGTCTTCAGTTTGATACATCTGTAACACATTCTTCAATGTCAGATTGTATGCAAAAGTTGTTTATAACTGCTGACCGGTTTATGAAGAAAATAAGTGTTATCTTTGGATCAATAATAGTATCAATTAATGTAATAAAGCTGATTTGTGAAATGAAGGAAGGTTATTTACTGGAATATCTGTATACAAGGTATGTAAATAATTATGTGCTCACCTGAAAATAGTATTAATAATAGAAATTAGGTGTAAATGTGAAGTTTTTAAAATATATAATCAACTTTGGGTTTTGTAGTTGAATACATCACAAACAATTACATTTTTAAGTTGATAAAAATTGGTGTAAAAGAAATATAACATGCCTGAATATCTTTTTTAGACATGCTTCTGTTGAAACATGAACATAATAAAATTTTACTATAAAAGTGACTAAACTCTACTGATGTTTCAAGAAACATAAATCACTATTCAAAACCATTTAACAGTAATGTTCTTAAAGGGTGAACAGACTTGTCTAACTGGCTTTATCTAATTCTTATTGGCACACACAGCTCCAGGAACTGTAGACTCACCCGCAGTGGAGAACCAATCTAGAGTTTTCTTTAAATTTAAGATGATGTGATTGTTTCTGTCCTCTACCACAAAGTCCCCAGAATTAATTGTGCTCAGCCTCTTGTCTATCACTAACATATCTATCAATTGAAGTCACCTGAGCATTTATAGAAGTAGCAAGACTATTGAAAATCTTGAGTTATGCAGGGTGAAAAGAAATACCAAACACAGTCCCGTGCGGTGCTTCTGTTCTGCTGACAAACAACTCCTTTACGAATTGATCTGTCAGGAAGTCAGTGATCTAACAGATCCAACCTATGCAAGTGTTTGCCTCTATTTTCTGGAGCTTCACATTTCAGGAAAAACTCAAAAGCAGGTTTTGAAATGAAAGAATATATTTGGAATAAACCACCCACTTTTAAGTGTCTCTGTATAGTTGTGATGACCTTTATTAATAGTAGTGATAAAGTATATAATAAAACAATTGGAAGAGATTTTTTAATGTACCAAATAGGTTTGGGGCAATATTTATTTTTTAATAGATAAAAATATTTTTAGAATTATACTTTATGATACATGTGTTTTTTAAGATGTTTTTAGAAATAACTATGATGTTAGTATTAACCCTTAAAAAGATTAATGAAAAACTTTAAACTGTTATCTAATTTTAATATAAATAGCAGCTAAAGTCTCCAAGAACAAAGACAACAATAACAGAAATCAGACATAATGAAATTAAAGAGGTGCAGAAAGGTGATGAAAAAGTGCAAAGACATTTTGGTGACTCCTGGCCTGACCGGTAGGGGGCAGTAAAGCCCTGCACTGCCTCTTAATGGACAGAAGAAGAACAGAAACAAACCGGAAGTAGCTTCGTCATAGGAAACTCGTGCAGACATGAAGACAACAGGAGAAAACAGTCCTGGGAATCCTGAAATAACAATGGAAGATGTACAATCCCTAATAAAAAAGAAGGATGAAATTGAAGAGCAAATACAAGCTTATTATGATGTCTTAAAAGACGTAAGTTGTTCACAGACAGGACAACTTACCGCTGCAGGTTGTCTTATCTTAGATCTAGCTAAACATGACTTATTTATTTTGTTTACAGCAGGGTGTTGGAGTTGAAGGTTCCTTGGTTGACGCTGAGGGTTACCCACGAGCAGATGTTAATTTGTATCAAATCAGGACAGCAAGACACAATATTTCTTGTAAGCAACTTCAAATGTTTTTTTTTTTTTTTTTTATCTGAGACCATATTTACACAGAGTCGTTGTTTACATGTGAACTGTAACAGTATTAGGTTGATGGTGTCTTTACTGCAATTATCAACTAATTTAATTGTAAACAATCTATTTTTTAAATTACATGTATGGAAAAAACTAACTTTTACTTAAGCTTGTCATTCTTATTACCAATTTTTTGACCAACCAGTCCAAACTGATGTCATAATAGACACGATTAGTTTTAATAACACAACTGTCTCGAGTCTAAATAATCACGTTTGTTTACAAATTAACAGCTAATGAAATGTAATATATTGTGATTTTAAAAGTAAAACCTTCTGTGTGTCTTCCAGGCCTGCAGAATGATCACAAGGCCATCATGGCTGAGATAGAAGAAGCTTTGCACAAGTTGCATGCTCGAGAGAAAGCCAAGAGAGAGCAAGATGAAGCAGGAGCCCAGGTGGAGGCGATGGAGCAGGAAGTCACCTTGCCTCCTCCCTTTGCACGGGTGGACGCTGTGACCGAAGGCTCTCCGGCCTCCGGAGCTGTGAGTGATGTGAACTGTGCTTTTATATCCAGGAGTTGTTTCAGATGAACCTTCACAAACGTGTAAAGCTAAGTACAAATAACGCAAATTGTTGATTATACTAACTGTTCCTTTCCTTCAAAGGGGCTTAGAGTTGGTGATGGACTCATCGAGTTTGGCTCTGTGAACACTGAGAACTTTAAAAACCTACAGAACATTGCTTCTGTGGTGCAACATAGCGAAGGAGTAAGTTTAAAGTTCGTATGGATGATTTATTCTTGTGAATTTTTCTTTGATATTTTAAGACATATTGAAATTTCAGCAAGATGTATATGTGAATTCTCCTCAGTTTGTCAAATTTCCTTGTTTTGTATCCTGTTTTCAGAATTATACCGTACTTTAACTCTCCAGTGTCTTCAAATTTTCTCTCATTGGACATTGTAAAGCCAAACGTATCATATTTGATACATAATTTCTGAGAACTTTTGTATGACTTTATGATAAAAAAAAAACTTTGCTTAAATCGTGTTGTACAGTATTTTGATATATCATATTTTGCTAAAGGGCCAAATGAATACTTCAAAGTTTTTAAAAAATGACTTTTTGCTCTAAATTTCTTTAGATTGGCACTCTTCCAGAATTACACCGTCTCTGTTGTGCCTTGTTATTTTACAGAAACCTTTACGCATGACTGTGATCAGAGCTGGCCAGAAAGTTCAGATGAGCTTGACTCCACAGCGATGGTCAGGCAGAGGTCTGCTGGGGTAGGTTCACAGGGGACACAATGATAATCACATGTGGACTAAGAGCAAATAATTGAATACAAAAAAATAGCCTGAAAAATAATAAGAATAAAGATTTTTGTTAATCATATTTCTCCCGCAAGTAAATTAAGCTATTTAGTGCACCCACTTTGAATATGCATGATGTATGACTGTAATAGCCGTACTGTATTACATCAGCTGTTCAAGTCACATTGTTTTTTTTTATTTTTCTTCCCAGGTGCAATATTGTTCCAGTCCAGCAATAATCCACAAGACCTTTTTCAGAATTCCCAGTTTTGGAAAGTTGTTTCCGAATAGTTCCACACCTATTTTGTATATACTGCAAAGATCTCTATTTTCATTTTTCTGTATCTTATTGAAAACATGAAACATTTTCTTCTTAAAATAGTGCTTTTGAGAGTGTGATTTATGGGAAAAGAAAGGTGTTGGAGCATCAACATCATTACAGTAAGTTTAGATAAACACAACTAATCTCTGTGTTAAAGGGTTTATGGAAATTCTACTAAAATGGATGCACTGAGCAAATATAATTGAAGTTATCCTGTTTCATTAAATTCCATTTTGTTGTACAGCTGATTATTTCAGTTCAAGAGTGACTTATTTCAATGAAGAACTTTGATATCTTGCAAATCTGAAGTGATAAATAGAAGTTGTCGCTGTTAACATGATCAATCAATCAGTTATCATTATATGCTTGCTTTCAATTCATGGGAATGAAAACCGATTTAAAATGTAAGAATAAATCTTTTGGAAAGCTGATAAAATACTACCCTGTTTTTTTATTTTTTATTTTGATTCCTATAACCAGATAAATACTTAGCTGAATTTTAAAAAGTCTTTTGGATGTATACACCCCTTTAACCTGTTTGAAGCAACTTGCTGTTATCATTCAGTAAAAGATTTCAATTTCAGTGCATTGTATTGATTCATCGCAGGAGCCTTTTTCTATAAGTAGGAGCGAAATAA
The DNA here is from genome assembly GCA_037177515.1 of Pseudomugil tenellus. Taxonomy (NCBI): domain Eukaryota; kingdom Metazoa; phylum Chordata; class Actinopteri; order Atheriniformes; family Pseudomugilidae; genus Pseudomugil; species Pseudomugil tenellus. The sequence goes on along the minus strand of JBAMHX010000013.1, from coordinate 13,835,455 downwards.
CAGACTTGCAAAAAGATCTATTCTTGAAGCGTATTTTTAACACATGTTTAATATGTAAAATGTTTTCTTTATAAACTTCTTAACCAAATTTCTGAAGAATGGTATTGCCCTGCACTTAATAAATAACAGATGAAGACTGGCTGGAAGGCAGCATCTTGACCAGACCTTACTGGGGCAGGTGAACCAAAATGGTTCCTAGAAATCTATACTAATAGAACTTTTTTTTTTTTTGTAGAAAAACAAGAATCTAAATTTACAACATTTGTAGTGAAAAAAAAATTACATAGGTAGCTTAAGTTTCTTCTTTTTGGGCTTCACCATCTGTGGTAACTGGACTTTAAAGGCAGTCCTACAGGGGGAAACAGCATAACATTAAATTCAACAAAAGTATGATTAAAGCTGAGTTAACGTCACATTTACTATCAACATTGTTCTCCAAGATGTATTCAAAAGAAGACAGACTTACTCGCATGTTGTGCAAATGGGGCTGAAGATGCAGAATACTTAAAAGAAAAAAACAGAGAAGATGACAAATAGTTTTAACACAAAAAAAAAAAACATGCGCCATCTTAGCAACAATACTGAGAACACTGTTATCCATGTTGTTTTTTGTGACTGAGGTACACTCACTTGACAGACAGACTGAACAGACGTAACCGATTTCAATCAGGTTACGGTGGCAGAAACATGCAGCTCTGTAGTCCACATGTGCAGGCGGAGGCAGCATAAGCTGTGAACGCTGCTCGGAGTCGGGCAGGAACACCCACTGTTTACAAAATACCAAACTGACTTCGCATTCTCATAACGGCAGACATTCTTAGAAATGTGTTAACCTATAATCCACTCACCAAGAGGTACTGTGCTAGTGCTGCTTTCTGTGGTATTTTCAGGTACAAGCCTCCAGTTATATCACAAGCCTACAAGACAAAAACATCAGCAAACTCCTGATACTAATGTCTCGTGAAATACTTTAAAAGGGAAAAGAAAAGATCAAAAAAGAACAAAGACAAATTCTCATATTTGACTGAATGTTTTTTATGTCATGTGGTTCAACACTAACTATAATTCTTAACATGATGTCAAACTGGACTTTTTCTTAACAAAGCTGAAACGTACCTGCTGAAGGAGGCCTGAGTCCGAGTCCAACACACAGGCATCTATCAGGATGTTCTGTTTTAAAAGATTAGCATGTTTTTCTTTTTTGTAAAAGAATAAAAACATTGCTAAAGGAACGCTAGGAGAACCTGTTTTTGTGCTGCAAAAATCACATTCATGAAGTTCATGTACTGGAGTGCACAGTCCTCGGCTGCTTTGATCACCTGTGCATAACAATAAGAAGTATGAACTCAAAGTCAGACGAAGAAAACAAAAGCACTCATGAAATGATTATAACACTTACCAATATTCTTGATTTTATTTCCTGTCCAACTAAAGACATAAACCAAAACTTAGATTTTAGAATGAGGTAAAAAAAAAAAAAGTAAGGTGTAGTTATGACACAAGAATAAAAAACTCATTACCTTCAATTTCTTTTGAAACCCGGTGAATATCTGAATAATGAAACGTTGAGAAAAATTAACGGTTTTTGAATACCCACTTCACAACATTTTTTAAACGGTTTTCGTTAACAGTTTTTCAATCTGTAAATATTCTGAAACTCAAAGACTACTCATAACTTAAGAGTATTTATGATTAAAGTTAACAAAATTCTGCTACACAAATAAATTTCCTTTTTCCAACTAATCTGTCTCAATATATTTCATTGAGAGGATACAGCAGAGCGCTTTGGCGAGTGATCCTGCCAGCATTGTATCAGTCGAATTTCCCGTCACTTCAGCTGTTGGAACATGTGAGACAGCAGATTTCAATCAGTCACAAACATAATTTTTAATTGTTTTTTTATTTTTTATATTTAGTTCACCCTACAAGAAAATGCTTGTACCTACATTTAGACATAACATTCCTGATCTCTTCTGCAATAAGGTTGTTGGCGATAGAGAGGAGTTCATATTTTCCATCCCTGCTGGAGGATGCATCATCCCCGTTATCCCCGCCTCCTCTGCTCTTACCAGGATAAAGGAAGTGGCTGGTTGAAAAAGATGTTGAAAAAGTGAATGAGGAAAAACGTTAGACAGTCTGCACTTTAGTCTCTGAAACTGAAGATAGTGGAAGAAATGTCTCAATATTTAAGAAAATGTGCAAATGTAGCAGACCATAGTAAAAAAATAGTGAAAACATGCTGCAATTGAAGGCAAATTCTTCTTGAAGATAGTAAGGTATAGTATGTATAGTATAATTACTTGGTCATACATTACATGCACTGTATTTATTAGGTTACTACATAACTTTGCAAGTAGCATTTTAATATCACAGCTTTTGATTCAGTTCAACAAAACACATTTTGAAGTAATTAGCAAATGACAAGATGGAAAAAAATTAAAAAGAAATTTCTACTACATAAAACTATTTATTTTTTAAACTTTTAGTTGAAACTTTTTTAAATGTATTGGAAGAAAAGCAACAAAACAGATGTACTGTTTATTGCTAGGAAGTCTTCCGTGAAGTTACCTGTCTTGGCAGTGGCTATCAATGACTGCCAGCCTGTTTGTCCTGGTCATAGCCATGTGAGAGTTGCCCATCACCATGACTGCATCCAAACACTTCGACAGGGTGAACTGGACAAAAGTAAGACAAGTTTATTTGTAAAGCACATTTTGTGTACAAGGCAATTCGAAGTGCTTTATATAAAAAAATAACTTATAAAAGTATTACAGCTAGTTCAAAGAAACCATTAAAAAATTACAAAAAGGCAGCAACTAATAGCAAAAATCCCAATAAAGTCATACATTAAAGGGATTGAATGCTTGATCAGTTAAAAGATACAATGCATGCATTTGTGTATAAAAAAGAAAAGTTTTTAACCTGGATTTAAAAGTGTCTACACTTTGTCAAAGCTTTTCCCACTTGTTTGCAGACTAACAGCTGAATGCTGCTTCTCCAAGTCTGGACTCTAGTCCGGACTATTTAACAAGATTGTGTTTTTCTTCTAAAATGTAAACAATATTAGAGAAGTCAGGTGTAACATGATACCTCTTGCTCACGTTGAGCTTGCTGACCCCACCATATCGGATTAACATCCACGACGATGACCAGCAGATTGATTTCATCCTCTGCAGATTCAGAAAATATTAAACGTTTTTATTTTTGAAGCAAAATACAGCTTTGATATGCTGCATAGACGAATAAACCTATTACCTAGAACTATATTTAAAATACTACATAAAAAATAATTTATGGCGAGACAGGCTAAGAAAAACAAACCTTGTGCCATCACGGCCTATTAAATTATCGCTCAAAAAGATGAGACAAATGTGTCAACTGTAGTAACTCCGCATTATCTTCTGTTGGCCTCCATCTTTGTTTCACATCCTACGCATTGCAAAAATATAAATAGGTAGAAAGTTATTTTCCGTTAATCTGTCATTTAGTAAAAAAATTATTCATGTACAAATATAAACAATATTGTCTTTACCCACCGCATCGGTGACTATAGTCATTTGCGTCATCACAATGCGACCTGCCGACATTCTTCTTTACGTATTTGGGCGTCACGCGGTGTGGTGCCATCTAGAGACCATTTTCTTTACTGAATAAATAACATTTAATTTATCGGTTGTCTGTGAAGTTTCATTTTACGACGGAACAGATATGGTAGTGTAAATGGGAGTACACATAAAATAAAAACTAATTAAGCAGAACTGAGGCATTTTATGTAGAATGCAATCAAAATATTTAAAGTATCCCACACCTGTAATTTCTATTTAAACATACCCCAGTACGAATTGTTTATCAGTAAAATGTAAAATAAACAAATAAATTCAACTTCACCAAAGTCAAATACATTTTTTTATTTTTATTTTCAATATCTTAGAATGTTTTTCATGCATAAAACACAAACACTGCATTCTCAATGCTTTGCAAAATTTCAGGAAATGAGTCACAGTTTAAAAAAAACTGAAAATACTTTCAGAACAAATTGTATAAAATGATTACATTTAGCAACATTAGAAAATTAAAAAAAAAAACATTGGAGAAAAGTCAGCTTATTAGGCATGGAATGAAGAGGTGACCAGTGAGGTCAAATGGAAAGAAGTGAATATATTCTCCAAATAATTTGTCATACTAAAATCCACATTTAACACTTATATTGCAACTACTCACCAAAATATAATCTTTCATTTTTTTAAGTAAAATCATTGAGTGTATAGAGTAAAATACAAACAAAGCATCCTGAATCATCCCTGAAGCAAAATGATATTTTATGTTGCATAATCAAACAATTCAGTGTCATTTCCCAGTTATTTAAGTTTGGGTTTTGGCACAGCTTTGAGTAAAACAGTCCTGTATTTCTCGCTTTGGTAGACATCTGACTCCATGGCTTCGCTGGAGTCATTTAGTGTCACGTACACATCTCCGTTGACTTCAGTCACTTTATGAATTCTTTGTTTGACACCCTTGGAGCGCCACCTAGTCCTCAGTGGTTTTGCTGTAGGATCATCCACAGCTTGGTAAAGTCCTTCACCTTCTGCAAGTGTGATCTTATACTTGTGCCACGGACAGACAATGCACAGCCGTCCATTAAACTCCTGCGGGTGACATACCATAAAGTTGGGTGTTACATCCATATGACAGTGCTGTATGACTTTCGTAAAAGAGAGACTGAATTTATTAACCAACTCCTACACAGAACTATGTCAATTAGTGCCTGTTATTTTGAGTAAATGATCCCTAATATTTACACATAATATCAGAAAAATCACCTCAATGTCTCCATACTGCAATGCACCCCCTGAATCTGTCAGTGGAAAAAGAAAGCATAATGTATCATACACTGGAGCATTTCAAGAGTGATGAGCTTCAGCAGAAATGTCGCTACCAACAATGCACATGCATTCAACACCTACGGTAGCAGCGCATGTCCATTGCATAAAGCTGCCCCTCATGGTACAAAACCAGAACATCTCTGCACCCATTCACCAGCTTTGTCACCCGCCCAGCCTTGATGATTTCCTCCTTCTTCCCTATGAAGTGCAAGGTAGGAGGGCATGAGGAAGAAGGGGAAGATGATGACGAAGAGCAGGTCTGGTTAATGTTTTCCCCAGAGGACATGCTGATGATTTCTTAAAGGTGATAAGCAGATTGAACAAGTTTTAAAATCCACAAAACATAGAAAAATGGTTCAAATGCAATAGTTACTAGCAACTCCTGTTAATATCCTTTTCTCTCTCATTAGAGCGTAGCTACTTTAAAACATAAAAACATGACAGGAATTCACAACATTTGTACAAATATTGTCTAAACTGGAGGGGAAAAGGGGGGTTAATGACTTTTAATAAGTCATTTAATTAGGAATAATTTAGAATCGGCACAAACATAGTGGGAAAAGACAAAGAAGTGGAGAGCAACCCATAAGAAGCAAACTTTTTGATGGACGTGTTAATGTTTGTTTTTTATGTATTTATTGTAATCTATATTATTAAAAACAGATAGAATCGCATCGTAAATTATTATTTATCTTTAATTAATGTTATTATTGACATGCCTGCTTATACATAAATTAACCTACCTTTTATAAACTTTCGTAGCTGGTTGTCATGGCAGCAGATATTGTGGTCCTCAAACTGGTTCTTGAGAAAGATAATTATATCAGTAACGAAGCATGCCGCTTATCTCGCTTAATTCATACACAAAATGGACACGCCGACGCGTAATCTTTATCAAACAGGCTTATTAAATATCTGCACGTGACAAATGATTAAATTCTAAGTAAAATTAAACTCGTGTTGTTTCTAGCAAATGTACGGAAGAAGAGCTAACGTCGTGTGTTGCATTCAATTTCATCCCCAGTGAAACACGGAACTTTCTGATCAACTAGACCGAATGGCTTTTAATGGCGATTAAGCATCGACTGTAGCTATAAACAAGGCTGTTAAATTAAATGCTATTAAGCCACGCTCATTTGATATCTCATTATATTTGTTCATTTTTAAGAGTCAAGTAGCTTTTTTGCCTGTTGTAAAAGGGCATGCTTGTTGTTAAAAACCTTAGCAACTTCAATAAAAGTTGAGGTAGTAAATAAATTATTTGAATTGCTGCATTCTGTTTGATGTGAAAGCATATTCTAGAAAAACTGTCCTCCAAAGGCACAATATTTTTTTCTTATTTTATAGTATATTTATCAGTATTGGAGATAATATTCATAGTAGGCTACTCCACTTAAATTATGGTGCAGCTACTTTACTTTTAACAAAAATTTATATATTGTGCAATACATTATGCACCTATGTTAGTGCAGTTTATTTAGTATAATTTACAATGTAGATATGATGTATATATTTATGTGTACAACACCCCAGCAAACACATTTCCAATCCACCAGTTTTTATTGTTCATTATTCAGGTCGCAATAAATCCAGTGGAGTAGATGGCTTAGTGTGCAAAGGGCTTTTTGTCTTAATGGGTTTACTGGTGGGCTTAAGCCCTTTGACGGATTATCTCTCAATGTAATGCTGAACTGAGCATTATTTGGTTGGACCAGTCGTCTCTGAAATTCTGCTTTTATTTCTAATATATCTGCTTCAATGGGATCTGGTTTGCATGCACAGCGGGAAAAGAGAGAACTTTAAACTTTGTTGTTATGGAGACCCAGTTTGTGTACGGAAATACCGGTCAAGCCTGCAACTTGCTGAAAAATTAATGCCTTCGGTTAGTTAAACCTTACATGTTCTCTCATTTATGCATTGCAGCTGAAAATTCTGGAGTGAGTCTTTTCAATTATTCTAACATTTATGAAAAACAAATAGCTTACAACTAGCTTATCACACATAACATTTAAGCTGAATAGTAGTGATTTGAAAAGGATACCTCTTTTGGTTTTGAAGGTTTTTATTCTAACATCAAACTGTTTGTTAATGGTTTAGATTTATAACTTAAATGTTTTTTTAATTTCATCTAATTATTGTTCCAAAGACAGAGTATGATATCGTGGTATGAATTGACTGTGGCTAAGCTAAGCCTGATGTTAAGGAGCTGGGAGGTTGTTAGACTGAGAGGGACAATCTGAAGATCCACCCAGTCATGCCAAAACTTAGGCTAATCTACAGTAGAAGTCAACAGCTGCTTGCCTATGTTTACTCTATTTAAATTTGACACTATAGAGAAATGCATGACGACTGCATGGCGCTGCTATGGCTCTATCCCGCTCTAGTGTCAGATTTCAGCATCATACCGGTGCCCCAGGCTTTCCATACCATCAACAGAACACAGGGATAGTAACGATACAGTGAGCAGCCATAGGTCTCTGACAAAAATGACTAAATAAGACATGTTTTTTTGGGGGTGTTAGTGGGATGGCATGCAGATTTCAACCTTTTTTCTTTTCTGTGTAAGTTTAGCTTACAACTGTATAATTATGTTGTGCTTGTCTTTTTCTGTCACCAACTGATGCAGAGAGTAAAGTGACATGTCTGCCTCTCCCAGGACAGGTGAGGTGAATGTAAAGGACAAAAAAGAGAGAAAAAGGTAGGCAAAGAAATGACAATATGCCTATACGAGTGTCTGAAAGCTGTTGGATTACAGCGTCACTATGCAAGGTAAGCAACAGTAGGACATTGAAAGTCAAAATTGTTCTGTATTCTCTAATAAGATTACAGCTCCACACTTTGCTTTGTGTCTTAGGTTTACATCACTGGGTGTTTGCAGTGCAGACCTTATTTCAGGGTTAAGCATGGAAGACTATCCCCTCCTGGGAATCCGCTCTATGGAGGACAGGACTCGGCTTTTTCATCTGGTCCAACTGATAAAAAATCATGATCCAAAGAGCCTTGCATATGATGATGAATGTAATGAGAGCTATTCTGCAGTGGATGGTAGCAGTCCTGTTGATTATGGAAATCCTGATAAAGATGTGAATGAGGATCAGGATGAAAGTGGAGCTGCTATTTCAAATCCAGACGTAGCTAGTTTTGCGAGACCATCAAACGTTTGCAGACGTCTTAACTTCAATGACGAGTCCACTGAACTCCAGAAGAAGCTGTTTCCTCATCCTGAAGATGTTCATCCCTTTACAGGTCTTGAAAGAAATAAAAACCCAGTCCAGGGAAAAGGGTCAGCCATACCTGTGCAGCTTCAGCTTCCCAACAGAAACGAGCAGCTATATAGTGACCAAGAGAGCAGCAACTGCAAGTTAGATGTATATACTAGTTGTTGTCTGTGTGAGTGTCATGATGGGAAAAACAATCAGCTAGACATCAGAGGAGGAAATTCTACTCTCAACTCAACCAAATTAACACGAAACAGTGAAACTTTCAACAAGCTAAAATGCAGTTCTGCATCAGTGAAGCCAAAGACATTTGACAACAACCCATTTAAACATAAAGACAAAAACAATGTCTCTTGGAATAAAAGTAGTTACACAGACATAGCCAAGTTCATTCCTGTTTTTGAAGCACAGAGAACAGCTGGCTACAACTATGGACTGCCACTGAGTTCTACTCACCACCCACGGAAAAAGTGAGTTGCTAATTTCTTTCACCTTTGTGCAGGATGTGATGACGGTTTGCAAAAACTTTGCCTCATTTCTGCATATTTCTTTTTATGTATTCCAGACATGTGGGAGGACAGCGGATTAGTGTATTTGTGAGGAAAAGACCTTTAATACAGACTGAGTGCCGAAGAGGAGAGAAGGATGTTCTGACAACTCCAGGTGGAGAATGTGTGATTGTCCATGAAAACAAACAAGCTGTGGATCTAACACACTACATACTACAAGTAAACATGCAACAGAAAATAAAAATTCCTCCAGTACCAGATTTTACAGGATGCTTTACCAGCATAATGTTTGTTTATTTATTTATTTTTTGTCCTTCAGCACAAGTTCTACTTTGATCAAGCTTTTGGGGATGAGAGCTCGAATGAAGAGGTGTATCAAAGAGCAACTTATCCTCTGGTGCAGCACATGCTCAGTGGGTATGTTGTGATGTTCATTGTACTTTTTTTTAATGAGGGGTGGGTATAGGTGGGTGGGGGATGAGGTGGGGGTGGTTGGTAGTGTCAGTTTAAAGTTTTAGCTCAATTGTTTCTACTACATGTCTTTCTCTCTAGTCTCCAATCCAACTTTGTTGCATTTGCATCTACAGGGGCAAGTCCACCTGCTTTGCATATGGACAGACAGGTGCAGGAAAAACTTACACCATGCTGGGCTTATCTCCAGAGAAACCTGGGTTGTATGCTCTGGCAGTGCGGGACATTTTCACTCATCTGTCTACCACATACAAGTACTCATCACTGCTGGTTTATGTCAGTTTCTTTGAAATCTACTGTGGCCAGTTGTATGACCTGTTGGACCACAGAAAAAGGTGTGTGGATGTGTGTGTGTATAGCTCAGAGCATATGTATGTATTTTGTAATGAATCTTATAAAACATGTGATTGTTGAAGCAATGTCAGAATCCGATAAACATAATCTTCACTCTTAGTTATGGTAATAAAACTGGATTTATTTTTATCTTTTTCCTAATGGAGGTTATTTGCCAGAGAAGATGGCCAAAAAGTGGTTCATATTTCAAGGCTGCGTGATGTCAGAGTGGACTCAGTCAGCTCACTGCTGGAGGTTTGTCATGATTAACACCACCACAACCATTAGAGCGTATTCATAAATTAGCTATGATATTTAAAAATAGTTACTGATTCTTTAAAAAAAGAAAAGTTTAAATTTAATTGAAAATATTATACTTTAGATTGTATAAATGTTAATCAGAAAAGACAGTATGGAAGCAGGCTTAAGAGAGAGGTAGAAAAGCAGAGTTCAGTATGCAGCACATGTCATCAGGGTTAAAATGTCTGCTTAAATCCTTACTGATGCACCAGCTAACTCTTAAATCTTTTCAATTCTTCAGATGTTATCCGACTAGATAAAAAAGGTATATATTACTGTGTACTAGTTGGTGATTATGGCTAACCTTCTCACTATTCTCTCCCGTTGCCTGCATCTATTATTGTCTTTGCCAGGTTATTTCACAGGGTACAGCAGAACGGACACAAGGGATGAGTGGTGTGAATCCATTCTCCTCTCGTTCCCACGCCTTGCTTCAGATTCAGCTTAGAGATTCAAACCAGCAGATAGCTGGAAGGTGAGCCATTAAATGTTTTATTACCTTCACCGAGTAGGTCATGATTTGTTTCACTTTTTAATTTTTTTTAGCTTTCTCTTAGTTAGCAGGACTTGTCACCATTTTGGATGAGATGGATGAGAAGGGGAGGATATAAAACTACACTGCCGCCATCTTCTGTGGAGTCAAGTTTAAGAAGCCTCTATGAAAATAGATTATATATTATATTAAATGAGATGCTGTTAGATTTATTTGGATCAAAATTACATTAAAGCCCCAAAATTCCCACTCTTGGATGTCTCTTATGTATGCCATGATGACTTCATACAACATATGTCATAGCAGATATATTGGTCATGTGTCAGTAACACTTTGATCTGTAAAAAATAGACAGGATACTCAGGGGCACCGATATCGAGGAAGCACAGAAAATGTCCAAATGTGAACTCGGCACATACTGAAGAGACGTTTTGCTTGTTTCAAATGCTGTAACACATATCGTTTCAAAACATGGTAGTGAGACCACCAGCATTAGCTACAAGATCTCTAGCATTACAGTGAAAAACTGAGCAAAGAAGTGCCTATGTAAGAAGTGTGTATGTATATCTGTGCAGAATGTGGTTTGTTGACCTGGCAGGAAGTGAAAGGGCATCAGATGCCAAAGAACCCGACAAGCAGAGTCGCATCGAGGGAGCTGAGATCAACCAGAGTCTGTTGGCTGTAAGTTATGCAGACAGCATCAGATACTCCGATATCCCACTCAAAACACATGAGAATATGTTTTTTTCTCTTATTGTTTTTCTTTCTTATAAAACGTTTTGTTTTTTTTTTTTGTCTCCAGCTTAAAGAATGTATTCGTTCCCTTGACAGAGAAGAATCATACACACCTTTTCGACAAAGCAAACTTACTCTGGTAAGAAGTGACTTATGATACAAATATACACAAATATAACCCTTAATGTTCTCGTTTCTCTGTGTGACCCATAAATTCCCCTGTGATTTGATAGATAACTTCATTCTCATTCAAGGTTTTAAAAGACTCATTTGTTGGTGACTCAATGACATGCATGATTGCAAATGTTTCTCCTGGTCAATCAGCAACCGAACACACACTCAATACACTGAGATATGCAGATCGGTAAGTATTCACTGAGAATGAATAGTTATGATGGTATAAATTTGACAAATTTGACAAGTTACTGGAAAATTTGTCCTTCACTTATGCCTAAATGATGTGATATGATAAAAACTCTTTTTATAGGGTAAAGGAACTGAGAGGGCCAGAAAGAAAAAAAGGAAGAAGAGTTAGCAAGATGGTACCTTCTCCTCAACATAGCGGGTCCAAAAGCAACAGCAGTAGCAGTGTTGGGATGCCTAATACGACAAAATTAAGGGAAAAAAATGAGGATTTTGGTTCCAATACGCCTACAACTAAATTACACACAGGGAGCAGACTTTTCTGCTCAACACCTACGAACAATATATGTGGAGAGGAAATAGAAGCAGTGGCCAGAAAAGGGATTGGACTTGAATATGTTAAACCAGTTAGAGTTTGTCTGGCAATGGATGTTAAGAGTGATGGGAGCAAAGGAACAAATGAAAGAGAGCCTATAAGAGTAAAAACGCACACAAAGACTCACAACCACTTCACTGGAGAGAAAAGTGTCAGGGCGGTGTTGGAGCAAGAAAATAATGAGCAGATAAAACAGAAAGAAACCCATAAACCTTGTTTAGCTTTCACTGAAAGGGAACCTGGATTCTACAACAGAGGGAGAGGGAGCTGGCAGCGTTCTATAAAAGAAACAAGAGGACAGGAAGTAGAATGGGTAGAGCCAGTAGAAAACACAAGCAGGGAAGTAGCGAGGCAAAGCCAAAGAGGATTAAATATTTATACTGATGATATGGAGAGGAAGAGGCACCTCAGATGTTATCATCAGAAGCTACAGCAGTTTAAACCTTCATCGGAGTCTCCATCTGCCCATTCCTCTCCATCCTTAACATGCTCAACGTCTTCCTCTTGTGTTCAGGGCTCTGTATCTTCCCCCGAGCAATCATCTCACCCATCACTCTCTACCCAAATGTATCCTGCTTTGGGAGACACTTCAGCTGCATGTGGGGTCGGAGTGGCTAGAGCTGGTTATGATATAATACCTTCTTCTAAAAGAGAGACTTGCAGACAAACTGAAACATCTTTAAACTTCTGGAACGATAAAAATACAGATGCTCTCTGCAACTGTGGTAGCAGTGAAGACTCAAGGGTTTTTTTGGAAGATATACAGACATGCGTAGACTGGTGTCAAAATAGGAAAAGAGCATCAATTAAGGCAAGAGGCGAAGCAAAAACCAGAAGAGCTCATAAAAGCCCATCTGGTGTGAAAGGGGTAGAGAGAAAGTGTTCATGGGTAGCAGCCACACAAGTGGAACCTGCAAACAGTGTGATCAGTCCAATTTCAACAGAGACACAACTGTCTTATAGTTGCATTTTAGAGAAAAGAAAAGAAACAGATGAACTGGATACCTCAGGAATCCCAAATGATGGGGTGTGGAGAACTAAGCAAAAAGAAGCAGCTGACTGCAGCAGCATGGAGAAAAGCTACGGCTTCTGTAGCCACCCTCCTTATGAGTCCCAGAATCAGCAAGCTCCTGCAGAAAGGCCTCTCTCACCACCATATGAACGTACCTACACACTCCTGACTCCAAGCAAACCCTGTGAGACTTCTATTGAATCAAATTATATTACATCTAATGCCAACATTTGTACTTCACTACTGCAGAATGCTCCACATGCGACTATCCAGAGAAAGAAGGTACCCTACTCTTTTTGTGCTACATTACCTGTTGCTACTATCATGACAAAGGCTGGATGTATGATACCTGCTGAGTCACCATCAAAATGTTCTGTTTACGCAAAGGCATACAGCTGTCCAGACACCAACTCCAAAAAGTCTGTTCTACTTCAAGACGGGACTTGTGTGGATTCTTTTAGTTACATCATGGATCCGCTCAGCATCTCCCTGCTTCCAGTGGACCAGCCGGCTGGAACAACTTCAGCTCTACAGGAAAACAACAGCAACACATCAGCTTGTCCAGCTGAAATGAAGAGTGGAGACATTAATAGATGTGAAATTGAGAAAAAGTGTCTCCCATGTGCTGAAATGGAGAGTAAACTTGTTGAGGATGCAAAATATCTCTGTTCTCTTTTGGAGCAGCCACAAGAAAAGACTCTCCATTCTACTGATAATAATCATACCGAGCGCCAGATATTCATAAAAAACAATGTCTTTGGAATAGGTAAGTGTGAGTCTCTACGTCTTTCTGTGTGTGTGTGGTGAAAGTAGTGAACATCTTATTGTGTCCAGGTCCAAAAAAGCCCGAGTTTACCTCGGCCTCAATCCAGAAGCAAGGGGACCGTCAGAAAACACATACAATACCAGCTTACAACAAAAATGTCAGTGCATCGCCACTTAAATCTGCTTCCTTTGCTTCTGCACACACTCCTGTCAGATTAGCTTCTGTCCAGCAATTTGACAACACCGACTTACGCCATTTTCAAAATCCACCAGTATATGCATGTGATGAGAACAGAAAAGATTCATTCTCCATCACAACACAACACAGTGGTTCCTCCGCTCACGCCAGTAAACTATCAGACCAATCCAGTCATTCATACATTTCACCTAAACCAAACAACCCCACAGAGTTAAGTAGGCAAAAACCATTTAGCAATCAGGATATTAGACCTACAGTCCATCTGCTTACCCTGGAAGACTTGAACCACATCAAGTAAGTAAGAGTTCTCTGTATTTTATAAATGTATTCAATATAAATTTGAGTGAGATGTCCACATGCTAAAACTACTGAATATTACTTTTGCACTCAACTTAACATTAGGTGGTGTATTGTCAAGGCCCATTTGGAGCAGATTAAAGATATGGAAGCTTTATGTTGTAAAGAGAAGAAGCTTTTGTACCAGCAACATGACATGGTTAGACTAAATCACTTCAAAAATGTTTAAGTTATACTCCTTCCTTTTAATGAATATAAATGTCTTTTTCTCTTTGTTTCCGTGTCTAATAGGCATTTGGGGAATATATCCACAGGTTAGCAGAGATCATGGAAAGAAAATCGAGATGTGCACACATCATGAAAACTCAGCTGCAGCCATATCTAAAACATATTAATTCCATGAAGTCTCAAACGAAATCCCAAAGAGAGAATGATCATGATCCAGTTATGTAAACAGAAAGTTTTTTTTAATAGGCACGTTTATGTGCAGTTATAGTCATTGCTTAATTTATTGTAATTGTACAAATGTTACACATTGCATGTCAGAAAATAAACTTGAAATGTGTTTTTCTTATGTTGAAAACAATGAATTTGTTAGAATTTTCTGAGTGAATAAGTGTGAGTGATTGTTTGTCTGTCTGTGTTGGTCCTGTGATGGACAGTGATGGACAGGGTGGTGTACCCTGCCTCTCGGCCAATGATTGTTGGAATAGACTGCAGAAGTGGTTGAAGTTTCAGTTGAAGCACCAATTGTAGTTTGTGAAGATGGAGTTGTGAGTGCTGACTCTTTTATTG
>JBAMHX010000013.1:13792359-13820548 GCA_037177515.1 Pseudomugil tenellus | reverse complement strand
ATATATATCCTGTTTTTGATAAATTTGGTGAGTTCCACGGTAATTATTTCTTTTTTAGCATCAGTTTGCTATTGTAGTTAGATGTGGGGTGTGATCATTGTATATTGTATATTACTTTTCTGTTTAAATGTGAACCTCACACTAGCTCTGAGTAAAGTAAGCCCAACATTTACTTAGCAAGTGGTTAATTTAAAAAATATTCTCTAAAAGAGACATTGTTGTGGGTATCAAGTGTTTTCATTAATATTACATAGATTTTTTTGTTTGTTTCTTACAAAAATAACGGTTTGCATTTAAATAAAAAACTATTTGATCATAAAAAAACGTTATGTACGCTTGAGTGTTTTTTGAGAAAGGTGATTTTCTGATTATGTTTGTTTTTATTCTACTTTCTAGCCAAAGTAAAACAAAGCGAATACATAAAGAAATATACATATAGGCTACCATCAATCTTGAGCAGAACTTAGGTTGGCAACTTGTTGACTTGTTGACGGTGTTCTTGACTTATTTCATGGCTGTCAGCTATGGGACATTTTCCTTCAGATCTAGGTGTAATTCAGTCTGAATACTTTACATAAAATTTTAATCAAATACAACTTTATTTATACAGCACTTTTTAAACACAAGTAATTTAAATGCTGAAACAAGCAATTACTAAAAACTTAAACAATCTTAAAACTTTCAAGTCTTTAAAACGCTATTGATAATAAAAAAAAAATCCACCTGTTGTCTGCCAAACTAGACACATGCGCAAGCTTCCGAACGTGAACGCGCACGTCAGGGCGCGGCGTTGGACCATCTGACCAGCTTCGTAAAATATGGTTGGCAGCAACTTCTTTACACCGCTGAACAACGGCGCCGAGGGTCACGTGACAGCATCTGCTGCTGCTGCCTGCTGGCTGAGCGAAGCGTGTTAGCAGGTAAAGTTAAAAATGTGTGTCTATTTAGATTTATTAGTTTGATAAATTTAAGAATCGCCCAAACCTTAAACTCACCGACGTACTGCTTCCTTTCAGAAAACTTCAGTTGACCTATTCCTATAACCCTTCGCCTTGTTTAGTTGTTAGCTATCTATCTCGCTAACTAGCCAGCGATGTTACACTGTGAGTGCTGCATTGTGTATGGACGGGCCGTTCACATGTTAGGCACTTAAAATAGCGTGAAACTGTTAGTACTAACTGTATTTGGACAACTATTCCCCCTTACATAGAAGTGAAATGTCGGATATAATTCGTTGTGACGTTGTGTGTCAAGAAACACGCTACAGTTTTTTCTGTTGAAGTTGTTAGCTTGCGGCTAACATTAGCCTTCTCGGTTTACACAAAGGGGCTCCTCTCTTTTGACACGTTTGTCTCGATTTTTCGTTTCGACCAATTGTAATAGCTAATGACAATATTTCCTGGCATGTTAATAAATCGCAACGTTAACTTTATTTATATCTTCCCGAATAATTTATGGATTTTAAGTAAAGGAATCACCAACAAATCGCACACGGAAACAAAGGCAATCGATTAACCATGCTACAGCTTTTCAGTGCCAAGTGACCTAATGTGAAAGTTAATCCGTGACCGTCATATATCCATCAAACGTTTTGTAACCTCTGTCAAACAAGATTCCTAGTTACTGTTGAATTTACAAGTGTATAACACTGGGAGTAATACTCTGGGAGTAAACTATACTGTTGAAACTCTTTACTGTCAAACTGTCTCAATTTTTCAGCTAGACATTTATTACCGCAGGTTGTCGGTCTCATTTGGGATCCTATTTGTTGTTTTTTCCTGTTGGGTAATAACATAAGGCTGCATGTGATATAACTTATGCTACTCTTATACTTCAATCGCGATTCTTCAGGCTGGCGTTTAATATGTGTTTTATGTTTAGATAGTTCTTTTGGGTGAACAGCAGTATACATATTTTCTTGTAGTAGATAAATGGAAGAGTAGGTATACATTTGGCAATACACGCAGGATAATACGGTGTTTTTGTGTGGGAAAGTGAGAGAGAGAGCTGTAAGATGACACCAGGACAGTCCCTCTTGGTTGGCTATATTTAACTAGGGATGTGGGGGCAACAGATGGGGGTTTTAGTCTTACATGGTATATGAGTGAGTCTCAGCCTGTTTTACAGTCTGTGTACAGCACTAGCAATGTGTATTAACTTAACACTACGTTTCAGCACAATAATGTTGTAACATTTCATGAATTGACCACCGGTTCTCTTTGCTTCTGTTCCCTCTTTATCTTTTCTCCAGATTTCTTTTTCTATTTTGTACATACATTGTTTTGTATATACTGTATATCATGACTTCAGTAGTCAGCAATCAAGCCCGGGGGACTCGGGACAAGATGCTGCCCACCACCACCACCACCACACAAACAACACAGCCACAGAAACAGATACAGGTGGGATATTACAAGTTTATTAAGTCTGGTATAAGTCAGTTGAAGGTATAGTCTGTGAATATCATTTTTATATTGAAGTGAAGAATGCAAATGATGATTTTGCCTTTGAAAATCTATTATGCAAAGGAATTGGAAAGATAATAAGTCAGTTTGAGTAGTTTTTGATGTTATGTTTGGTTAAATTGAAAGCCGTTGAGGACATTCACTTTCTGTTCTTGTTTTTCCCCAAACTTTGTATGTACTTTAGGCCACAGCGGAACAGATTCGTTTAGCCCAAATGATATACGACAAAAATGATGCAGACTTTGAAGACAAGGTCAAACAGGTTAGTTAATTTAGAGTAAAATGTATTTATAAAATTTCCCAGTTTAAGGACCTTGGCATGACACATTTAACTGTTACTAAATATTTTTTCCTGGGTTTTTAGTTGATTGAGGTAACTGGGAGAACTCAAGATGAGTGTATGGTAGCCTTCCATGACTGCAATGAAGACATAAACAGAGCCATCAATTTTCTTCTTGAGAGTACCTCAGACCCAGTAAGTGTGTGTACCGGTTCTATCAATCCATTTTTATATGTTTATACTTATTGTACATGGCTAGTCCTTCTTGAGCTTTGGCAAAATCTAACGAATTAACGAATTTTTAAGTTCAAACTTCACACTGTTAACTTTTTTTAGAACTCCTGGGAAACTGTGGGGAAAAAACGTGGCCTTGGAAAAGACGGAGGACCCTCGGAGATAAAGGAGAGCAGGGAAAAGAAAGGAGAGAGGGAAGCAAGTCGTGGGCGTGGAGGTCCCAACAGGAAGGGTAGAGGCATCAGTCGAGGACGAGAAGGTAGGAAAAGAAAAGAGGGCATTTAGATAAAACTCAGCTTTGTATATACATGTATAATCTGTCGTCTGAAATGTTTGCACTTCACTCATTTTCTTCCTCACTTTGATTCCTGCTGGATTTTAGGTCGGTCAGAGGAGAATGGGTTTGATGTGGCCCTTGGAGAGAGGGGTGCAGACCGTGGACGCAGAGGGCGGGGGAGAGGTGAGCAAAGGCAGCACATTTATACATTTTCATAAGAACTGCGTTGTTTTCTATTTCTTTCAGTATAAATGTTTTCAGATGGCAGGATTGTCTTTAAGCTGGGCCTGAGTCTTTTTTTTCCAACTGCTTGTCTTTTGAAATAACTTGAAATGTTCCCTAAAACTGAGTTGAAAAAAATCTGTTTGAGATGTTTCTTTGACCAACTACATTTTTTTTAGAGATTTGTTTTTAATCTGTGAAATATCTTTTAACCCCTTAACACCCATTTAAATGGGAGAAGTCCATTTCAAACATTGTCAAAAGATTTGAAACTTCGCAGCCTGCATACTTCCATGTGTCTGTTTCATTGCCGTGGTTAAGTCCCTTCATCAACTAGTCGGCAGTGCTAAGTTCAGAGTTCAATTCTAAGTTTTGTCACGGGTTGTTGGCTGTATTCACAAACACAGACACACTCTCTCTTTAAATGCTCTCAATACTTCTACAGTTGCTGCTGCTGCTCTTCTGCAACTTCTTCGTCTTTTTCCTGTTCCTCCTCTTCTTCTAAAATGGCCGCTTTGATAATTTTGCTTGTATGTCAGCCAATAAGGTCAATACTGCCCCTGTGATTTCAGGTGGTATTGCTCCATTTTCTGCACCAAGCAAAGTAGCTAAGCCCCTGAAAACTGACTAAATTAAATGTATAAACGATGCAGTAAATGGTTACAACTGTCTGTCTTTGTAAATGTCTTCAGTGTTGAGGGGTGTTTAGTCTATAGTGGGTTGTCTTCCTGTAATTAATTACTGACTTTAGATACACAAAAACTGTACCACATTTTAGCAGATATTTAACATGATGGTAGGGGAACTTAAACATGTCTTTACATCTTCAGGACCAGGGGTTCGTGGCAGAGGAAGAGGAGCTGTTGGTAGCAGGTTTTCTTCACAGGGAATGGGGTAAGAACGTGTGTCAAATATGAATCTTAAACTCAAAATAAGCTAAAGAGGTGTTGATGTTTACAAGCACATATCTTAAATAAATATGTGGAAAACCAAGTTTCTGACTCTCTTAACAGAAAGGAAAAAATGAAGTATTTATCTGATGTACAATTCCTCATCTTCACATGTTTCTCCACTCTTACAGCACCTTCAATCCAGCAGACTACACTGCTAACTCTGGTGCTCGCCAGGAGCATTTTGATGGAGATGGCAATGAAACTGCAGAGGGAACTGGTAAGTGAAATGGCATAAAATAGTGCCTCATTTTAATACCAATTACTTCTAGTTGTATTTTTATGCTATAGTTGGATTCTTCATGAATAGTAGCAATCTATCATTGAGACAAATTACTGACTACTATGTGTTAAATTTAAGTTGAAATAGTCCAGAATTGGGGAAAATAATTTAATGTATCAAGTAAATGTCATTATGGAAACACTAACATGTCTGTTTTGTTTTTGTTAAGGAACTTGGGGAGGCAATCTTGAAGACTGGACTTCAGAGGACTGGAATGAAGATGTAAGTCAGCACTTCTGTGTGATGTAAAAGGAATTTGCCATTGCACAAGTTTTATTTAGTGATCTTGTTGTTAAATATGCTTGCACAATTTTTTTGTATCTATCTATTAATTTTCTTTGATTTTGTTTCAGTTGTCTGAGACCAAAGTGTTTACTGCCTCTTCTGCTCCAACAAACCACATCACACCTGGACACAAGTAAGATCATTCTTCACAAAGTCCCAGTGAACAGAGCATGGTTTCCTCTGTAGGAATGGATTTTATTCAACCTGTACCATGCCAATACACTTCTCCCCAACCAATGTTTTTGTTCTTTTTTTTCTCCTTAGCATGGATCTGTCCAGCCTACTACCGAAGACTGGAGTTGCTGTAGGAGGGTCAATGGACTCTGACTTGGGGGCGATAGTTGAAGGCCCCTCAGCAGAAGATTTGGGCCAAAGCCTTGTATTCACAAATTCTCACCACAATGGACGTACTGCAACACACAGCTACGCACATGCCACAGCCAACAGCTACGCCCATGCTGCCTCTGCTAGCGCTACCTACGCACATGCTGCTCTGGTATGCACAACCTTATACATTAACACTGATGCACAATACTGATATGCCATTCTCTTTTTTTTATCTAATGTTTTGTGTTTGTGCTCCCAGTCCTCGGTCATAGGTTCTGGTTTTGGTTCCCTGAATGCACCTAAGCAGACATCAACCTCTGACATACGGACATCCGAACATCTCAACGGACCTCGGCTTGGTCAGAGAGCCGGTCAAATGTTGTCATCAACGAGCAGCAACAATGTTTCCAAAGATGCAGGGCCACCTCAAATGCAGAGTCCTGCTCCGGGCTCCTCACCCTCTATAGATGCCAAGCCTCAGAGGGTGGAGAACGGCCCCATTACAACCCAACATTGTAAGTTAATCTCCAAATTTTAGAACAGGAATTTTTATATCCATCATTTGTGGTTGAATCCAAAAATGTTGATTGTTATTCCACGTTTTCTACAGTGGAAATGAAGCTTCAGCCAGAGCCATCAGTAGTGCTCAGCCAGCTGGCTCAGAGGCAGCAACAATCCTCCATCCTTCCCACAACAGCAGAGCCTCCGGGTCTGTCTCAGTCACATGCACCACAGGTCCCAACACCACCAGGTAGAACTGCAGCGCAGTGATGTACTGCAACATTAAAATTGGTATTATTCATTTACACGGCAAAAACTAAGATCTAAGTAAGATTGAACATCTCAAATCAAAGACACATATGCTTCTTTTTTTTGAACGCAAGGAAATTATTCTTACTTAGTAGGTTTTTTTTTTTTTAAGATTTTTTTTTTTTACTTGTTTTAGGAATTCTTGAAAGGTTAATGTTCCATGAAAAAAGATGAATTATCCGCCAACAGAATAAGAAATGTGATCTTATTTCAAGGAAAATTAACCTAATTTTTGTAGGTTTTTTTTTTGTTTTTTAAAGCTAGTGTTTGTAGTGTTTTGAAATGGGATCAAAACACTTCTCAACTTTCAACAAATGAGATAAGAAAAGTACTGTGTAGTTATAACTCTAGTACTGCGTTCAAGGGTACTGCAAACAGTCCTAACCAGTATCTGTTCTGTCACATCATGGAAGTATTAA
Organism: Pseudomugil tenellus; assembly: GCA_037177515.1. Lineage (NCBI taxonomy): Eukaryota > Metazoa > Chordata > Actinopteri > Atheriniformes > Pseudomugilidae > Pseudomugil > Pseudomugil tenellus. The sequence goes on along the minus strand of JBAMHX010000013.1, from coordinate 13,813,996 downwards.
TATTTTCTTAGTGGCTTCTGACAATCTGTGTGGTGCTGTGACTTTTAAAGGAATTATAAAAAGAAAAAAACATTCTTCCTTTCCATTTCAGGTCACGAGTCCTCTGTTTTTCCAGCAAGAGATGGGGCCTCCCCAGGAAGTAAGCTGTCAGGCCTGGAGCCTCCAATAACTGAGCCACCTCAGCGTCAATTAAAGACACAAAGGCGAAGAGTCCCGCCTCCATCAAAGGTTAGACCTTTCCAATGAGATAAATGACATATCAATCTTTATGCAGTAATTGTTGACAATTTATATCACATACAAGAGGAAATAGTAGTTGAAAAGTAACATCAAAGTAACAACACATTTGTCTGCCTCAGATACCATCATCAGCTGTGGAGATGCCTGGTTCTGCAGATATGTCTGGCCTGAATGTTCAGTTTGGAGCTCTCGATTTTGGGCCTGAAGCTGGTAGTGGAACAGCAGACGTGTCGCAGACTGAGTCAACCAGGGAACACACCCCTGCTCTGGCCCAAGCAACTATCTCTATTCCTGCTGCTGCTCCTACACAGCAAACACAGAACAGCATCTTCTCCAAGCCAGGAGCTATGAGGTACGTGGTCATGTTGTTTTGAATTGGAGTGTGAAGCTAATTTTCTTTTATATAAAATATTCTCATTCTTCTGGGAACATTTTTAGTATTTATTACGGAAAATAAACTAGATGTCATCGTATGATATTATACTTTGGTAAATAAGGTAATGTGCTAAAACTTTAAAGCAGTGATGTTGTCATCCCCTTACTTCTGTTATCTTATTGATGTGTTTCAACTCTTAAAATATGTCACTCTATCCTGTGTTTCTATTAATTATGTGAATAGTGAACATATGAACAGCTTACCCGTATCAGATGCCAACTTCCATTTGCCATCGTTGGGCTTACCCAGTGGTACTCCTTCCCCATCCATTGGTCTTCATGGTGCAACTGCACCACCGTCCTCTGTCCCTTGTGCAACCAGCCGTGTGGAGAACAGTGGTCCCAGGTCTCTTCCACCTCATCTTGGCTTCTCTCAAAGCAAAGATGTCCAGTCAGCTACTACTGCCCCTTTGACGGTAACAATAAACCTTTTTCTGTCTGTATACTTAGAAGTTCGGATAACAAAGGAAAGATTTTAACTACAAACAATTATTTTTTAAATACTCTGTAGTTATAAAATATTTAAATCAGACTCATAAAACCTCAACTGGATATTTATTTTCTTAGAATGGTTACACTGGCATGAAGACACAGAGCACACAGGAAAGTGAGTACTTTGACCATTTTGTTTTAAATATCTTCACTGCATACAGATATGCATGATGTGGCAGAAAAAAACCCTCTTGGTAAAACCTGTCATTCTTGTATTCCCTCTCCTACATTCATTTTGTATCTTTAAACATGCAAGACTGTTTATTATAACAATATCTCTCATTTCTTATTAAACCAGCTACATCCTCAACTAGAACAGGAAAAACTGCCTCTCCTGTTATGACAAGTGAGAGTGGCTCAGGTCACCATGTCTCTTCCCATGCCGTTACACCTGCCCACTCAACACCCACCCCTTCACTCAGCAGGTAAGAGATTCTATGATAATTGTTACATTTAGTCGGGACATGATTGTTGCAAACACATTCATACGTGTAATGTGCAAACGCTTTTCATACGTGTAAAGCATCTGAAAAAGAAAAAGCAGTCTAGGCAATATATTCATTCAAATGCTCTCTATCCGGCCAAGTAGGGATAAAGGTAGGGTGGACCATCTATCCAAATCCTCACTGATGCCTCTGATTATCTTTTTCTAATTAGCATCATATAGTTTGTCTAGGGATAAGGCGATATGTATCCCAAGTTCTTAAGACATTCTGCAGGACATTTAAAACCACTATTGGTCTTAAATTGCAGTTGAATTTTGCTCTCAATGCTCATTGCTTCAGTTTAGTCTAACTTTTACTTTGTATCCTTAATAAAAGCCAAATGTTGAAATAATCTCTTTAAAGTGAGGGATTGACAAAGCAGGCTCTGAAAGGCACAGTAGGACGTCGTCGGCGTATAATGATATCTTGTGTTCTTCTCCGTTTACTATGAGGCCTTTAATCTTGACATCTTTAATAATTTGGGCCAGGGGTTCTATACTAATTGCGAATAATAGTGGGGACAAGGCGCATCCTTGTCTGCATCCCCGCTGTAAATTGAAAGCCTTAGATTTGAATCCATTTACTTTAACCGAGGCCTGCGGGCTAGAGTACAGTATTTCTACCAATTTCAAGAAATTTTGACCAAATTTAAATTCTTTTAGAGTTTGGATTAAGATTAACCAGGACACGCGGTCGAAGGCCTTATACGCATCTAGAAATAAGACCATGGCTTCTTGTTTACTACTCTGTTAATATGAGATTAGGTTCAGCAACCTACGGATATTATCTCCATAATACCGTCCATTGATAAATCCAGTTTGATCTGGTTGTATAATGTGAGTGCTGATCTTGTTGACCCTCCTGGCTAGGACAGTTGTCAGTATGCGAAGGTCTCCATTCAGTAGTGATATTGGTCGTTCCAGGAGGGAGCCATAGATCTGGACTCCAGAGCATGATGGTAGGCCTTCAGCAATAACGGAGATATAATGTCCTTAAAGGAAACAAGGGGGTAGGAAAATCCGGGTCAGCCTTAATGGCTGCCGGGCCTAAGCTGCTGGTGTCAATAAGCAGCTGTGCGAACAGAGTCTTTTCACTTCCACTTAAACGAACCATTTAGGTTTGGTACTTTTGGGAGTGGCACTCCGGCGGAATCAATAAAAATTATATAACAGGCCGTTTATAACATATCTAATATCACCCAGGTGATTAGGAGTGACCAGGACAATATCAACTTTTTCCTAGGAGAACATCAAAGTAAAACCCTGCACCAGGGTGTTATGTCAATAAGGAAAAAAAAAAGAGGAAGCTCCCCCTTATTACACTGCGATGGCGGCTAGTCGCGAAGAGAGAGATTAAATAAGACTTCTGTCTAAGGTACCGGTATATCTATTTCACCTTTAGGTTTAACATTAATGTTTTTGCTAAAATTACTTAGGTTACATTTGGGAAGACAAAGAAACAGCTTATTAATAATGGAGAACGAGGGTGATACAAGACTGCTGTGTAAAGTTTTTGTAGTCTTTATCTTCCTCTTTCGTTTCAGTTTGCTACTGTCCAGTGCAGCCTTCTTGTAGAGAGCAGGCGTGTCTATTTTAATGAAGAATGTGGACTCTCCTGCATTATGATGTAATATTTCTGGTCACGTAGTCCATGGCTTTAGCTGGGTCCACGAACTCCTGATCCTCATCCTTGTATGTGATGCGAAGTCTGGCTGGAAACAGAAGCCCATATCGAACTCCCTGACATCCTCGAAGCACCTTTTTCACCTCATTAATTGCTGCACGGGCTTTGGCGACGTTGGTCGTGTAATCTGGAAAGATGGCCACGGAGCCACGGAATTAGCAGCACTACATGGAGCCTTGGAGGTGAAGGATCACCTTCGTATTGGAGTGGTGATCCTTCACCTGATCCTTCACCTGCTTTTTTTTTTTTTTCAGTCAGTGACCATATTTTGCATCCCCACTATCTCATCCGACCAAGTAGATAGTCCTCCCTCCACCTCGTGTACTTTCGCTTTCATGGTGTCCATCTCTGTTTGTAATGTAGTTGTGTTATTAGCTACTTCCGACCTCAAAGCTTGGAGCTCATTCTCCAGATGGCTAAAATCCTCCGAAAGAGCACTTTTTATTTCTTCTCGCATAATCGAACGAATGTCAGCACGCAAGCTGGATAGAATATCAGCTTTTAGTGAGTCGGTCTCCATCGCAGCGTGCTGCTGTCTGGTCACCGGCGTGGCTTGGGTGAGGTTCTTGGAGGTAGCTTTCTCCGAGGATGAGGCAAGCCTGTTGCTGGAACCTCCTTCAAATTTAAATTTCCGCAGATTATGTGCCATCAGCTGATCTTTATGGCCATTAATATTCAGTCCGGACTTTAGCACATTGGTCAGGCCGTTTATTTCCTGTAAATTGTTGTAGTAGCCCTGTCTAAATACCGATTTTATACAGGTTCTGCCGGAGTCTTACTCCATTCGGCTCAGTAGCGCCCCCCAAAAATGATTTTTACTGAGTTTTCCTACCGTCTTATACTTTCTAAATATTATTTTATCTTTGTAGTCATATGAGCAGTACTCCCTCATCTGGATCGGCCCTCACTACAAGTTCTTCCCTCACAGTAAGCAATATTTCACACAAACACATAAAATACCATTCTGACATGTTTGTTAGTTTTTGTTTAATAAAGTTGTGTTCATGATGCTGTTCTGCTTTCTTCTTGTTACTTCAGATGGCAAACGAGGAGAGCAGCAACAACCTCCATGTCTTTTCGTCATCGTCGTCCAATCAAGTTGGCAATACCGGTGCATCAGCTCCCTCAGCTATCAGTAGTTCATCTACGAATGGAGTTCACCAATCTGGAGCACCTGGACTGACTCAGAATGGCCCGAACGCCACACTCTCAGCTGCAGGCAGCCGCACAGCACCCCTGCTCACCACCACTTCTGGTACAGTCATCATCACCTGGACACAGAAATGGACTTACTAGAGTATCTAAATAAATATAAATATCATATTATTTATATTCTACAGTCATTTAGCACACGCTTTTCTCAAACAACTTACATCTGAGAATGAAAACAGCACAAGCAAGAAATCAAACATTAGGGGGGCATTATAGATAAGTGGTAGTCAGACTGCTGCCAGTCTAGTTGAGCATAGGTGTTGCCATGTAGTGCTGCTAATTCAGTACTGAACTATCACAGAGAGCCTGACAAATCTCTCTTAAGTCAGTCTGATGAGTAGAAAAGTTAAACTATGAGCTGAGTATGTAGCTTTCTCTTTAAAGTAGATATGTTTCCAATAAAAGTTCTAATCTTGTTTAAAAGCTAAAATTTACAATATTTGTTGTTGCCCTTGAAGTGAAGCAATAAAAAATAACCTGAGTCTATTTTCTTTTCGTTAGGTAAAGCTCCTCCCAACTTGGCCCAAGGTGTGCCCCCTCTCCTGGCCAACCAGTACATAATGGGCCCTGGTGGCTTACTTCCTGCTTACCCGGTAACTTTCGCTTTTCTAATACTTTATTTAGTAAAGGTTTAATTTTGTTGTTTTAAATTGAATTTAGAGCTTGAATTGTTACAAAAATACATGAGTGTTCTTCATGATTTATGTATGTTAGATTTCAGTACGGCTTTTTTTATCTCTTTTTTTAGTACTTGTGGAAACGGTTATAGTAGTGAGATTTGTCTATTTTTACCAAATTTTGAGAGATTTCTTAAAGATTTCAATATGTTACCTAAATAGATAATCATCTACTAATGTCTTCCTTTCAACAGCAGATATATGGATATGAAGACTTGCAAATGCTGCAGTCTCGACTTCCTTTGGTGAGTCTGCATTATTTATCGTAAATGAGTTGTAGTTGCATAGTCACTCAAAGCGCTTCACATTACATGTTTTATATCCCTTACAGCTGTGTAGTTCACAGCTCATCTGTGTAATATTACTTTGTGGCTTTGGATAAATATTTTTTCATGTTTAAATACTTTTCTTTGCCACCTCCATTAGACTGCATTCGGTGTTCATCACTATTGTGATCAAAAATAGACTTCCTGTGAGTCAGAAAAACAATATGTCTCTAAGAGCGACCAGCTCCAAAACTATTGCACAAGGACCCGAAATGATACGTCTCATAAATGCCTGTCTTGTGTTTAGAAAAGGGTTGATGTTCATTTACTGATTAGGATTTTGTTTTTTTGTTGATGTTTTTTTTTTTTTGTTTGTTTTAAGATTTGTGGTTAGAATAATCTGAAAATGCTTTAATAAAATATGTATGATTTAAAAAAAAAAAACAACTTTTGTTCGCAGGACTACTATGGTTTAACATTCCCTGGCACTACACTCCCTGGAAGAGATGGGCTGGTCAATAACCCGTATTCTGGTAAGTAAATAATGATAATTTTTCTTCATTTGTTAAGTTTTTATAAAGAATTAAATTACTTTACAATCATTCCTTTGTTAATAACATGACACACTTATAGTTTTTATTTTTTAAAATGTTGAAGCTTTAATCAATCAATGTGATGATAAAAAATCCACAAAGACTGATTATCTTATGTTTGTATGTAATTGTTTTTTTGTTTTTTACCCATTTCATTTTTTTAATGGCACAACTTACTGGCAACGCCCTCCAACATGAAATCTTCAGTCACATCTTCTCTTTATTTATTACATTTATTTTTTTCCTGAGCAGGTGAGGCAACAAAGTTTGGAAGGAATGACTCTTCCTCCCCAGCTCCCCCAACCAGTCTCTCCACAGCTGGGGGGCAGTCTCAGTCCCAACAGACACAACAGACGGGTACACAGGGACAGGGGCAGAGTCAGAACCAGGGTCAGCAGACACAGAACCAGGCCTTCCTCAACCCACCACTACCCCCTGGCTATGGATACACTGGTATGGCTATCTATAGAAGTATATGGAGATTTTTTCATAGATGGTTAAAAATGATGAAATTTGTGTAGCTTCTATTTTGCATATTCAGAAATTTTTCAAACAGTTGCTACATTACAGTCCTTTGCATAATTATTTCTAATTTACAACTTCACAGGTTTGCCGTACTATACTGGCATGCCTGGTGTTCCCTCAGCCTTCCAGTATGGCCCCACAGTTTTTGTACCTCCAGCTTCAGCCAAGCAGCCTGCAATGGGTCTGGCCAACCCCTCCAATCAGTACCACCAGCAGCATCAGCCCAGTTACGGACAGCATACGTACGGCACGGGTAAGATCAGGAGGAGAAATAACAGAATGGCTCGGTGTGATTTTGTGATCAGACCATTAACATGCCAGATTTTATTTGGAGTCAATCATTTTCTTTAGGCAAATAATTTAGTTGTATATTTTAAATAAATCAAGTAGTTTTAGTGTTGATGTTAAACTGATGTTACTGACTTAATACTGAGATTTTTTTATTATGTCAACAGAAGGCCAGTGAAAGCTCATGTAGAACTTGGCTGAAATTAGGTGTTAACATGGAAGAGAAAATGTGCAAAACTCTTGCTGCATGTGTGTTGAGCTGGTCTTGTTGGGTTTTTTTTTGGGCTTATGCTGCATGCACAGCTCAAACCCCTGCTGAAGTTGGACACATCTGCCATTAGTCAGGTTACCTTTGTGACTTCCCTTCTCCTCTCACCCCCACCCTTTCTTCTGCTTGCTCTGGCTCCTCTGTTCTTTGCTCTTCCTCCTCCTTCAGCCTTTGATGACCTGTCTCAAGCCCACGGTGGGGAATACAGTAAGACAGGGTACGGAGGCTCTGCCCAATCACAGGCCAAATCAGCAGGCAGCGGCCCAGGGAAAGGTACACAATTTCTAACATTACACAAAGCCAATGGGTGCTGTTTTGTAGGGGAAATGGGTTTATTCACAATTGGAGATGATTCTACACTCAAGGAGATGGAGATCTCCTCTGGAGATAGGTGTGTATATGCATGTGTGTGAATGCACTTACATGTCCACATGGTGGTACATGCCAAGGGGTGGTGATAAAGTGAGAGTCATGGCTCTGCACTTCCAAACTTTTAATATGCGTCTTCCTACTGGCTGGCTCCATCATATTAACACTGGAAATTGACAGTAAATGTTCAAGATTCACTTATTAGTCACGGAATGACATTTCATGTTTATTTTCTATCATTTATTTCCTGAATTGTATTTTTTCTGCTTTTTCTTTCATACTAATTTACAACTTCTTTCTATTTTTCTGTCTTCCTTTCAGCACCAGGATTGTCAGGATCGGGTACCAGTGGTGGAGTACCTGACATGGGAGGTTCCATCTACAGCAAAACACAGGTGTTTTATTTACTATGGTTATTATATGGGGTGTGCGCAGAAGATATAGAGATGTTGGTAGTGTAAGTGTGAGTAACTTGCTTGCGTGATTTTTAAATCAGGTTTAAATCTGTTTACATATGAGAAAAATGCCATCTACCTATGTGTACATGTATTTATTACTGTTGCCTTATTTGGATTCTCTTCAGGCTTTTGACAAGCAGGGCTTCCACACAGGAACACCACCTCCCTTTAACCTTCCTTCAGCGCTAGGAGGAACGGGACCCCTGAACCCAGGGACTGCACCTGGCTATGCCCCTGCACCCTTCCTGCATATCCTGCCTCCACATCAACAACCCCACTCTCAGCTGTTGCACCATCATCTCACACAAGATACACAGGTGAACATAAACTGAACATGCTGAACAATCATTCTCATTTGGAAGAGGGGAATTGTGTTAATGTAGCCCAGCTATGGTGTATGTAATCTAACTAAAAATGTTGCTCTTACTTCTTGCTAACTTTGCATGCTTGCAGTTAACCGAACAGTTCATCACATCAACTGAATAGATATGTACTACTTTACAGGGTGGTCCTGGTCAGCGCAGTCAGTCCAGTGGTATGCAGCAGAAAACCCAAGGCAGCAAGTCCAGCTACGGCAGCTCCCCATACTGGGCAAATTAATGAATGCTTCCCATTTCCTTGTCCCCCAAAAGGCTGTATGTGCATATGTGTGTGCGCGTGTGTAAAGCTAATATGAAAAAGCAAATGGAAAGACACACTACCCACACAAAGAGCATCTTTGCTCCCCCATCTCCCTTTGTCCTCATAAGTCTTTTGGGTTCTCTCTCCCACCTTTTTCAAAATTGGTTGTACATGTAAGATATTTATGTATGTATTTATATATATATAAATATATATATATAGCCTACTGTATATGTATTAGTTGAACATGAAACGTGGTTGCTACATTTATTTTTTGAAGGATTCTTTTGTTTACTTTTTCAAAACTGCAGGAAAAGATGTTACAATAAGACAGAATAACATTACAATGACAGAGGGTGAAAACAGTCTTCTTGGAAGAAACCAGAAAAATGGAAAAGGAGAGAGCAGCTGTACTGATTGCATATGAGGACACTTCTGATGGGGGTGGGGTTTATAATGACTAACTGCTACCATCTCCTTGTTTTCTTTTTATACATGATTTCCTGAAAGGCCAAGCTCGTCCATCTTTTACTTAATTTTGTGACTTCCTGTCTGTTCAATCCCACCTCTATTACTCCCTTCTTTCGGAAGCTGCCCAGTATTCCTGTATCAACATCTTCCCTTTATAAAAACAGACTTGCCCAAACAAGTTTTATATTTTTATTTAATTTTAACCCTCATTTCTCTGGAAATAAAGTTCTGAGCAGTTGGAACAGAGATGTCTTTTGTATTTGTCAGTGGGAATTTCATTCAGAAGGTAAGAGAGGGATCAATACAACAATATTTACATTAAAAATAGTAACAAAAACAATATGATACAATGCAACGTTGGCTTTTCATCATGTTAACTGATAATGTAGCTCAGGAGAACATGTGACTTTTCCTTGATAATTTAAGTGAAACGCTTTCTACAAGTAATTGAGGATTTTTCTCATTTTAAAAGTTTTGCAAAGTTACATCTATGTGCAATCTCTCTTTAAAACTAAATCACACCTTTTATGTAATGTTTGGTGTAACAGTTAATCTGTGAAGTTGTCCATATGGTGGCCCATCTTGAGCATTGCACAGGTGCCTAGTGGTCAAATTACTCCCACTAAACACAAAGCTTATCAAAAGCTGGTAAGTCAAAAATGAATGAATTTGTTCCTTGCTTTATGGAACAGCAGAAAATTTTAATAGAAACTGGTGGTTATTGTAGTGGACTAAACTAAGTAGGCCTATCAGTCATTAAGAAGAGTTAAGTACATAGTTGTTCAAAAGAAGTGAATGGATAGATTTGAATGTATGTTGAATAGTACACCACCTACTACTTATCTATGATGTCCTTTACTGTTTAATTTAGTGCTTTTGTTGTTCTTATTCTCAGATGTAAGTCGCTTTGGAGAAAAGCGTCTGCTAAATGACTGTAATTATAATTATTTTGAATGTCATGGCCGCTTTTTGTGACTGATGCCTGTTTGGCAGTGGTTAGGTAGCTAAGATCTGTAAACTGAACATGCCCTACACTGAAAACATTTCCTCACCAATTTATATATCCGTAACAATACAGTCCCAATTTTAAAATGATGGTTGGGACTGAGTGCTACAATTTAATACTCAGTGATCTCAAGTGGGTTTTAATGTCAACAATGTCATAGTTTTCTAACACGTCACTGTTGTGTAACCTTATCAACCACCACCAGGGGGCAGTATAAACCTGCTTTAGGAGTTCTTCCCTGGAATCATTTAGCAAGCAGCCAGTCCAAGTGGGTCACTGCTCACCGGAACATGACAATAAATCTATTTTTTGGATAATAGACTGTAATTGGGGTGCCAAAATCCAGTCTAGGTGACCCACCATTTTGTAACTCTTAGATGCATCCTCCAACACACCTAAACCAAATAGCAGGTCATCCAGCTCTGCAGAAGCCTTGTAACAAGCCATTCCTTAAATTTAGGTTTGTTGGGCACATGTTGCATCTAAAAGTTAGATGGTAGATCTTGAGCCTATTACATTTAACTGACAGGGGAGCTGATTTGATTTATTATTTCAGAGAACCGAACAAATTACTATACATCTTGAAACCACTTGAAGAGACATAAACTAACAGCATAACAATCCAAGCAAAGATTTTTACCTATGTTGGTAACTGCTTTAAATTATGTCATTAAACATGATCATTATGCATGAAAATGTTGAAATAATTCAAGCAAAAATATTTTACTTCTTTGGTATAAATCATGAATTTGAACTTTAACAAGTTATATAAAAATTTGTGTCTCCATCAAGAGTAGAGAATGTGCACAGATGTTCTCAGCAGAGGTGCCAAATACAGGTGCCATAAAGTAGAAGTCCTGCCATGTTGTTGGATAAACCATGTTACCTGTAAATGGAGAACAGATGTTTTCACTAACTACCTCGTTTACCTGGCAGATGAACTGTGCTCATTAAATTTAGCTGGTTTGGTAACTGGACAAAAAAGCTGCTGGACAGAATTTTTACTTTCTGGCCCAGAAATTGACACCTCTAATCATGAATAGACAGAATTATGGGAGTAATTCTGGACATCGGCTGTAACAGTGGCCTGTTTCCATTGGTTCAGCACTGGTTCCCTTCATGTTCTACATCTGGTCCAGAATTTCTGACCAATATTTAATTTGATCATTTCTCTCCCCCAAGTTGTGTGCTGGCCATAGCATCAGCTTTGTGTTATAAATGGAAAATAACTTGAAGAGTTTCATCTTTGTTTCCAGCACAGTGCAGTGGAATCAGTGTGCTGGATGAACACATCACTAAGAACAATGGATTTCTGGAGGAGATTGTTCAGGCGATGTGGTTTTAGCTGAATGTGCCTTTAATATAAAGGACAGTTTGATCTTTATGTGCACAGAAGTTAAAATGACTGCATTTACAACATGTCAATGAGCTGGGTGATCAGAGAACAGGTGATGTAGTAAGTCTGAGTATTTATGTAGAAAGGGTTACTCATATGAAATAAGTGCATGATTTAAAATGCAGCTGTGGATCAAAGTCCCACATGTAGAAGAGTAGATCTCCTTCCTCCACCAGATTGTTATAGTTTGTTGTTCTCTGATTAACATAAGTCCCAGTATTGTCCTGTCAGGCATTCATTCGGACATTCGCTCTTATTCAGACATTTTAGAGTAGATCTGCATTCAGATTCAGTCAAGTTTTTGCTTTTTTAAATCGTTCTTGTTATAAATTTACAGCCTTATTTAATATTTTACTGCTCTTTTGACCTCAACAAAATGTATTTAGACATATCTCTCAGAATATACTACTTTATGATAAATGAATCCACACCAGACAGTATATTTTGTTTCTGAATCAAAATATCAGAATAAGTATAATAAGAATAAGTGTTTAGTTAATTAACACAGAAGTTTTAAGTTTGATAATGTAGTTTGCATTTTTTGGAGGTTTTAATCTGTAAGTAAAATTGGCCGCATGACCTTCAGTAGTTTTAAATTCATGGTGTGGAACTTTACACCAAACTAGCAAAGCACTGACTTCTGTGAGTAAAATCATTGGCAATGCATTTAAACCAGATTCAATTTGCATTTGCGCATCATAACGGCTCGTTGTGAGTCTTTTATTGTGAGTTTAGTGAGCCAAGAGCTTTTCTTTTCAGTGTGTTTTTATGTTTTTAACATGAAAGTGTAACTAGGTGCGGAAGTTACTAGGTGCCCCTGAAATGACAAAAGCATTATTTGCATTCTGTACAAAACTCTTAGTCTTTATGTAATTTGCAAAAAAAAAGTCAGTGGTGTACCTCTGAACTCAGTGGGGTTGTTTCAGATTCATTGGAACCTCTTTGCACAGGCAGATCTTTCACATAGAAACAAGATAAAGATAACATTATTGTCTGAAAGGACTTGTGTCCTTGTCTTAAACTTGTCATAAAACTGCACAGAAGATAGTAGAATTATAAAAATGACATTTTTGTGTTGGGACCATTTTTGTTCTTACCGATGAAGAATTGGCTCAATGAAACTTTTTATTTGCAAACGCTTTGTCAGTTGAGTTTTTTTTAGCATTTACTCTTCTCTGAACTCTGACTGTGTCCATTTCAGAGTGAGTCAGCAGGCACTGAATGTCTCTTGTCATAACAACATCAACTATCAGTCATGATGGAGTCGTTTGTTTCATTTTGGTATCATGCATTCACCTTCCAGATAGAGTCATATCTATTGATTCAGAGGAACAAGATGCATTCAATGAATCCTACATAGTTTGTATTGATTTTAAAAACGCATCAATAATTCATTTATGCCATTCGTTGCCCATGTACAAACATGTTGGGTCACACACTCTATGCATCATACAGTAGGTATGTCTATGTACCATACTCATTAGTGCCACTGTGTTACCATAGAGACTCCTTCATTGTATTATGGCTGCCTGACTGACACACATTTTAGTCTATAAATGTATCTGAGTAAACACTAGCCTGATTGGCATCCATCAACAATCATTCAGTCTTTTTCAACTTTGCTTGTTCCAAATTAGGTTCACTGGTAATCTGGTGCATATCCTTGCATCTAGCAAGCAAGATGCAAGGTACCAGGCAGGGTATATCTAAACACATGTATTTGTTCAGTGTTTTTTGGTTACCTTCAGCCATATCAAGCATAGAGAAAATTATAGATGACAGTATTAATGGATTAAAAAGAACAAACTTTACTTTGAGTACTTGTTTCTTTTAAAAATGTTTCTCCGCTGAATGTAGCGCATGCGTGAACCCCTAGAAGAGCCTTTAATGTGCTGGAATGTGGTGGACAAAGCGGAGGGTGAAGGGAAGGAGAGAAGGATACTTTATGGGAGGATAGGATGCACAACACAAGTCTCTGAGTGGCAGATACTATTGTGGAATAAGTGCACGAACCTACAGCAGGAAGGTCGAAGGTCAAAGTGAAGTTGAAAGACTAAACTAAACTTTTAAGCCCACCCACATAGATACAGATACCAGACAGTTGGGTTTAAGGAAGAAATTAGGGAAGAAAAATAACATGGTAAAAGCAGAAAAAGTATCCACAGTGATCACACACACAAAATGTGAAAATAGTAAAACCAAAACTAGAAGTGGAAACGTCGTTATGGAAACATGAAGCAAATGAGAGAGGTGTTTTGTATTTGATAATGCGCCTATCTTAATGAAATAAGAAAATCATGTGGGAGGTTCTTCTCTAGGACTGCTGGTCTTGATGCTGAATGAACAAATTAGCGAGAGTGGCTGGCTCCAGTTGTCCATTGGGGGCTTTCTGTTGCAAAAACACGGAAGTTGTGTAATTGTGTAGTGAGTTTCCTTAAAACTTTGTTTGGCCCAAATACAGGATTCACTCTGTTATTTCAGTGAAAAAGCACAAGAATGCCTTTAGGAATGCCCCTCGGAGTGTTTGTTGACACTTTCTGACCACTCTGTTCTCGTATGTTGACAAAGGTGTTTTGTTGGGGTTCACTCAGTTCACTCTCTTGAGAATCACGGGAGCTGTGAAGCTGTCACACAGGCTATCACAACAGTTGAGACCTGAATAGAAACCAGGGGCCCTGGCGCTGAAGGCAGCCTCGTGATCTGGGTGCTTGATTTCATACTTAAATAAATTTCTGCAGTGTTTGGGATCCTTTCCTTTTCTTTGTCTTTAAATTACAAACCTTCCATCCAGCTGAATAGAGAGCTATCACTGGAAGCTTCTTTTCTTTAGCCCCTTTCATCTCCATCTGGGGACCATGACATGCTCTTGTCCCCACGCTTGTTGTGAAAAGTAACAGCAGGGCCCATTCAACAAGAAACTGTCTGCAATTAGAGCAATTATGCTGATTTTTTACTTGTGTCCCATGCAGAACAGAGTTTTCGCTGTGCAAAGAGACATCCCCTGAAAATTGCTGCAAAACAAAAGCCATCAATCAACAAAGGCCTGGAAATGAAAGCCTCAACAGCACATAATACCGGGCACATTCCATAATGACAGCATTTTAGTCAGCTGTGACCTGTGCTGCCAGTGCGGCATGACATCTAGATCTTCAATGATTAAGAGAAAATGTGCACTAAAGCTAGTAAAAGGGGCAGAATGCCTGATTGGCAGTAATTAGCACATAGTGCTATCACGCGGTTATCTGTTACAGTATCACTGGAGTTAACACACCTAATTTCTATTCATATTCAGATGTTTAACAGAGAGATAAGCAGTCCTGATCTGTTTCATATATTTTGTCCAGAAGATATATTTTGAACTGTCCACATAATAAAGCATATTGTGGCAAAGAAGTTAAACTGATTGAACCTGAAGGGGTTTGTAGCTTTAAAAAAGATTAAATGAAAAAAAGTTTGTCCTGCTTTTTAACCAGCTAACACTCAAACATACGAGAAATACTTTAAGGAAAATATGTTCTGTACAGTTTAGCATGCTCAGCTTGTAATTGGCTTTATGCACAGGCCCACTTCTTCCTGAACTTAGGACGACTCCTTTGTTTCCTGTTGTCATTGGACGAACTGATTAATCCAGGTGTGTCTCAGTAACCACAACAGCAATGGCCAGACACACCTGGATTAATCCGTTCATCCAGTAATGAAAGACAGGAAACAAAGGAGTTCTTCTAAGTTCAGGAAGTAGTGGAGCTGTGCATAAAGCCAAATATCTTAATGTATTATCTTATTTTTTTTTATCGACATTAGATATTTTGTGAGTAATGCAAATGTGTGTATGAACTGCACAAATTGGTAGTTTAGAAAATGAGTTTACTCAGGGCAAGTAAAAGCCAAAGTGTTAAGTAGACCATTGACACTCTATATTTCATGTCACTCATGAAATATAGAAAAAAAACACATACATAGCACAAAATGACCACTATAAAGCACCACAATCACTAAAATAAAGTTATTCAAAATATCTGAAAAAGGAAACAACAAAAACCATAAACCATCACACATCCATCCACAAATCAACTCTGCAAAGTTGTGCTTCTGTAGACTCGCTTGTGTACACATCTATGCCAAGTGTTTCATAATCCATCTGTGGGTCACTTTCTTTCCAGTTGACAGATAGTCCCTATAAATTTAGATCAAATCGGAAAATTCCCAGTCAACTTTATATTTTCCCGAGGGGGCATTTTGAAAAAAATCCCTTGAAGCTGGCCCCAAAGTAGCTGTGCGGCCACCAGTTTGACCCCTCCCTTAGAGCAGTGTGGCGGTCAGATACAAACAGGGTATCTTTAAGACCCAGCGGAGTTCGGCAGGGAAACCCCGCGGCTTCAGTTGTTTCTACTCTCCACAGTGTCAGCTAGTTATTTGCGGGGAGGCGCTGTAGCCATTACGCCACATGAAAGCCTGATGAGCTGAACGACCAACATCCGAGTTGTTGGAGAAATCAGCTTTGAGGAGCTCTGCGCGCGCACACACGTACACGAACTCGCGCGTGAATACGCACGTCTCACGGACACGCTCACTTCCTCCTCGACCTCCGCGGAAAAAGAGGGAGAGAGGAGCAGAGAGAGGGTACACGAACTTCCAACTCTCCCATGTGGAAAGCATAGGTTAAGGTGTATTTTTTCCTCTTCGGAGCTCTATTCCTCCCCTCTCTGTCCCTCTCTTCCCCTCTCTCACTGTTCTTTCTTTTTTCTTTTTAAAACAATTTTTTGCCCGGATATTTGTGTTTCTATGAGAGTCTTGCTTGGCGAGAAGAGAACTTTGGTTGTTTGTCTGGTCGGCTGAGGAGGAGGAGGAGAAGAGTCTGGTTAAAAGTGGGGGAAGATGGTCCAAAACGCTGCTTGGAGAAGAAGCTTGTTATGCGTCCTGGCGCTCAGTCTCAGCTTTGCGTCCCTGCCGTGCAAAGCTCGGATTTACACCAACCACTGGGCAGTCAGGATAGCCGGGGGACCCGAGGTAGCCGACAGGATAGCGGAAAAATACGGCTATAGGAACATGGGACAGGTAGGTCGCCTCTTGCTCCGACCAAAGTTGCTGTTTTTTTTTTTTATCTCTGCGTTTTTGTGCTTTCATCTCCCTCTGTTAAAAAAAGGGGGCTTAACATTGTAATTTATAAAAAAAAAACGTGCCGAGTTTTGACCTCACAGGTCAGAAGCTCAAACCTGAATCTTCACATAAACTCTTTGAGTCTCAGAGGAAAGAGAAGCTGCAGGGAACAAAGACGGAGGATGCAGGATGGCACAACAGGTGCCTCCTCGGTATTTCGGATCAGTTTGAGGCACCGTCACCATCAGCTTCACGGCCACAGCTGTCTCCTTTTACTTGGTGGTCTTTGCTCACCAGCGCTGTTTAGGTTTAGGATCTTGGAAGTGACATCTGAAGGGCCAATCCAAAGCACCCTATTTTAAAACCTCTAATAGTGTGTGTTACTGGTATGGTATTTTCATTATCATTGTAAATATGTCATCAACAGACTTGATCCAAAAAGCTTGATGAAATCTGTTTGCTCTGTTGCTTAACACTTTAACTGGAAGACTAGGTTATGCATGTTTTAACTGGGATAATATGTTGCCCTTCTGCCTAAAATCAGGCCTCTGTTCACACTTGAGATTAATTCCTCATAGATGCTTTCATATGTTTTCCTCGTATTACTAACCTGCAGAAATAAGACAACATTGCAGAGTGGAATGGTAAAATAAGTGTAATATTTAACAAAGTTATCGAATTTGTAGAATACTGCACATTTTCCCATGCATCCTCTGCCACAATATTTGTTAAATTTTACATTGAAGCCATAAAGGAATGTTGCTTAGCATAGTTCAAATGGTTACTAAATACTACTGTTAACAACAACAGCAATGCAAAGGGGGGAAGGTGTTGGATTTAATCTTTTACTGTCTACAGAAATCTATTATATGAATTAAAATGTCGACAATGTTTTAAAGTGTAATTGTGCTCGACGTGAACAAAGGAAATACCTTACACACAAATGGACACCACACACATACAAACACAACGGATATACATGGGTAGTTCATGCCTGCACTTGCCAGCGCTCGACATTGCAGACAGCAGGGAACAGAGGGGGGCATTCTGACAGGTTGTTGTGGGGTAGCCTAGTCAACAGCTATTGAAGCCACCCCCCTGCTCCTCCCTCTCCACCTTATCCAGCCTGCCCACCCACCATACTCCCAAGAGAGCAGGCCTTAATGGCCTCGTTTATCCCTTCTCTTTGACAGCAACTAATGTGTGGAGTCCCCTCTTTCCAAAGTACTCCCCCATAGGAATTCCCCAGTGTGGTGGAGTGTCGCCCCCCTACCCCCACCCACTGTTCGCCCTAATTTCCATCTCAATATGGAGCGTTCATTGGACTTTGACACCTCCTAGACAAGAGTTTTACTTCACTTCCTGGTAGTGGGGTCAGCTAAAAGCTGCTCCCTTGGGAGTGATAACAGCACACTTTGGTTTCCTAATGTGAACTCTGACATGCCTGTAATCAACCCCCCTCCCGCTTTATCATTATAACACAGATCTATATTGAGAATGCGATTAAACTGTTTAGGTTAAATTATTTCATTTATTTGTCAATTGTTTCACGTAAATGTGTTTAGAGTTAACTACGGTTGTGTTAGTTTAATAATAATTAAAATAAAGCGGATATTCTAAGCAAGGTTTTAGTTGTGAGAGGTAGCAAGCAGTTAAAGAGAGAAAATGGGGAGGGGGATGGGAAGAAAAACATGGCAGAAGGACAATATAGTCTTCTTGAAAGTCCTGGAGAGAAGAAATTGGACAAAGATAAGCACACTGGGAGATGGTAGAGTGAGGGAGTGAAAGAAAGGAGGATAGATGGACGGATGGATGAAAAGAGTTGGCATGGAGTAAGAGAGCATCTCATTGGGGAATTGTGGGTAATCCTCTTAACCATGGAGCCTTCTTCCCAGACTAAGACACTGGCCCAAATTGAGTCTAAATCAGCTGACAAGGCCCCAGACGTGGATATCTGTCCAAATTGGTGTTTTGAAGAGATGGGGATGGACACGGAGTCTCTGAGAGGGAGGGTCATAATCTGAAGCCAGACATGGACAGGAGGCGCTTGGATCAATAACACTTAAAGAGATTATTTGTGTAAGTGAGTACTGATTTGAAATCATCACTAAACACATCATACCTGCAGGGGATTGCTAGTGGAGAGTTTGTAATACAGAAAAAGAGTTTACAAGTGCTTGTTTCTACAAACATCTCATTCCTAGTGATCATTCAACATCTGAAATGATGGATGAAGCCACAAGTGATCTTCATGCTTTTTGGTTTGGTGGTAAAGCTCAAAACACATATTTTAGTTTTTTTATTCTTGGCTGGTTTAGTTATGGGGGAAGGGTTCAGAAACACTAGATTTTAATGGCCACTACTCGCTCTTGGAGAACAAAAACATTTCTGAAAAATAAGATTACATGAACTACTACAAGAAAACCAGCAACACCATGTAGACAAACTCAAAAGACAGAAAATATATTTACTCTGAGAATAACTTCACAAAACAGCAACTTTGCAGGATAGCTTCTTTTAGTTTTTAAATTGTTTCGTGACATTTTGTGTTTTTTTTTTTATTTGTGTGGTTTTGATGTTCAGCTTTTGAGATGATCATATCAAAATTAGAATTTGGCTGATATCTAATTGCTGATGCTGATTGGTTTAGTAATTTCCCCAATAATACCAATTAAACAAAGAAATCTACTTAAAAAAAACACAATTAAACAGTATTTAAACCCTTCATTGGATTAATTTGAATAAATGTTTTTATTCAACTCAATGAAAATATATTTTGTTGTTTTATTCAATAGACTAATTGTAGTGAAAAAGCTGAATATTAGATTGATAAATCTGCATCTTTGAGTTGTGTTTTCTGAATGAACAGTTGCATGTTCTCCTTTTTTAAACAAAGTAGCTGCAACGAGCCTGCAGCAGCTGCACAGTGTGGCAAGAAGCTGGAAAGCACATTTTGCAATCCATTCACATTTTTGTTGACACATGGGATTTTTTTGGTTGCATAGGCAAAATCCTGCGTTGTGTACGCGTGTATTTGTGTGTGTGTGTGTGTGGGATCACTCATCACTTTGTGTCATGACTCCCTGTAGCATAAGACAGAACTCGTGTATAGGATTAAAACAGAAACTTGTATTTGGGTGGTCTAACTTGTTACTGATTTATTTGAGTCAAACTATGTTTATTATGGACTGATTTGTACAAATTACATGGGGAATTAATTTTTTTCCAGTCATGTCTGTAAAGCAACACACTGAATCAGAAAATCTCTGTAAATTATGTTATATAGCTAAGTTTTAAACATGTCATCGCTATGTTTTATTTACATGTTTTGAAGGATAAAACTAGCTGAATATGAGGAAAAAATGGAAGATACTATGGTTGATATGCAGTCATTAGCTCATATTTGCTCCTCATCTCATCATTGTGTAAGTTGGAGAACGTTTTAAAGCACGTGAGCTGAAAACTGATCCATTGGGCTCTCTGCTGGTGGATTTCTACCATGGATCACCGATGCAACACAGGAGCCTTGGCAGCCATGACAGTTTGATCATCTGAGGGATTGCATGGTCCTTATCAATTATTAAAATTAATCAGCATCCAGCAGCTTGCCGTCTGTCTATCATTGTCTGCCTGTGTGTCCTTTCTCATTATTTTCTTGCTGTCACTCACAGCCTTTGTCTTCTTATTTGCCCGATTGTTTTAGCTTGGTTTTTCTTTTCATCTTGTTTTCTCTCTAATAATGAATAAAATGTTTTGGTTAATAATTTTTTTGGGGGGGTGGGCAACGCAATGTATATGCACCATTTTAAAAAAAGTTTTCTAAGAACTTTTTTTTTTACCTACTTGCAGTAATTTGTAATTTGTTGAAGTCAAATTATTTACAGTACAATGCAAATGTTTCATAGACTTGCCCTGGACTTTGGGTTCCTGTCCAATATAACAGTGTCACCAGATCAGTATGACTTTGAATATGAGTTATGACAGCAAATGTGCAACCACGAGTTCCTCAAAAGTATTACGTATTTATTACACACAACCAAAAAAGAAAACTCTTCATACTAATTATGATATTTGTGGTTTTCAGATTGGAGATCTCAAAGACCACTATCACTTCTTCCACAGTCGGACTATCAAGAGATCAACATTGTCCAGTCGTGGTCGCCATAGTTTCATTTCCATGGAGCCTAAGGTGAGCCTGTTTACTGCTTTGCATTAAGTGTGGCGATGCTGTGTAATGGTAATTCATCTGTTGAGAAAGTAGCTTAGGTTTTGTGGCGATGACTCAGTGATCACTGCATTGCATGAATATGATGACATTGTGTAATCAAACTGCCACCCAGAAATGAGCAAACTACATCTCTTTATTAGAACCTAGTGCTGCTGAAATTCCCAACAAAGCCTCAAGTTATCAAGATGTCTTACACCGAAATCTGATTTTAACCTGATTCATCATTATCGGAGTCATATTTGGTGAAAGCAATGTTTAAATTATGTCTAATGAGTCAGTTTTAATTTATGTTTACGTATTTATATCTCTATTGCAATTTAACTTTTCCCCAAATTTTCACAGCATTTTGTGCCATATCATTCTGCTTTACGATAGTCTAGTTAGCCAGGTCTGCCTACTGGAAGTGACTTTGGGTTTAATCACACAGATTGAGTTTCTTGTTTCTGTCACAAGACCTGGCAACATCAGTTTAATGGAATTCAGTGCAGATAAGGGCCTGTAATGAAAGAAACACAATTTTGGAAGAAACGTGACTAACTGATTCACATTTAAAGTGACATGGGTATAATTAATACTTTACAATTATATAGAGGGATGTAATGTCATTTATCAGACTGTCCTGTAACATGTAAACAGTAATGATGTATTCCATCTACAACTAATCTTCATATCACCTGTAGATGGTTTTATTTAGATTAATGTGAATCATAAATGTTGTTGTGCGTTCACACTAGGGATGGGAACGACACAGAATTTGGACTGTCGATTGTCGTGACCCTCATGTCGACTTTTTGTCGAATTGTCGGCCTTTTTTTTTTTTTTTTTTT
>JBAMHX010000013.1:13768610-13792259 GCA_037177515.1 Pseudomugil tenellus | reverse complement strand
ACGCTCCATTTTTTGTGTCGAGGGGAGCATGTGTCGATTATCAGTCGTTTTGTCGACATAAAGTCCCATCCCTAGTAAACACACAGCAAATGTGTGAAATGCACCTTACATAATAATGCAGTTGACCGTGATTTCCTGTACTTGTTTTTGCAAGGATGAAGATGGGTTATTGCAGGGACTGTGCTCATGAGGACAGGAACGCAAGAAAATCCCAGTTTCCTGTTATCTTATGTTGCACTGACAAAATAATGACTAGTGGTAGATAAAGCACATTCTTCTACCTTTTATCAGACAAGCCCAGTAATGCTTTAATAGATGGGCTTATATTGATTGGTTATACAGAGAATAACTACAAATGAAAAGCTAATATCTTAAAAAGCCTCTGAATGTGCTATGCAAAGCAAACACAATTACATTTTTCAATCCTTACTTGTCGTTTGATGTTCTTAAAACTAATTTTATATGTGGTAGGAGGTATTCTAAAAATATTGTCTACTAAAGATGTTTGAAATATCTTGATAGTCTCTTCAAACTCCTTTTTACACACTTTATCAATCTTTAGGCAGCAACATTCAGACATGAGACATTTTTATGATGATCTTCCTCACGGCTAAGTCTGCATAGAGTCAGTTTTCTTGCAACATGTCGTACTGCCAAAACGATTCATGTTGCCCCGACAAGCGCACTGTGCTAGTTAAAAACATATCATGAGAGGATGGGAGCAACTGATTATGCAGCTTTACTGTATGTTTGCACAAGCAGAGTTTCAAATGATTCGTACTGGCTTCTTATAGGGATTTTCTTGTGCTCACGGTAACCAGTGTAGCTGTTGTCATCTGTAGAAAAACATGACTTTTCACTTCACTGGAGCGCAATTGTCCGTTGCAGTTTCTTGGCTCTCTGCTTTGTATGTCCAACCTGGTCTGTCATGCAGAGTGCAAGTGGCTGCAGCTCGGCAGTCAGTAAAATTCACTTGTACTATACTCAGTGACAGGCTTTTTGCATGTTGATAGAAATCTTGATCACAACTCACTTTGCATAGTACCTCTAATATAACTCTGATACCTATTATGTGATAACTTAAGGTTAACTTTAAGTTGACAACCCAGGAATGCTGAAGCAGTTGATTGCTTAGATGGAAAAATGGAGGCGTAAGTAACCAGATGCTATCACATACAATATTGCTGTAAGGTATAGTCACAATGATGCTTTATCGGTTTTTAACTTAACACGTCTGAACCTGCGATATTTGTTTCAAACCAACCAAACTCGTCAGACTTGTGAGTTATGAATCAACATGAGTATCGTTGTTTAGGGGATATGTAGCTCCTGTACGGCAGGCTAATTTAATCTTTTATTATCTCCGTTAAGAAGGTAGCCGAGTATATATGATTTAAATTATCAGGGTGCTTGGCTAATAAATGCTGGAGAAGTTTCCAACCTGTATCACAAGATGTCAAAGACAGATCTGAATCCCAGCAAAATTCTAGATATCATGAACCAGAACAGGAAAAATAATGGGATCTTTGGATTTTTTGTTGCTGCAAGAGAGCAAATTAAGATATAAACAGTCAACTAACATCATAATATAGTTGAGACACTGTGGATTCATTATCAGTGAATCTAGGAATGTAGTGGTGCATATACATAAATGAATGCAGGTCTGTAACATATGTTGGAAATGAGCTGCTCTGTAGAGATCTGTGCTCTGACCGTTTGTCTAGATATTCTGGTTTCGGACTTGACTGGTGCTTGAACCCTCTCAGTAAAATCAGATACTATTAGGGGTTCACATTATTGAAACATATTCTACTGTAAACGTGAGCATTATCAATATCCCCAAATAGCTTTTTGAACTGCATTAAATGCATTTAGACCTTTTTCCTTCCAGTTTGATTTGATATAGTAGACTTGTCACAGCTGTAGCGATGCAATCAAGTCAGAATTCATGTATATTAAACAGTATGCGCAGATGCAAAAGTGGGTTTGTAGCTTTTGTCAATAAACCTCAGCTAACATAACACAAAAGTATTTATTTATCACGAGAGATATTGTTGTTGCATCATTATATTTGATGATTTTGGCCAGTAGTTATTTTTCATATTATACATTTACCATTGTTAAAAAATATAAAGGTTTTTATTAGTTCTTTTTCCTAGGCGCCTATTTTAATTCAGGGTCGTGGGTAGCTTGAGCGTATCGCAGCAACCATTGGACGAGAGGCAGGGTACACCCTGGACATGTCGTCAGTCCCTCACAGGGCTAAATGTTTTGGTTTAATCAAAATTATAAATGTAAAATATATATACAATTTTGAACTTAGTTGATCTGTTTTGTTCTGTTGCTTCTTTGTTCTTCCCTTCACCTAGACATCATGTCTATGTCACCATTGTAAATGTAGTCGGACTCACCTGACACACCAAATACAACTGGGCATATTGTTGATTGAAATTTGGTGGATATGGCTTTGTGTTTTTAGAAAAAGTTTTGCCATGATCAGGTGTTTGTGTTTCCAAAAACCATTTGAATGACTAACTTCTAAGTCTAATCTTTCGTAGGCTATGAAAACCTTCCACTCTTTGTCTTTTGCTTATTTTGACATGTCAAGACCTTTTTGGTGTATTTTTAACAAAGCAGGTTGTTTGATTAGAAACTGAGACTTGATCCTGAGGCACCTTTTGGAGATTTACTTGCAGCAGTGGCCTTATGTGCATGCTTTGAACAGTGCGAGTGTGTAATTATGCAACTGTGCATTACTGAATGTTTAGAAATGATAATACATCATTCTTATTTGAAAAAAAAAGAATGAAACAGATAGAAATGAACAAGACAGATATCATACAGAAAAAGAACCTCCAGCACCTGTGATTGGGTTTTGCACATATTCTCTGGCTCATTGTTTCTTGTTACGGTCAGTATTCTCATCTTCATCCCTGTTTCTGTTCCATGGGTGCTGAGAGTTTTTGCCCTGGTGCCAGCTGGTAGAGAGACTTGGAGGTTTCAGAAGACTACATCAAAGACTGGAGGTTAAATGTGAGAAGATGCAAAATGAGCTGATACAACACTGAGTGTGAAAGAGACAAAAAATGATTTGGGGATACCAAAATGTGGATTAGAGAGAAATTGAGCTGTCATTGGCTATTTTCTCAGAGCAACCTGCAGACTGGTTTGTGGGTTTCAGACCATTGTGATGACCACTTTAGCAGGGGTGCAGTTTGGCTCATTGCTAATGATGTTTTGCAGTTGGGTTTTGTAATAACAGCCGTGCGTGTTTTGTGTTTGTGTGAGTCAGAGGGGTGTAGCAGTGGCATAAAAAGGCGCACCCTGCCATCCACAGTACTCACTGGCACGCACGTTACCATTGT
The DNA here is from genome assembly GCA_037177515.1 of Pseudomugil tenellus. NCBI lineage: Eukaryota > Metazoa > Chordata > Actinopteri > Atheriniformes > Pseudomugilidae > Pseudomugil > Pseudomugil tenellus. The sequence goes on along the minus strand of JBAMHX010000013.1, from coordinate 13,788,894 downwards.
GACACAGCACAGCATAGATTACCACTTTATGGCACCCACCTACTGCAGTTTAACCTGCATGTCAGGTCAAAGACCATGTCTTTATTCCAGCTTGGAGAAAAATATGTCACCTGAACAGTCTGTTTTTACTTTGTTTTTTTTTTCCTAATGAAAATGAAAGTATATTTCAGCCTTCCTCACAAAATGCAATTCGATGGGTTCATTTTGGTCTGAACATCCATTCTATGGAAATGAGTTAAATGTCATGGTAAGTGTAACGTGCTTTGCTTTAATTCATACTGAGATTCTGGTGTTTTCTTACTATACATGTTGGAAATTTCACTTTTCAGTAATTTGACTGAAAAACAGTTTGACTAAGTTGAAATAATTTATGGCATCTGTGTGAGTAAGAGTTGTAGCCATAAACATTTTTCTCCTCTAGCTCGTGACATATCAAGAGGACCCACGTGGTATTTATCACAACTTGAGCTCAAAGATGAATAGATTAAAATTTGTTGGGCAACATTTAATGTACTGTAGACCTGAGCTATTCAATTGCAGGTTTTAAATGTATCCCTGCTTCAGCACACTTTATCCAAAATAAATGGATCCAACATCCAATGATATTCTGCACGACTCATTAATTTGAGTTCGGTGTGTTGGTAAAGGGAGACTTTGAAACCCTGCAGGGCTGTCGTTGAATCGCCCTGCTTTAGATTTAATAAAACTCCAATAAAAATTGGCCACTCCAGCCCTACATCTTTACTATGGGTTAACTTTGTAATACATTTATCTATTTATTTGTTTGCATGTAAATATGTAAATATTTGCTTGAACCCTGTTTTGTAGCAATTTCATACACGTCTTCTGGAAGAAAGTGGGGACATTTTCTATCCAAAACCTCAAAGATGTGACATCACTGCACATAATAATGTGTAATAACAGTTTTATGTCTTATATTGGCATAAATCAGTAACAAAAGAGAAGATTCAGTTTGCTGAGGTGCTGTGGTTGCATTTCTTCTGTTATGGTTGAGTCAGTGTTGTTTGTAGAAAGAAATTAAGAATTGCAAACATTCGTGCAGCTTTGTCTGACACTAATGTGAACTGACAAAGTCTGACAGCAGAAATATGTTTTCTGATATTAAAACAGCAAAAAAACACACTTAATTGATAACCTTATCTGACCTTTTCAAAAGAAACTGATTCATAAGGAATTAAGACATTACACAGAATGCTGCCAAGAAATCTGGGATCGAGCTTTGTTATTGGCTGACACAACAGATGTGCAAATTAATGATAGCTGTCTACACATCTCTGATCAGAATTCCCTGCTTTTCTTTTAGGGTATTGTTCTCCTCATTTTTATAGTTCGGCTGAGTGTTCTGCTTGCAAAATAAGTTGCAGTGCACCTTCAAACCTAATCCACTGCATCATCCCGACAGTGAAAAAGATAAGTTTGAAAAGCCAAAATGAGAGACACATCACTCGTCAAATTAAGATAATCTATGATAAAAGATTTTCGGGTTGGTCACTCCTTCTTTCTTAGTCTCTTTGTTACCAGGTTTGGCGGGAAAGGTTGTAAAATGGAGCTTGACTAGACATACGAACCAAAGGGCCGTTACCTCCAGATGTGCTTTGTGCACTTTTTCTGACAGTAGAGAGCTGTTATTTTAGCTGTTTGTCACGTTTGTCACGTTTGTTCTCCACATATTTGTCTCTCTGATTGCGACTCATTAAGCATATCCATTTTAATATCTTTTTGGATACTAAAACAGTTATCGTTTTGCAAATAGTCCTTTTGTAGTGTCCAAAAGATTATATAAAGTGAAGCCTGGACCTTGCCTTTTAACTAGTTTATCTTTTTTTGTATAACATCTCACATTTGCATAATCTAACTCAGTAATACAACTCCACCACAGTGAAGTGTTTAGTAACAACTGCCAGCAGATGGGTTTGTTTTGAACCTTCCTCAGCACTGTGACTGCACTTCTATTGTTTTTATGGAAGCGATGAGAAGAAAGAGAGAAATTAGAACAATGAAGGACACTTTGGATGTGCAGCATGCTTTCTTTACAGGGCCACTGCATGTTCTGCCCAATGTCTCTTGTTTAATATGGATCTCTTATGATAAATGTTGTTCCTGAACATTTGATTTGAAGGAATGTTTAGTGGAATGTGTTGCTCTTTCCCTTCTGCTAAAATTTGTAATAAACCCAGACAAGAAGAAGCCTCTTTTGAAGTCCAAAGCAACAAGCTGGGTAAAATTCAACCTGAAGAAGAGCTGTATACAGCTTTATTTAATAAATTAAATGGAGAAAACTCTATTGAAATGTCAATAAGAAATTCTGCATCCATGTTTTATCCAAAATTTTTATCCAGTTAACACAAACAACCAAATGTTAGTTTAAGATGTGTGTAACTCCTTCTATCTAAATTCCAGCTAGAAAAAAGATTGGTAGGTGAGTAGGTAATATAGCCATTTAGAAAAACATTCATTTTTTTTGTTGACTTTACAGCCCCAAGAAACTTTTTAGCTTCTTTGCCTAATATGTTCATTACTGGTTTCAAAAAGACCATGATGATGGTGTTTAATACTAAAACTTGAGGCTTTGTGCAGTTTGTAAGCTGATGGCTGGCCTAAATAATGCTGCAGCCGTCTTTTATCTGCAATCTATGAGGAAAACGTATCCATTTGTCACAATTATTACTGTTATTCTAATGATCATTCAATTAGACATTAAAAAAGAACTAACGAGCTAAACAAAAATACAGTATTTCATTGTATTTTGACTGGTTCTTATTTAATCATAATCTTAACTTTATCCTCTCCCATAGTTGATTGCAGATTTATCACCACCATATGCTTAACTTGATGTTTTTTACTTTATGTATTTGCATTTAGATTACCATTGATTGAATCAAACCTTTTGTAAAAAAAACACACAAAAAAAACCAAAACCCAATTCCACTTATTGTTTTAAGCCTGACAAGGGAAACTTGAAGATTCACAGTAAAACATTTGGTGCAATAATTATTTTAATTCAATAGGAATACAATTATGACATGTTATATATTAATTTAAAAATTGCATGAATGAAAAAGTCTGTTTTAGCCTCCACTGGTCTTTTACAATCCCAAAAAAGCCTCTAAATAGTTAGAGAAAGATGACTTCACCTTGCATACATTTGATAAAAGTGCTTAAACGATTTGAGCTTTTCAATGTTTTTTGTGTGAATATATATTCTAGCTCTGCTTAGTCTAAAATCTCTTTCCAGCTATTTCAAGTTTATTGTAAACAGTAATTAGAGTACTGCAGTGATTGTTTCTTATGTTATAATGGCCTCAGAAGTCTGTGCAGAGATTAGTAAGGAGATGAAACCACGGAAATGTTTTTGTGGCTGACTCTGAGATGCTCTGCTGCTTTGTTGCAGGAGCATACTGATTCCAACTTCTTTCACTTGGTTGCTTGAAGTTTTTTATCCAGACGTGAACCGAAATCTGAGGCCAGCCGTGGTTTCCAACTGAATCCTTCCTGAGATGCACTAAAATATAAAATATGTAATATCTGATTGCAGACTTGTAGGAGACATGTCAAACTAATATCTAGTTATTAAATAGTAGTTGAATAGTTGTAGTATTTATCTCTTATTGCTCTTACGTTATTAACTTGCTGCATTGTGAACTGCGTGTGCACTAAGAAGGACAAGACTACACAGATGGAACACGAGTACTTGTTACGATATTGGGAAGATTTGCATGCATGCACGCTAGAAACTCCCAGCAGTCCCAGGTATATATTTCCTTTTAGCCAGAAAGCTTGTGTGACCTTATGCCAATGATTTCTGAACTTGCTTTTACTTCAAATTTAACAAATGAAGTTTAGCTACAGCTGCTTGTACTGTTATTCAGCTAAGCTTTGAAGCTCTCGTAGTCTTACTGGCGAGTTTGTCCTGAGTGTTTTTTTATGCATTTGAGAAACCTCAAAAACTAACTTCATCTTTTGGGCTGAATGTTTATGACAGTGTTCTGCTCACTAAACTTTAGCCTTTCTTCCAAACTCCCAGCTTACATTTTTTGTCTGCAACTTAAACATAATCGCACAAAAAGCAGAGAAAGTAGATCAATTTGTTCCCATTGAAGTGAACTCTTCCCCAGTTTTCCCTGGTTACTGACCCAGCCAGTCAGAGCCACCTGCAAACCCTTACACAGAGAGCAAACCAGGGAGAGGGGGAGGGAGCAACAGGGTCAGAGGGGGAATGGAAGAGAGACGCAGGCCAAGACAGGAGAGACAAATGGGCATCTGCAGATTTAAAGTCCCAAAATAAAACTATGTGGACACAGTGTAAAATAAGAGATAAAAAAAGGTAAAGGAGAGAGAAAGCAATGGGAGGGAGGTGGTACAGGTGTTTGCAGATCTTCTGTTTTACTAACTTGTAGTTAAATGAAAAGCAACAATAATCAGGCCTCACAGCAGGCCAGAGAATTGGCATTAAAACAACAGCTCTGATAAATGGGCAAGTTTTACAGGCAATAATGGGAGGCAACATTGGCTTTGTTTGGGTCGGTTCTGGCATATGTGATACAATTGATGTGGATAACCAGGCGCTTATCAGTATCAGGGCTTTTTAGCATCCTTAACAAAGGATGACATTGTCCTTGATGGGTTTTAGAAAAATAATTGATAACCATTATCTTCTTGTGGTCATACCACAAAGAGGAAAAGGTGCCCTTGAAAAAAAGTAAAGTAATTTATGATCACTTGTTTAACCGCAGTAGCAGTGAGGAAAAAGGGTTATACTGTAAATGCAAGAATAGAATTTATTCATTTCAAAACACTTGCTGTAATAAATTGTATATTTGTGGCAACTATTAAGTAAAACATGTATATATTTTATTTTAGGGGCTTCATGTTTCTTTCAGATCATGCTACCAGACCTTCTTGAAATAACCATCCAAGTCTTAAAGAAGAGCGTGTCAGAGTTGCTTCTCAAAGATTGTGGCTGTTGCTGTGATAATTTATGCAAATAGTATTGACAAACAAGTGGTTTTGCAGAGATCCATTCATGCATTATTCCTGATGACTGTGTTACTTTGAGGGTAACGGTGCGTGTAAATGGTTGCTTTGTAGCCGATGGTTCTGATAGAAGTTGAAGTGAAATGAGCTGAGACCTTGGCAGATGAGAACAGCGCTAGACTTTTACTGGGTCTCCGCTCTTTAGATTTCTCTCGACCCTGTTCCCCTTTTCCCCTCTACACATGGTAGAGCCGCACCATTATTAAATTACATCACTTAGACAAATCTTTGTTTTTCTAGTTCCTTCACGATCACAAAAGGAGCACATAGTTCAGTGTAGAAATAGATTTTATTTATAAAATCAATTATCCTCCTGTCTCTTCCTGGCTTTTGGTCTCTCTTGGTATTTTCACTTCTCTTCCAGCTCCATCTTCTTTCATTGGCTCTCCAGGGACTCATTCTCTTCAGCTCTCTATCGCTTCTCCTCCTCTTGTCTTATCTTGTCTTGTTGCCTTGTGCTCCAACTCTCCTGAGATCCGAGCAGATTGCTTCGGTGTATGAGACCAGATAATCACTCTGCAGTCGTCATATCAGCTATTCTCTTCTTTTTCCCCTCTTCTCTGCTGGCTGCTAATGCTGTATTGATGTGGAAAAAAAGAGATTGTCTTTAGAGCGTTCGATAATGTCTCACTTTTCTGAAGCTGGCAAACTGAACAGCAACACAGAAACACCTCTTGGTATAAAGAATGGTTTGATTGATTTTTGCTTCACAAGTGTAGTTACTTTGTCAGTACATGTTTGTCAAGAGACTGAGTTCACAAAAGGGCAACTTGTAGAGATTTAATTATTTTCGGGAGGTTATGTAAATAAGCAGCATCAAAACGTTGCCTGAACCTGTGCTGTGCCCAATATAATATAAATGCATAAAATGCTAAAATCATTTACATAAGCTTTAGCAGAATCAAACATAGGTACCTATTTAAATACTTTGTTACATTAATGTTTACATATCATGCTTCTTTCCTGCTATTCATGTCTCGTCTCTGGTAATATTTCAGCTGCCTTTTTCATGCTTTGTCCATGCAAACTTATGATGGAGTCGTTTTAAGACAGATGGAGTCTTCTAGACTAAACAAAGAAAGGGAGTTCAAAAAGAGTCGACCGGGGCCAAGCAAATGGGTCCAGCTGTCTTGTGCAGATCCAACTTTGCTGATTTTAAAATCGGAAAATTCCGCTCAAAACTGGAGCGAGACTCCTGCCAAGGAATGCCTCGCGCCTTCAAACGAGCCCATAACATTTGAGAGATTGATGTTACCTGGGAGACATTTAGATCTTTGCTGCATATATGCGTGTGTGTGTGTGTTAGTCTGTCCAGCCTGAGGACAGGGAGAAATTGAACTAGTCAGCAAAATTATGTAAGTTGAACATCCAGGGTAATATTTCAATGGAATAATCATATCGTCGAAAAAATATCTGTAAGCTGGTTGTAAGACTTCCAGCACAGAAAGTTTATCTCCAAGTTCTTCCGTCTATTTTAAGAGTTCCCGTTTATTAAGCTTTTGTTGCATTCAAATGAGACCTCATACATAACTTTATAACACTTGAATGTAGGTAATTCATGATTACACTCAGCTAATTGATAACAAAATATTTCATTGCTTGCATTTCTGTTAAGCCTTCACTGTTTTGCTGTCTTGTTTCAAGGGATTAAATAGTACTTGGTATACGTATGTGCTTTGTTTTGTCTGTGTTCATTTTTATCACATAAAGCAAAGAGGATGAAATGCACACACCACAATCATGCTTTTTTTTAAAAGATGTGTTATATAAAGATCTTAAGGATCACATTTCAAAGGAAGTCTAATTGGATTTTATCCTTTTCCAGATTAGTATCTCATAGGCAGTGTACTTGTTTGTTTTATTATTCAAAGCCATTTCCATTTCTGATGTGTTCTGCCTGTGTTTGTTTCAGGTGGAGTGGATCCAGCAGCAGGTGGTAAAGAGAAGGATCAAGAGGGATTACAAACCTGCCCCACCCATTTCCCAGACAAGCCCCGCCCACAACCAAAACTCCATATTCTATAATGATGCCAAGTGGAGCAGTATGTGGTACATTGTAAGTACACTGCAGACTCTCAAAGGATTGCGTGCTGCTTCTCTTTATACATCGTGCCGGTCAAAGGTTGGCTTAGGTCATGGCATGGTCCTTACTACTGCTGCGTCAGTAGAGCGAAGGGACTTGTTTGTGTCTTCTCTAAATAAAAGAATAACATTTCCATAGTGATGAAAATGTAGGCCTCCCATTGTTTGAAAAGCGGCTACTTTAGGTCTGTTTTTGACATACAGTGTTTATTTGTAAGTATGAGTGCAAAATCTTCTCTGTTGCTACATTCAGAGATCAGACATGCAGTCTTATGCACAATCAGGGCTCTGAGATTTACACTGCTGGCATTTGAGAGCTTATCTCAACTGTTTGGGTACACCATCAGATCATTGCTCTCCCTGTTTACATTTTGTGTGCCCTCAGGTCTGTCAATTGTTAACTCGATACAGATAACTCTTGAAACTTTGACCAGAATGTGTGTTTTTCCCTCAATTTTGCTTATTTTACTGCAAAAATTAAATTATTTAAGCTCTTCTTTTTTGTTTTGTATGATTTAGGCAGCTTCTAAACTTTATTCCTACTATATTAGATTATATATGCAAACCCAACGAGGGCATTCTGAGCTATTCTACATTGTTTTCTGATCATTTTCCATTATTTTGATTATGGAAACTCTTAGGTTGGTCCTAAATTTCTGTCTGAGTCAGAGTTTTTCTACAATTTTCCTTTGGTTGCAAGAACTGCTAGTTTAAATTTCAGCTCAATTTATAGCTGCTGTTTAAAATTGTTAATCAAATATCTTTCAACTTTTATTTCTCAGTCAAAAATCTTACAGTTTTAACATGATAACCCAACCAGATCAGCTATGGGCCAACAGAAGTGGTGCAATTGCTTAAAAACCAGCTGAGTCAAGGGTTTATTATTAAGTGCTGATGGAATTAAAAAGACCAAAGGCTAAAGAATGGAAACCATCTGCCCAGTTTTTTCTACAACTGCTGCTTAATTTGATGTATTTAGCATTATTATTTTCTCCTATTGGCTATTTATTTGAACAATTAATTAATGACTCAAATTTCACAGCGTTGACAGTGACATGAAAGACCTAAAATCATCATTTTAAACCTAAATATTTTTTCCCTTTTTTGATGCTTAACATGCTGCTCACACTACAAAAACTAGCTTTAAAAAAACAAAAAAAGCCTCCAAAAATTAGGTTAATTTTCCTTGAAATAAGATAAAATTTCTTTTTCTGTTGGTAGATAATTTTTCTTATTTCAAGGAACAATAACCTGTCAAGAATGCCTAAAAAAAAAACTTAAAGAAACCTACTAAGTAAGAATAATTATCTTGCGTTTAAAAAAAAGAAGCATATGTGTCCTTGATTTGAGATATTTAATCTTACTTAGATTTTAGTTTTTGCAGTGCAGGAGATGGGTGAAGTGACAAACATGTTGACTCATATATAACAAACAATATGACTCATATAGTCAGATTTGTGTGACCCACAGACAATACAGTTTATTTAATATTCTTTTCTAAACATAAAAAATAAATATTTGAAACATTTTTTCAGCAAGCCTGCCATGAACGTTCATATGTTTGGCTTTCTATCTGCCTTCACCTCACCATCTGCTTTGACCTCTGCAGCACTGCAACGATGATATCCATAACTGTCAGTCAGACATGAACATCATGGGAGCATGGAAGAGGGGTTACACCGGTAAAAACGTGGTGGTGACCATATTAGACGACGGCATTGAGAGGACCCACCAAGACCTTATTCAGAACTACGTGAGTGTGTATGTATGCGTGTGCCATGTATGCTATAAGCAGCAGTGTGTGTGCATGTTGGATAATGAAAGGAAAAACTGATCCTTTCTAAGTACCACTGTGTGTGAGTAGTTCAGATAAATTACGTCAAATTTAATTGCCTCTACATGTCTGTGTGTGTATGTTTACAAAAATAAATAATCTATAGATTACTATAGAAAATGCTCTGCTACTTTTGGCTTATAGTTTATTTTCTTTTAAGTTTGATAATCGCAAATGTATGTTTCAGAAGTCAAATAATGAAATAATAATCTAATAATCATGCACTTTGAATGACATGGCAGTGAGAAGCACCTCCTGCATTAGCCTTGTTGCATACTTTAATAATTTTATCTACAGGTAAGGTAAACATTCATCTGTGCAAATAAAAAAATATTCGCATCCTTTTTGATGGCACTTGTGCTGCGGTTATGAGCAACTTCTGATGCCGCCATTTGTTTTTGTAAGAAGTGACAGATCGGGTTAACCCTGATTGCATTCAATTTACAGTACTGTTTGGAGTGACGCTCCAAACTGATGTGAACAGTTTGAGTTAGCTTTTTGATAAATTAAATGCTAACCAGTCATCCACAACATTAAAAACACATGCTTTTCCAGATTTCCTGGTGGGGACTCATAAATTGGGTTCACACGGGTGCATCTTGTAAAAATTTGACTCTGTTTGGATTTAGCGAATATGAAGGCAGGATCACTGCCTTTGCCTCTTTGGGTTTTTAAGATTTTAGAGTAGTTTTAGATGATGGTACATAAAGCCCTGCTCTAAGAGGCTACTGGCATTGGGGAGAGGAAATAAAGGGGGATCACTTGGTATGTGTAAAACCCAGGACTTCCAGTAATTTCTAGTCAGGTTTTCTGAACCAGGGTAACATCTATTAATAGCCTCTAAGGACTGTAACATCTTTTCACCATTCAGTATTTTTTTTACTTTGTGGTTCATTTATGCTGTAAAAATGCACTCACAAATAATCTTAGACCCATTTCATTCAATCTTATTGGTTAACATCTCATCTTTCCCCCTCAGATTGATTTTAAGAGCAATTTTTGAGTTACATTAGGATACCTTTTAATCTTATTTAAATATCTTAACATATCTGCAGGATCCTCAAGCAAGCTATGATGTCAACAGCAACGATCCAGATCCTCTGCCTCGATATGATGCAAGCAATGAGAACAAGTAAGAAAATTGTCGCTTAAATTTGTCACTGGGGGCAGGGGTGGTTAGGCATATGGCAATTTTTAGTTGTTGCATTTGCTGAAGCATTTTTTTCTCCATTGAAGTTTTGTGCATCTATATCAGCTGAGAACAGACTTTTTTGTGGGTGCATTGAGATACATTAGTGAATTTGATTGTGACATTTGTGGGCAGGCTGTGGTTTTCTCTTTTGAAGATTGTGTGTGTGTGTTTGGAAGAGGAGGAAAAAGAAAAACTCGCTTGTCCATGCACTTGTCTTGTGCCAACTTGGGTTTGGCTCAGTGAGGGATTTTGAGTGTGTGCGTGTGTGTTTGGCTGCAGCAACCCAAATGCCGTGGCTATGGTTCAGTCCCTGCTGGTAATGCATTGTCTTAAAGAGACATGAGGCCCACAGATGCAGCTTAATGAGCTAGTTGTCTTTTAAGGGTTGAATTCATAGTTTACAATGATATTATGTGTGTTGAAATCTGGGTTACTTTTTGACTTCTTACATTACCATAAAAAAATCCAGTTGATTTTGGTTTAATGGTAATTAAATTGATGTAAAAAGTTAATGTGAGGTAGCTGTCACGTTAAAATTGGTATAAAAGTGAGAAGTACAGAGACTTTGTGGAATAAACGAACTAATTCTGGCAAACAGCCGTCAGATAAAGACTTTGTGTTGCAACAAAATATTATTATTGTACAAATAAAATGTTTATTTGTATAAAAGAGCTGTGATTTGAAAGACAAGAAATATTTCAAGGTATCAGTCAACCATTGAACTCTGATTTTGATAAATCATATTTTAACAAGGAACTCTCATGTCTTCTAACTTTTAAATATTTCTCAAAACATGTAAACAATTGAACCAAGTATGAGTGTGTTTTAGTCTACTATCATGTCCACAGCAAGTTTGTTGTTTTGAACCTGGATTCTCGCACCTGCTGCATAAGTCACTTTAATATGAGGGTGTTGTTTGTGAGAGATGAAAAAGTGTCCATGGGCCTCTGTTGGGTATTGGATGCTTTAACTTCTGTGGAGAAATGTTGGATTGCAGCTGGTAGGACAACAATAAGATGAAAGCAGCATGCAGACTAAATATTAGCCCAATATTTGTATGTATCTTGATGTGCAGTCTTCTGTTAGCATCTTTGGAGCCTGATACTGACTTCTAGCTCCAAAGGCATGAGTATGACTTTAAAAAAACATCTATTTTTCTTGTACACATCTTTAAGCTGTGCAGGTTATGATAAATTACAGCCATGAATACATATCTTATTAAGACACAAGGAAGCTATTCTGAATGACGAAAACTAGTACAAGTAAACTCTCAAAGTTGACTCGTCTCTGGTTTCAAATGCACCCTGTTAAAATAGAATGAACTATATGTACTAACAAGATAGCTCTTTATCAGTTTAACTGATGCGACGTGTGTTAGGGACATATGGTTATTTCAGCAGCACTTTTATTCTATATGACACGTAAAATTCAGACTATTATGTTTTCACTTGCATCATATGTTGTTCACACAACATGACGTCTTGCTCTTGTACTAAAGACTTTTGAAGTCATTGTAAGTTCAAAGTACATGGCTTTTCTGTGGCAGGGGAAGATTTTTCACAGATTGAGCCGTGTAACTTGTCTGACTGATCTTTTGAACAGTTACGGTTGTCATGTATACAAGTCTGTCTCTCCCTCCACAACAATGGCTTTGTAAACCTCGACTGTGTGACTTATTGGCTTGCTTACAGACAGAACACTTTTTGGAAATAAGTATGTGAACATGACAAAGACCACAAACGTTTGAAGATTTAATTATGCTTTCAGCAAGAAGGGAGGTTTTTTTAAACTAGTTAATGAGTCACAGGTCTAAGGGTTAGGTGGAATTTTGGAAAGTTTGGAATATAATTTCTACAAACAACAAAGTAAAACTGACAGAAACTTTCTTGAGGAAAAAACAAAGAAACAAACAAAACAGCCAAACAGATTTCTGCACACCACGGCAGTAAATAAGACCTTTTCTGTTTGTATCTATAGAAATGTTTTGAAAGCAAGCTGTTCCTGGTATTATCCAGTGCACAAATGTCACAAACGAGAAACTCAGGAGGTTCTGTGACACAGATGTGTAGACAATGGAAAATACAGGCAAACGCAGAAGACTTGAAAGATAGCCAGACAGACGATTTTATGGATTACTGAAATGAACAGAGTGGAGACTGTTGAAGCATTTTAAAGAGGAAGGTGGTACTTTGGCTCATTACCATAGATTTAAGGCTTTCTATCACTAATTTTCTGCCTTTCAGTGTGTTGTACTTTATCCCGTCCTGCTTCAGTTGTGTTAACTTTTCCAGGAGAGAGATTTTTCCCCCAATCCATTTTAGAGTAAAGGGAAGCTTTCCACACTTCCAACTGTACAAATGTTGGGCAGGCTGAGCAGAGTTATTGAACTGAGAAAAACAAAAGATATGAGAAACCTTCAGAAATAAATGTAATATTTTTTTTATAACCACAAAATTTGTGTAACAGATTAAACAAAAGAGAAAAAAACTAACTTTAGACACAATGACAGATGCCCTTCATTGACAATGAGTTGCATCACTTTTGACAACAGCTACAGCCTCATGATTTTTAAAAAAGATTTCATCTACGTCTCTTCCAGATGTCAAAGAACTTTTAAGTTTGCTGGAGTCCTATTGAAATGGCAGATTTTAAGGTTTTCAATTTTGGTCGAGACTTGTTTCTGGCTGTTTCAAGAATCCATCTAAATACTTTTTACAGTCATTTGCATTCATGTAAAATATTCCTGCAAAATATGATCAATGCATGGTTGAAGGTCCCCTGATCGTTGCCACATCAGAACAGGTTGCACCCTGAGACCATGACCTTTTATTTGCACTTGATTTGAGGTCAATGAGAGAAATAGTTCCAGAGATATAGCCAAAAATAAAATTTTTCATGTTTAAAACACCACCTGGTGGGGAAACCATAAATCCAATAATCCTGAAATTCAATACAGATCGTTATGTTGGGGACGTAAACCGGCATCAAAATCCAATTATGAAAATTGTTCGGGTTATCACACTCGCACGAAAAATATCCAGATAATAATATTCCATAATATCCCAGACACTCCGTTCCGGAATTTAATAAAAGAAAGCATGATGTATTATTTACCTTTTTGTGTGTAATGACATATTTTTAAAACAACATTTCTAGCAGTTAATGTATTTCTAATAATTTTAATTTGACATTAAATGGTTAGTGTGACAGATTCTCTTCAGTCTAAGTGCTTACTTAGACTCTAACTACCCTCCTTTGACATGAGGATGTCTTTGACCAGATGTTGGGTTTCTATGGCAGTGATCAGAAATGTTTTTTTTTGGGGGGTGATGCAGATGTTCTCTTCTCTGCAGGAGGAACATGTGAGTGAGTGTGTCTGTGCAGATCCAGGAAGTTGTGTTTTTGAGCAGGCGGTGGACACAAACAGGCTATGTTTGTTTACGCTGGTCGCTGACCTGGGTCAATTGTCACCACTGCAGTTACTAGTGGAATGTTACCCTGTCGCGTGTGTGCATTGTTAAATGTTCAGAAAAGTCCTCTTGGGCATTGTTTAAGGAATCACGTACTGGTATGTGTATTTATGCGTGGGAAGGGAGGTGCCACATTGCTTACCTTGCACACATTTGTCAGTAATAGTATGCAGTATGCATCTATGTGTTGCTATCCTCTGTTTCTACTTCAGTAGTTGCATTTTTTATGGTAAAGGTGCATTGTTTGGGTGTGTTTAGATTTGGGCAATAAATTCTTCATTCCTTTTTTTTTTTTTTTTTTAGACACGGTACACGGTGTGCGGGTGAAGTTGCTGCATCTGCAAACAACACCCAGTGCATTGTGGGAATTGCCTACAATGCTAGAATAGGAGGTGAGTAATTGGTTATATTTGTATTCAACCATTTTTATGATTGATAAGTCTGTTCATATTTGTATTAGTAGCTAAACATTTATAGCCTCTAATTGGTCAAACCTGTGTTTCTGCGTGGCTTGCTTCTTCTTTCAGGTGTACGAATGCTGGATGGAGATGTAACAGACATGGTAGAGGCCAAGTCGTTGAACTTCCACCCGCAGCACATTGACATCTACAGCGCTAGTTGGGGACCTGATGATGATGGAAAGACCGTGGATGGACCAGCAATTTTGGCCAGGCAGGCCTTTGAGAATGGCATCCGCAAGGTGGGCCCATGTTCCCTTTCACATTTACGTTCAGAAATGCTTGCAAATAAATGGATGCTAAAAATATTTGCACTCATATGGAATAAAAAAACAGTACTCTGGCATGTTAGATTCTTTCAGTTTCTACATATGAAGCTCATCCTGATATCAAAGTGCAAAGCATACATTAGTAAGCATTAATTTACATGTATGTCAGCTTTTTTGCATAACAACTAGCTAACTCTGATTTTGGCTTAATGAAGTGGTATTGGATAAACTAGGGCAAGAAGGGTTAAATTAATTTACTGGTTGCATCTGAAAACTCCAAAGCATTTGTTACTGACAGCTCACACACAGGTCTCTGAAAGATTGACACAGGGAAGTCATGTTGGGTGATCAGGTACTTTCTAATTTTCTGATTATAATCTGGAAGTCTTAGAAGAAAAAGAATGATGTGAAATAGAGAAAAAGACGAGGTGTGAGTGGGGGCGGAGGAGAATCCCTGTTGTTGCTGGCTGAGTGGCTTTTCCACTGAGGGAGATATCTGTCCAGGTGCTCTGGGTTAGCATCAGCATGGACTTTCACTCTATTTGTGAGTGTGTTTGTCAAGTTGAGTTGAAATGTCGTACCTGATAGTGCGACATCGACCTGAATGACGAGACGTGTGTAGAGAGCTGTGTGTTGGAGATGAGACTGACAGATGTGGAGAGTTACACTCTTGTTTTGCTGCTGCATGTTTGATGTAAACAGGCTTTACTTTGCATGTTCAATGTTTCACATGTTTATATATTTAGTTTTTCTTTGTCGTTGTTTTTACGTGTTGGACAACACTTTTCTACATACCTTGCTCTGAATAATAAGAGTAGAAAAGCCACAGAACAAACATTTTACGTTTTAAAGTAAAAATGTAAGTCGCTTTGGAGAAAAGCGTCTGCTAAATGACTGTAACGTAATGTCAATTCTGACTCAAAATTCTTAAGATCATTGACATTTAATCAACTGAATAATTAATTAGTTTGACTTTATTCTGTTACTTAAATCCAAGAGATTATTTAGTAAGTTACCTAAAAAAAGATAAATAAATTGTCATTATTCCTTGTTTTGCTCAACTCTGATCTGGTGGTAATTCATATCTTCTCTTTGCAAACTAATTATAAAAGTACTCTTCATCGCTCTCATTGCTCCTGTCTGATTCTGATCTAACTCAGAATGGCTTCATTATCTCCATCCTTTTCAGGGGAGGAAGGGCCTTGGCTCAATCTTTGTGTGGGCTTCAGGTAACGGTGGTCGCAGCAGAGACCACTGCTCCTGTGATGGTTACACCAACTCCATATACACCATCTCCATCTCTAGCACGGCTGAGAGTGGCCGCAAGCCTTGGTACCTGGAGGAATGCTCGTCCACACTGACCACCACGTACAGCAGCGGGGAGAACTACGACCGAAAGATTGTAAGGATGAATATTTTTTGTGTGTGTGAACGATTTTCTACAATTACCCTTTTTTAGAGGAAGAAAATGTGATCCTATGGCATCACAGAGAGTTAATTGGTCATGGGAAAGAAACTACTCTCATCTGTAGTGGAATGACAGGATGACCGAGACCAGATCCCCAAGATCATCATTGTAAACAAAAAAAAAAGCAAAAACCAGTGTAACAGAAAAAACACTTACATTTGTGAATGCTGCCAAATTTGCTTCATACACCTTATAAAAAGTATTTCATTCATTAAACTGAATTAATAAATATTTTTTATTTACACATATTTTTCATCACAAACGTATATATTTTTTTCATCACAAACACTGATTTAATATTTATATTCTGTTTATATAAAAAGCTTATTTAAAAAATGTTGATTTATTTTAAGAATTTTATTAAGGCTGATGATTTTAAGACTTTAGGTTACAGGGAAAAAAAACTAGCTTCAGCAGGAACCACAGAACAGGCATAAACACTCCTTGTTCTGTGGTTCCTGCTGAAGTTAGTTAAATTAATTCCAGATGTACACATGTCCAAGACTTCTTTTTATCCAAATTATTTAGCACTAAACACTCCACACACATGCAACTTAAATTTTTGTTTTCCAGCCACACCTTGTAAGTGCAGTATTATACATCTTAGTGTTAACTTGACTTTTTGTGTGTGTTCATCCTTGGCTTGTTTGACCCAAATTGACTGCATCACTTCTATAATTTATTGGGGTGAACAAAGATGTTGGTCACTTAGAGCAGACTTGTCTGCTAGTGTTTCTCTACATTCCTCATATTGATGCTGCAGACAGGCACACACATGCACACACTACATACAATTTATTCATAGCTTTGTACACTTAGCTACAGCAAAACATAGGGTCTTCTTTACTTTAACTTAACTAGACCAATTTCACTTCTTACAAAATCCTTGCAGGTTATGATGGGTGTGTGTGTGTCTTCAGATAATCCTTCAAACTTTTCAGTCCAGAAAAAGGCCCTTTGATGAGGGCTCAGACTGGAAGTTAGCCAAGCTTTTCTTGGCTGACCAAGTCTCAAGCTGTCTGACTAGTTGTGCAAATCAAGTCATATAATCAAAGCAAACATGCACTTCATTAATAACTAACTTTATAACCTCTTAACGCTTAATGCACTGTATTCTTTGTTTCTTTTTTGGCATGATTTGATCCCTGGGGAAAGTAGTGGTTTTTTTTTTCTTAATCATCTCAAACACTACAGCATATCGATGCTGGAATATGTGTTTTTAGTTTGCAGGGTTTTTTCTATCTACCTGATCCTTCTCCTTGTTTTGCTGGGGTTTTCACCACTGGAGCCCTTTTTCATGTCTGCTATTTATTGACATTTACGCTTTTTCTAATGTCTGTGGCTGCCCATTATTTCATTGCTATAGTTTACCCACCTGACCCTCCTTTTCTTCCTTCTACAGATCACAACAGACCTGAGACACCGGTGTACAGACAGTCACACGGGGACATCAGCCTCAGCTCCCATGGCAGCTGCCATCATTGCGCTGGCCCTGGAGGCAAAGTAAGATCCACTTAACCTCATCCCATCACTTCATCCCCCTTTCTCCATGCTTAAACTCTTAATTCCCTCTTGTAAAGGTAAACACGTGAGGCAATTTCACTGTTAAAGGGCCAGTAGAAATGAATCAAACCTCTTTGAAAACAGACAAAATAGTTCAAAGATGCACAGAGAAAAACAAAGAACAAATTTTGAAAAGATACAGCAGTCATAGATGACAAGTGGAATACATCCTCACATATCAGCCTCCTACTGCATTACAGATGTAGTAACGTTATGGCTGGATGGTGTGCTCCAGAGTACCCCGTGTACATCATTTAATTTAAGTACATAATTTGAGTAACCTGAACTTGCACAAGTACACAGTAATGTTCTCACATTCAGCATTTTTCTGTGTGGGCCTCAACCTATTTAAACAACTGTGCTCTGTTTTGTTTGAATTAATACAAACTTTGAGTGCAAACTTTTTAAATGCCCATTATGTGCGTGCAAGTGGTGAAGACGGAAAGCTCAAAGAAGAATAGCAAGCAGTTGTTAATATTTGCTAGTTATCATCCAGACAGAGTGTCATGTTTATGAAAAGTCAACACTTGAGCTCTCTATCAATCAGCTACAGAGTTGACATTTTGTAACCAGCTTTAGATGGGACTGTATATATACTGTAGCAATATTGAAAAAGCTTGATTGGTGTTGTCTGCTTTCTGACTTTTTATGGGAGTCTAAGCTCTATTGGTCACAATAACTTCATTTAAGCTGGACACAGTTAATAAACATAGATTATGTATAAATGCACACCATGCTTAGAGGCATAGTTCCCTATTCAGGAACACATGCACTGTGTAAGTTAGCAGATGACTGTTTTCATTACGGCATCATTATCACAATTATTCAAACATTTAAAAAGTTTAGGCCTTCACTTGCTCAGAACTATCTCTATTGCTCAGAACTATCTCCGAAGAAGGATTTTCAACACCAAATATTTAATTTTAGAAGGTAAAGCTGTTTCACAGTGGAAATAAAATGAAAAATGTAAGAAATGCATTTGTTGAAAGGAAACTCATTTGCCATTTGGTTATCTTCTCCGTATGTCCTCAACGTGCTGGACAGCTCTTCTGTGAAATCTATTTTAGGGCTTAATTTGTAATAAAATTCTTGAATTGGAAACGGTTCAGGTGCAGAGACTCTGACTTAGACCCATCATCACATGTTGAGCAGCTCAGATAGCAGAGGTCACATCGATTAACCTGGATAATCTAATCCAAATCCTCCCTTTAGAAAATATTCTTGGTTTCCAGGCAGTGCTTGGTACGTAAGCCTGTTTCCTCAACAAGATTATTACACACGGTTTCTTGCCTGCTTGCTTTCTATTCTTCTGCTAGCTTTCAATTCTGCAGTCTTTTTTTTTTTTTTTTTTTTTGCAGTGCCTCCAGCACTGTCACAATGCTCTTTTATAGTTCCTCCAAGGCAAAGTCTGTTTTTGCTTTTTCTTTTTGTCAATTCATTCAGTTTTTGCCTGTAAAAACATGCAGTCAAAGAGGACAGGATGAAAGGGGGACAGGGAAGAAACTGTTTAGATAAGCTTTGTACAGTACTGATAACATCTGCTCCTATCTGGTAAATGAGGGTGAGCAAACTTTGTGTGATAAACATGTCACAATGCTTTTACCTTGGACTTCACTGAACAATCTGTTAGTTTTCTTCTCCTGGAATGGGAGTACTGGAATACTCTAGTTGTCTGTATGTTTGTTTTTCTCCCCCAAAGTTAAATATGTTGTTTAACTGAGTGTATGATTAAGCACAGCAAGCCTTTAGAGATTTACAGACTTATTTTCTTCCTTTATGTCTGTGGAAATGAAAGAATTAAAAATTAAGATAGCAAAAAGACTGAAGACTAAACAACATGCAAACTTCTACTGGGAGGGTTTTAAGAATGCAAACAAGCCCAGATGGCTGAAAATGAACTTATTTCTCCATTTGTTTTACAAAGCAAGCTGTAAGAGCCGATATGGGTGTAAACATGTACACTCACCAGAAACTTTATTAACTGTAACTTGACACAATAGCATCCTGCAGTTGCTACACATTTGTCTGAAGCAAATCCATAATGGAAGTTCCCATAACACCCAAAAGGAGCTTCTTTAAACTCAGACATGCTAACTGTGTTGGCCATTTGAATACACTACTACGTTATTGTACATTGTTGGGCTCAAGAAAACCAGTTTGGAATGATTTAAGCTGTGTGAGATGTAATTAAGTCAAATGGTTCATACACTATAGTAACTAAGGGAATGCCTATGATCAGCATTAATACTTGGATAATGTGTTGCATTTGTGAGAAACTCCAGTCCTTAAGGACAGCAATCCTGGAAGTGTTGGACGTTTCTCTGGTGTGACACACCTGGCTCAGATCACTGAATAATTAGCAGAGTTGACATCAAACCACTGCTACCAAGGCAGGGATTTGCAACCAGTGGCTTTTGGACCTCCCGCAGCAGCTCTTGATAACATTATCTAAATAAATAGAAAACATATTTAAATATAGATGTGTAATAACAAATGCAGGTTTTTAGCAGATCTCTTTACTTTCCATGGAGTTAAGATCTATTGTTCTTGTAGTTTGGTAGGAAAGTATGCCCTTTTATGTGATTTTTCAAAAATATCTACTCCAATCTAATAATCTAATGATGACTGCCGAAAAAAGTCAGCACACAAACCTAAACAATGTTTAGGTTTGTGTGAATGAATGTTTAATCAAACAAGCTTTTGGTCAAAGACCTTTATCACGAATTGATTGATGGAGATTCACAGTGTTTGGTTTAAAACAGCACATGGTTAATATGCAACACCTATGCAGGTAATCAATACTACCGAGCATCATGGGAGGCAGAGTCCCAGACTAAAATACCTGCACTTATTTTTTTAACCCCTGCAGCATTTTCAAAAACATATATATATA
>JBAMHX010000013.1:13750303-13762443 GCA_037177515.1 Pseudomugil tenellus | reverse complement strand
TTATACATCCCGATTTGTGCTTCAAATTATGCGCCGCACATTTTCTGTGCGTACGCACGCTTTATACATGAGGCCCCTGGTCCCCGCTACCCTGATTTGGATTAAGCAGTAGGAGAAATGAATGACTGAATATTCATGTGTTGGCTCTTTGATTACATAAAGAAATCCGTCTGGTTAGTTTGTATGGAGAAGCTCAACAAACAAGAGTGTGAAATATGTTTGCATTATGAATGAAAAAATGGCCATTTTTGTTGTTCCTTTCTTAATTCCTACCTTTTATTTTGTCTCTTGTCTGTTCATCTGTCTCTCATTTGTACAGTCTTTTCTTTTCTGCCCCTGGTGTTTTGCACTGGCATGTATTTCTGAGTGTGGTTGTGCAAGCTGTACCTTGATAGGGGCCAAGCATTAGTTCTGGCAGGGTGGTTCTCACATAAGACCTTTACTATGCGCACGCATACACACACACACACACACACACACACAAACCCAGAAACCCCCACACACTCTTAGACAGAGAGAGCCAGGGCTTCACAGCTTGTTGTTCTTGATGCAGCTGGAAGCCTGGGCCCTGTTCTGTGTTAGGCTGGCTGGCTGAACTTGGGCCCTGAACTGGTTTGCTTTTATTTGAAGGCTCAGTGACCAGCAACTGCAGCATTATTAGTGTCATTCTGTCTGTTCTGCTCCAGTGCACAAGTCAATCTATATGAGGCTTATGTAAAGTCTAGCTTGTGTCATAGGCAGTCATCCTCAAGCCTCTGAATTCACGTCGTGTGTGTGTGTGTGTGGGGAAAAACCCAACTTGATTCTTAACAGAGTTTTATTTGATCTTTGATGCATTGCATATCTGCGCTGTTGTGTGTATCTTTGGTTTTAAGTTAAGATGTTTTGGTATATACACATATTTACTGGCACATCAGCCTGGATATTACAGTGCGTCCTATGCTGCTTCTTGGTGCGTACGGTTAATGCAGACGTCACTTCCCCGCCGTACATATTCACACTCTGGCTAGCCCTTCTAAGTTTAGTAAAGCCTGCCTGCAGCTGATCTCTGCACTCCAACTGGAGTATGAAACAGGAAAAGTTTTGATCTTTTTGGAATCAGGCTGGTGGTTATCAGCTGTGTGTCTGCTTTGCTTGGTCCCATGTGTATGTTTCAGTTATCTGATCTGTGTAATTGAGAGGCCAAAGCTGTTACATCAGCTCTACACTCCCCACAGTTATCCATTGGGACTGTTTTTATTCCATCATGTCTGGTTGGGTTCATGTTTTTTTAGCTATTTACATTATGTTTTAATCCCTCAACTAATTGGTTGGGTTTCCTATATGAAAATGATCTTAGCTGAAAAACAAATGGAATAATTGAGCGTAGACTGTTAAATCTGTGGGGACTCTACATTAATTCATTATGTACTGCCTCGAAAAGTGAGCAACCTCACTCCTTTTATGCTAAATGGTTGATTCAACCAATGTTGGCAAATATATCTAAATGTAAATGATCAGTTTCACCTTAATGGCCTTTCACAAAACAAATTGACATCATTACTGGTAACTGATCACCAGTGGACATCTATTACATGGTCGGGGTAGCAAATAAAGAACATTTTTAGTAATCAAATGAGCCACTGTACTTCTCTTTGTCTCTATTAATTAAGCTAGTCGTAGGCACAAATTATCTTCACATATGTGAGTTGAACAAGTTGATCTTTATCTCGGTATAATTACTGCCTGGAAGATAAACATCTGCGCTGTATCACTTTGTTACTAAAACATGTCATTACTGTGATTGTTATCCTGGCAACAAGGAGTTTAATAGGTGTATGTGATAAAACGACTCTGTCAGAAACGTAATAACAAGCATTTTAAGTGTCAATGTGCTGGAATGTGTAAAACATCCACCTTTGTTGTAGCTTCAATTGAGAAATGCGCTGTTGCTAAGAGCCTTGCAACTCTTTTTTTGCTAGCAAGAAAATTCTCCGTTTCCTTTTCTGGAACTGTCTCTGTTATTGGTGTGGTGTTGCTGTTGTATTAGATCATACTGCAGATGTTATTCAAGGGGCCATTATATGTTTGTGTTGGCTGCTCAGAGATCTTTCTGCTGCTGAGCTGTGTAAAGCAGAGCAAATAATGCTCTTTGTCTTTTTATTCTCAGATTCTTGAGTATTTCTGCAAGAAATAGGAAACTTAAATATAGACTGTGATACCCATCCGTCACTTGGAAATTGGTAAATGTAATTATTTTTGGGGATAGATGTTGAGCTGTCACTCACTATCAGATTTTTTTTTATTGTCAGAGTAGTCAGACTAGAGTCTCAGTGGAGTGACACAACCACACTTTTAAGACATTGGGTAAAGATGTAATATATCAGGACTAAGAGTAAAAGTTTCCTTGTTAATTGACCAAAGGTCTGTACTACAAAGCTGGATTTTTGCTTATGGGGTAACTTCAGGAATTACTTTTGACTCTTCTGTACTACAAAGCTGGCTTATTTCTTATTAAGCTGTATCACTGCAGCAACAGATGCTGAACAGCTAACCTGCTCCGGAGCAGGTTATGTTCTGGGATAAGAGATAAGCGAGTATAAAAGCACCTCCTCCTGATCGATCAGATCTCATAAATAAATGGCCCCACCCATCTTTAGAAGATCCTGTTGACGTTGCTGCACGGATAGTGAGAGTAGCGCTTAGGAGAGTACGAATCTTTAGGGACAGATTCAACCTGTTAGACTTTCCTGAAGGCATACTGTACCAAGAGTAGGCTACAGATTTGCATCAGATGGGCTGAGATACATATGTCTGCTGTTAGAACGTCTGTATTAATCGTGACCCATCGTAGTTGGGCGCTTACTGTCCCGCAGAGTGTGCAAGTGTGCATCGCATGTTTTTTTTCTAAAATGAGTATTTTGTGATGTTCACCTCTTAATTTGCAACCTTTTGTCCTGCAGAACCATTCGTCCAGAGCATGTGGTTCGGTCAGTGTACAAAGCAACTGGTTGCACCGACAACCCCTTCAACCACGTGATCTACCTGGAGCACGTGGTCGTACGTATTACAATTACACACCCTCGCCGTGGAGACCTGTCAATCAACCTGACATCACCCTCAGGGACCAAGTCACAGCTTCTTGCCAACAGGTATAGTAAATATTTTATTATCTGCAGATTGAAGCACATTTACATACTGAAATGGGCAACTAAAAAAACAAATTTTGTAATAACTGTAAATCTTTACAATCAAACCTTTGGAGTGTTATCATCCGAGCGCAGAGGTGCGTTAAATATAAATCTATGTGAGCTATTTCCCCAGAAATGAATATTGATGTCCCTCTCCTAATATAAGCATCAAAAGGTCAGATTTTAATTAGATTGATGCCGCTATGATAAAATCAGCAAACACTGTTAATTGTTAAAAATGAAGAGGTCCATAGTTACTGGGAGAATTTTCAGTCTTATTGCAGATGAGAAAAACGATGTATTCTGTTTAATTTTCTGTCCAGCAGAGATATCATTAAAAATGTTCTGCACGTTGGCTTTCTTCTCTCACATCTCCATACAAGCTCATGACCATGGATTTGGATGCTGCATGTTCAGAATTGCAATTGTGTGTTTCTCACAGAGAGCCTATTTATTTTCTCATTGTTGGATTTTACACAAAAGTTGAAGTCTGGATATTATATTTTAAACAAGTAAACTTGGCACGATTAAAAAATAGAAACTTTCAGCATTCAGCTAAAATGTACACCTTCCAACCGATCAGAAGTTAAACTTTCACTTAATACCTTGAACTGAACCACAGTCCTGTACATATTTAGTCGGCTGTTTATTAGAGCTGTAACTGTGCATTATGGCGTTGTGATTGTTTAAGCATTTACGATGCTCGAGTTGATTCCTAATCATATATTTCATCTGTGTGCGTGTGTGTGTGTGTATAATTGCACAGGTTGTTTGATCACTCCATGGAGGGCTTTAAGAACTGGGAGTTTATGACCACCCACTGTTGGGGAGAGAAGGCAGCAGGCGACTGGGTCCTAGAAATCTATGACTCACCTTCTCAACTTCGCAACCAGAAAGTGCCTGGTAATAATCCAAAAATATTTCACTTAATATGTATGTTTTCATGCCTTCTGGTATTTTTATATCTATTTAAATGAAAACCGATAAACACAGTAAGGTGCAATGGCAGAATGGATGGTCATGTTGCTTTGGAGGCTATGACATGAAATAACACATCAACACCTTATTTATGAAAGTCACATAAAAGTGTCTAAATATCTGCCCTATTGCCAAACATTGGTTTACATTTCTGCGCTACAGTGTAACGCTACACAGATATCAAACACACTGTCAATAAAAATCAAAACATTCTCTGTTTCTTACCATCAACTGAATTATCTGATTGTAAAGTACATTCTTTTAATAGTAGTCTCTGTTTTAGGCAAGCTGAAGGAGTGGTCGCTTGTTCTGTATGGCACATCTGTCCACCCATACTCGTCTCAACACATTGAGAAGCCTCGTTTTACAGACATGTTGACACCCATTGATGAAGAATTCACCGAGGAGTACAACGGTTAGTTATGACGCTCAAGTTTAATCAGGAAGCTTTGCAAACTACGGAAGATGGAAGTCCTGTGGTTTTTCTTAGAATAAGAAGTGTTATCAGAGCACATATCATGTTATACATTCTTAATTAAGACTTCACCATTGAAATATATTATGTGTCTGCAGGCCCCTGTGACTCTGAATGCAGTGAGAATGGCTGCGAGGGTCCTGGACCCCACAACTGCATTAACTGCCTCCACTACTTCCTCAAGTTCAAAAACAACACCAGGTCAGATTATGTTAAATAAGTAATGATACTTTTAGTTTTATTTCATTTGGGAAACAGGTTTCTTAATGTGAATCAGTTGGTGTTATTAGTAAATATTCACCTATCACATGTCTGCTTTTTTTGACCTTTGCTGAGAACTGTGCAAAAGTAGCAGATCAGAGCAAAACAAAAAATGAGTAGATAAAGAAAAAAGTAAGGTAATGGATGAATTAAAGTGAAATAAGAATATAAGACGTTATGAAGTTGTTTATCATGCACTGTTACTTGGTCAAGTCACAGATTCCTTCACATATTTAGGTTGGGATATAATGAGCTGTGGAAACCCTGTCTCTTTATTTTACCACATCATTTGGTTCATTGTGAACTTTGCAGTAATCCTTAACACACTTCAAAGTAACTAAAATGTGTTGCACCAGTTCATCATTAATTTTTTTTTACAGGTAATGTTGCATTTACTAACACAGTGTGGTACTCTTTCATTAAATTTACATTTCTCATAAGGCAATTAGCAAATGCTTCACACAAGCCCAGACCAAGACTGATCCATCTTTGTGTTTAGTTGTTGGAAAGATGTTCTTTTCACGGAATGTTACCTGCTCCTCTTTAACTATTCCTTTTCAAAAGGACTTGTTCCCCAAATTCCTAACGATATGGACATGGATTTGCACAGAGGCTAGCTTTAGGCAGAGGCAGGAAGCTTTCTAAACTCTTTCTCTCCTTTGCACCGTTCAGGATGTACTGCAGTGTTTAGCAACTGGAGGCCTGTGGCCGCTGACTGTAGTATCTGGCCTGACAGATTGCATTGATTAAAAACTGACCGCAGGAGTTATTTGTCAATGCACAGACATGGTGCTGTTTACAGTGCTGTTAAAAGAACAGTGTGAACCCTTTAAGACTGGTCGAACTAGTAAGAGGAGAGAGAGACGTGTCAGCTGTGTTGGTAGTAGAGGAAACTGATTGCTTATGTAGGCGCAGTGTTTAGTTCACCTGGTAAAGCAGCTGCCAAACTTTCAGAACACTGGCCTTGATTTGCACACTATTTGTGCTGAGGATATCGAACAGCTTTAGACATTCCCTGGTGATTTATAGCAGTTAAAGAGAGGTTTTGATCAGCTTTTCCAGTAATCCTTTAAGGAGAAAGTTTTATTTGTTTTTTTGCTAATCCATTCAATCTTACAGCAATTTGCTGTTTTTTATTTTATTTTATTCTTTTAACTACAGTAAGAAATACCTGAAAACATTTTTTTTAAAAAACAACAAAAAAAAAAAAAACAAAGCTTAAACATGCTAAGGTGCTAAAACGTGAATGCAATCAGCTTCACTAAAGTCTGCACCATCTGGCCTTCTCTGATTAATAATTGCAAGATATCATAGCCCTAAATACCAGATTATGGTTTGAGATCTTGGTAAAACTTATACAAATTACTAATATTTTACTAAGTCTGATTATGATGTTGGAAGGAATATATATTTTTTTAACTTTACATCTAATTGGATCAGTTCACCTTTTGAACAGTACTGCCCAGATTTTTCTTTGTAAAACAAACCTAATCTTTTATCTCTGTGATACATAAGTTTCTGTAGTTAAAAAGAAGTAGTTTAGTTTTATTTGTGTCATCTAATGAATTTTCCAAATCAAATTCCTGAAACTAAGGTTACTCTAGCCGGTGTGGAATTTGTAATACATCTGCAATACAGCCAAAAAACCCCATGCAGGTGGGCAACTGATCACTTTAACCATGGCAGTCCGACAGCAGAGATGATATTTCATGACAGTCATATTATATCAAACCTTTCTCAGTCTTATTGTTCTGTGTGAATAAGTGTGTGTGTGTGTGTGTGTAAATGCAAATGTGGCTGTGTGTACGTTGCTCCATGCCCTTAGGATCCCATTAGGATCAAAGTCTGGTAATTGCCTTTGTGTCAGCTTGTCTCTGTGCTAATAAAAGGCAGACTGATGCAGGTGCATGAGAAAATGTTCAAGCTTAGCTGTA
This sequence comes from Pseudomugil tenellus, assembly GCA_037177515.1. Lineage (NCBI taxonomy): Eukaryota > Metazoa > Chordata > Actinopteri > Atheriniformes > Pseudomugilidae > Pseudomugil > Pseudomugil tenellus. The sequence goes on along the minus strand of JBAMHX010000013.1, from coordinate 13,755,625 downwards.
GCTTATCATTAGCCCACTTTAGAGATGTGCTGCCCTTTTCTGCCACCACAGGGAGCAACTGATGAATGGAGAATGTGGTGTGAAGGGTGGTAGTTGTGTGTAGTGTTCAGATAATTACAACTCTATGTATGTATGCTGGTCTTTACTCCTTAAATGGTGTGAGTCTTTGGAACCTAATGGATTTTTTTTCACTTTATATGTCTCAAGTTAAAAGTCAGAAACAGGTTGGAAACAAAGAAGAGATTATAAACCAAATCTGTTTTAATTGGTTATTTTATTCTAAGAACATGTTTCCTTGATTATGCCTTACAAGTGACTAAGAGCTTTACTTTATTTTAAATTCAACTTAGGCTACTGTGTGCATTCTGAAATATGTTAAATTGCATAAATTTTTGTATTAATGAATTTGTTTCATGTCTTTATAAAGAAGTGGTAAACTTTCTTTTTTATCTCATTGTGCAGTTTGGCCTGCAAAGAAGTTTTTACAGGTCACTGTTTCTTTTGGTTTTCCAGTATGAGGCTCAAATGAATGTTCTTTAACAATCCCTCTCCATGTTTGAGTCTGACTGTGTCTCCATTAAAGCCATGTCATCCTCAGATATTAGCGATGTTAGTAACAATAATTTATTAGTCACCCATTAAAATGACCCCCAAAATATTAAAGCTTTACATTAGGCATTAGGCTTGACGGTGTTATCAGGCAGAAATATTGTGAGGTTTCCATTTAGTGATAGCTTTTGGGTTGCATTACAGCATTTTTGTTATCTCCATAACTGTAAAATAATCATATCTGAATACAAAGAAAGCAGGTGATGAAGTTTCAAAAAAATGCATGGCAGTGTGTTCTTTCACACACGGATTATATTTCTCACTAGTGCCATATGTGTTTCTTGGCAGAAAATTGTGTGTGAATAAAGCTTAAATACGATGCACGTGTGTTTTGTGCTTCACCTGAGAAAGAGACCCTCTGGGGGAAATGCAGGAGTGACAAGCCGTTGGGAAGTTCAGCAGCAGATGTTGACCTGCACACACACACACACACACACACACACACACACACACACACACACAAAACTCATTTTTTCTAACTGTGCATCTGTCTGCCTCAACTCATTAAGAGATATCGTTACAGCAGCCATGATCATTTCTGCTTCAGTTGATTGAAACTCACTGCAGTCCATATTGCAGACTTTACAACATTAGCCTATAATCACAGTATTAAAGTCGGTTACGAAGCTTGTTAATCATCATTAGGAAAATTTAGACCCATATTCATATTGTTTTCATGAGTTTCTTTATTGATCCTCTTTTTCACTCCGTTTTTCTCTTTTCCTTTTTACTTCTTATCTCTCCAGGATGTGTGTTTCCGAGTGCCCCAGCGGCTTTTTCCGTGACGATAGGAAGCGCTGCAAGAAATGCTCCTCCTTATGCGAGACCTGTGTTGGTAGCCGTAGCGACCAGTGCACCACATGCAGGGCTGGTTTCCACCTCAACGAAGGCTCCAACACATGCGTTTCCAGCTGTGCTGATGGCTTCTACCTCGATACTGGTACGTTATCCTGCTGTCCAGGCTGCTCCACTCCTGACTGGAATCTAATGGAGTCAAGCGTTAGTTCCCTAGTTCTTGATTTTCCTCATTGTTTCTTTGCGCAACGTGTGGATTTTATTAAGGTCTTATTTTGGTTTTTAAAGTTGCACTTGTTTTAACCATGAAATTGAATTAAACTTAACAACTGTGTGGATGCTGCAGCAAATTGCTCCAATCGACTCTAAGGTAGAGAATGAGTGCTCTGTCTAGATTGTTCTGCCAGGTCTTTTGTTACTTTGCTGTCTATCGATCAAATAATCAAGGTCTCAGGCACTTACAATGAGAACATAGTGAAACTAACTGCAAGGTGCGGGGATTTTTTTTACTGAAGTTTTATAATAATCTGTCCGCAACCTGCTCTAGTGGGGGGACAAAACTGTTCTCACTCACCAGCCCAGATTCATGCCACTTTATCCTTGATGTAACGTCTAGCCACTTGTTTGCTTTTCATGCTCATGCTGAATTGGACAGGACTTGGAAGACTGTGCTATTAAGGCTTTTTTCCCTCCAGTTTGAAGTGGAATGAAAGCTGAAATAAAACAGATCTGCCTAAAGACAGTTTTTGGATTATGTTAAAAATAATTTCTTAGTTAACCACTGGCTTTAAATAAACACGGCTATGCAGTGGTATGCATACACAGTATGTAGTGAATGTCTGCAAATTTGGGTTTGACTTCTGTTCAAGATGCACTGAATCTCAATCTGGATGAAAGCAGCTCAGGAAGGCCAGACTCAAACCATGTATAGCTTATAATTATGTGTACATATTTCAAGCCAAGTAAGTATACGTCCTAGCAGAATCGCTGGCATAGATCTGGACTGATTTCAGAAGGCCAAGACGGAGTGGATAGTTTTACTTTTTGACATATCTGCTCAGCTGAATGCTGGGGTGATTTGAAAACTGCTTTAATTTCTTTTAATCTACCTGGGAGTAAAACAAAGAGAATTTCTGCTCAAGTTAATTATTTTTACTAGTGTATTATTTAACAGCAGTATTTGATGCTAAAATAGATTATTTTTTTATGCTTTACCCAAAATATGGCTAATGTAAAATCCATCTATCCGTTTTCCAAACCGCTTCATCCGAATCAGGGTTGTGGGCAGCTGGAACCTGTCCCAGCAGTCATCAGGCGAAAGGTAGAGTACACCCAGGACAGTTTACCAGTCCATCACAGGCTAATCGAAAATATTGATTATTTATTGGCTGTTTATTGTTGTAAATATGTTAAAAAAAAAAAAAAAAGTTCCAAATGACCAACAATTTTATTTACTTAAAATTCTTTTTGGTACCGAACTCTCTTAAGTTTGAAAGATATTGAAGATAAAAAGCTAAAAGTAAACATATCTGTTAGAACTGACACTAATTTATTGGTTCAGTTATTAACCATGGGGGCTGAAGTGCATTTGCCTCTTTTGGAGGCAAGTCTATAGTCTAAATTGGCATCATTGCCATAAGTTGTTTTCACATCTGTGGAATCCTGAGTGGCCCTTACCTACTGCCTCTTTGTGCTGGAGATAATGGGAACCCCAAACAAACCTGCTGTGATTTTTTTGTACAAGAAAAATTATTTTTTGGCAAAGTGAAAAACAACAGTTTTATATTCAGTCATTGACTCCTCACAATAAATAAAACACAATATTCATTCACATTATGTTTTTCTGGCAATTGTTGCTGCTGCTGAGGGCGAGGGACACCAGTGTCCAGTGAAATCATAACATAGGACCAGTATAGGACCCCTGATCCCCCATGTCCTAAAAAAAGTGAAGTTGGTTTGTACAATGTGAATAAAAACTGTTTGCAGCAATGTAACATTGTCAAATCCTGACTTTTTTCTTAATAATATAATATACATGCTCATGTTGAACTGAAAGATACATGCTTGCAAGTTCCTGTGCCGCATTATTCTCAAACTCCTTCCTGATTGTCATCTTCGACTCAACTCTCCATTCTTAGCCACTGATCTCTCTAGTCTTTGCCAGTCGCCGTTCTCTTTAATCCGGATTTTTATCTGAATAATAAAAAACTTTACTTCTCTAAGCCACAGACAATGACAGACCTTTTTATTTTCTTCTATTTTCAGACTCCAACATTTGCAGGAGGTGTCAAGAAAACTGTAAAAGGTGTACATCCTCCAATATCTGCACAGAATGCAAACCAGGGATGAGGTGAGCTTCTTCAGGGATCAGGGTTCTTGCAGCAGATGTACAGAGAACAAACTGCCGATGTTACTGTTATTTGGAATTCCAACACTTAGATTTGACATACAATAAATGGATCTGTCGTTAGTTGTTATTTTTATTTGGGAAAACCTGTTTTCCCAAATAAGTGTTTTAATAAGTTCCATTTTACCTTTTTGACCACTTCCCTTGCATTTGACCTTAAGAGAAGAAAGGGATTTTTCAATTGCTAGAATTAAGAACAGACAGGTCATAAAGGAAACATTTGAAGTGGTTAAAAATTCTTGCACTCTTAAACCCAGCTTTAAGTGTAGGCAGAGGTGGAGGTGGGGGGACACTTGAAGGCCATAATTTCCTCTGAACTCCTTTGAGATCACAGTAAGACACATTTTCACACACTAGTACATGCATATACTCTGGCTCACCCTTCCGTCTCCCATTTAGTCCAGGATTAATGCTCTGTTAGGAGGCAGGTAGGTAAGAAGAGGAGACCAGATTGTTTCTGGGAAACGCTGGCTAATGCAGACCAGCTGTTTTTCATCTCAAAGCAATGAGCTCACAAACCTATTCTCTCTCTGACTTTATAACCTCTAAAGTTGCTTCTTAACAGATTTCTGTCCTGACATTTGGCTTTTTAAAATAACTTTAGTGACATTAAAACAATAGCATTGTTCACAAAGGGACATATTTTCTACATATTTGTCAAAATTTGTACTTTTTCATTAATATTTAAAAAAATCATGAATGTGTCTTTTGGTTAATTGCTTTTCAGCCTTCAAGCCAACAAGTGTCAGATGAACTGTGACCCGGGGACTTATTACAACGGTCACCGAAGGACTTGTGAGCTCTGTCATCCTGCCTGTGCCACCTGTGCAGGTAGAAAACTGCAAGAAAATTCAGCATCTTACTACAATAGATATAGCAATCAGTTTGGCAAATTTCTTTGTTGATTATACAAGGTAATGCTCTAATATACAATTGTCCTTGTGTTTGTTGTTTTTCAGGCACAGGTGTAGAGGGATGCACTAAATGCGCGGACGGCTACTTACTTGAGGACTGGAGATGTGTGTCAACATGTAACAGTGGCTATTACTTATCAGAGCAGACCTTGGACAATGGGCAGGTCCAGAGGTCCTGTAAGAAGTGAGTCATGAGTCAGCAAATCTTCCAACACCTCACACAATAAATAAGGAAATTTACTTTGCTCAAAACAATGACATTTCTGTCCATTTTGTTACCACTGTAAAAAAAGAAAAAGAAAAACATCAGTAACATCTGACTTTTAAGTGCATTTGGGAAAGTATTTAGTCATTTATGTTCAACATAAAATGACTGACTTGAACCATAACACCTGGGTGATGTTGTAGTCCAGGCGACAAAATGACAGTAGATATTTTTTCATTACAGAACATGTTACAGAAACTTATTAAACAACTTTAATGTTTTACATAGATACTTTGAAACAGACACAAAATAATAAATATCTCTTTTTAAAATCGGCCTTCAGTTAAGCTAGTAGTATGTATGTATGTGTGTGTGTGTGTGTATATATATAT
>JBAMHX010000013.1:13740058-13750203 GCA_037177515.1 Pseudomugil tenellus | reverse complement strand
GGGGAGGAGGGGGGGTGGGAGAGACAGCGAAAGATATACATATATATATATATATATATATATATATATATATATATATATATATATATATATAGTGATGCAGCTACTACATAAGCTAATGACTTGTCCAACCTTTTTTTCTGTTACCAGTTCTAATGAGTAGTCCGCTGAATTGTTTTCATTTGGAATGTCGAGAGTTTTAATCATCCATTTAAGTGAAGGAAAGGGTTTGGACATATCAGACCAGTAAGTCCAGACTCATGGGAAGGTGGACATTACAGCACTTCCATTCTTCATTCAAAGCAAAGGCAAAATAATGATCCCAATTCTTGTCAGTTCAGTACAGCATTCCCGCCTCAGGAAATAATATCAAACAAACATGGTTTCTTTGTTTTTGTAACAGGAAAACAAGGTGATGTTGCCCAGTCTGTATAATCCTAATACAGAGAGTCTAATTTTATAAATTCTTTTCTTTCAGCTGCTAGAATTGAGTTCAAGTGCACTTATTTAAAGGGAAGACTTTAACTGCTGGCTAGATCCTACTTTAAGTTGTTTTTCTCCTGAGATTCCCTTCGTAAATCTCCTTCACTTGTCCAATCTGTCTCAGAAGAATGGGTGTCCTACAAATCTTGCAACATCTTTATCCAAACATAAGAGAATATTTATTCTCTTTGCAGGCACATTACTCATTTTTGCTAATTGACCTTTTTTTCTCGACAGTCAGTTGGCTGCATGTTATCTCCTGTGAATATGGGAGCATTTTTATTTGGGATCATACTCCACTGTTATTTTGTTCATGCCTGGCTCTCCTAAGGTGGATCAGAGTTAATGTAACCTTGTTTAACAACTTTGTTTTGGTAAATGCATTCCTTGCCAATGCCAAATGTTTCTAGCCTGTTTATTTTGAATACCATGAAGGCTTGTATCTGGGGTCAAATAATTTCTTACAGTGCTAACATGAAGAAGAAAATTCTAAAGAAAGATTAAGAGTTTTCACAGAAAATTAAAGACTTCGACCACCTATGCGGCTGTACTAAAAATAAACCAAAACCACATTAAAGCGCAATCCCAATTCTACCTTCTCTCAACTCATGTGATAGAACAACATTTACTAAGCAAGGCAAATGTCTATGTACATGGATCTAAGACTGGAAAGTGGCCAGCTAATCAGTTAAGGGGCTTCAAAGCAAGACAGTCAATTACTGAGATTAATTCAGTTAGAGAAAGGGATTTTCTAACAAAAAAAGGAACATTAGAAAAAGGGATGATTAATACTAAATCCAGGAATTACTATTCAGCCATCTACATGTCTGAATTTCCTGCTAATTCAGCTATGAAACAATTCTTTGAGGATCTCAGATGGGTTTCCGTCTGAATTTTTCAAACTCCTTTATCCTTTGCAGCTTTGCTTATATCTCAGTTGCATACTGTTCTACTAGTTTCCTTCGTGTTATGAGACATCTATAAGTGTCATCACAAAGAAAGGCAAAGATCCAATGAATCTTATAGGCCTCTTATTGCATGTTGTTCTTAAAATTTACCAAAACTTTAACCCTAAGTTGGAAAAATACTTACCTTCTATCCATTGTGAGCACAAAACGGGATTTTTTTTAAAAGAAATTGCCATGTTGTTTACTCAATGGTTATAGCACCAACATACACAGATGGATAGATAGATATTTTATAAATCTTCAAGAGAAATGTGCATTTCCAGCAACAGTGCAAAAATAGCTCTTAGGGTCACGCAGGGTTCAGAAGCATTCAAGGACTAAAGAAAAATTAAACAGCTTAAAAGTAAGAATATGTAAATATAAAAGTATTCACAGCATGAAAGTTTAAATAATAAGATTAAAACACAAAGTGAACTAATGTAATTCTTCTACATTGTAAAAGCAGTGATAGTAACTCTAGGCTTTGTGTTTATTTTGTTGTTTCCCCTGAGAGGCCGCATTACATGGAAGAGGAACAATATGCTTAAAGACCATTTATACTTGTTAGAGAAGACTGATACGCAGATGGACAGACAGTTTGATCCATTTCCTTTGTTGATTATTTGCGTAATTTGACATAGAAATTTGAGCGATACCACCAGAAATCATGTGGGCATTATTGAATTGAACAGCCAACACACAACCAGCAAATGGAACAGACCAGAGAAGAAGAAAAGCAACAGGAAGCAGATGATGCAGAAGCACCCCCAATTTTTTTTTCCAATATATATATACTACCAGTAATTTGAAATTTTCTCCAAAGCCAGGTGCCAAGCTTTCCAGAGTTTAAATTTAAGAGGATTTAAATGAGGCATCCTCAGCTAGGATCAGGGCAGCCTGGAAACAAGATAACACCATCTTCCCTTTCGCACTTCAGAGTGGTCCACATGACCCACATGTCAGCTCTCTCGTATGCACCCAGGATTGAACACTCGAACCCTTCTTGGCCTGCCCCAGTCTCATAACATTTGGGCAGGAGGTCTTTCAAACTCTGGGGTAACTATGACACCTGACCTCCTTTTGTTTTTCTTTTACATTCTCTTAAAGAACCACAGAGTTTCTTCTGATGTCCGTCGCATGTTGTTCTTTGCCTCCCTTGTGGCCAGGCATGTTATTTTGCTCAGCTGCCCCGGCGACATGCACTCTGTGGGTTTCTGACGTAATGTTTTGAAAGAGAAAAGATCAGGTACACCTAGGAAGGGGGAAGCTTTGTAAGACATCTTTCTAATCCCCGTTGATCCTATATACACTTTCATCTTTTAATAATTTACATATTATTTTAGTTTTAGATCGAGAAGGGGGGTACGAACAAGGACAGATGAAGATATTAGTTTTCACAGCGCTGTACATTTCTTACTGCATTGAGGACTTGTCTCTTGCACCGATTCTTGACTGCGTTGGTTTTGCCTGAAATGTTTCGCAGATTGAACCATACTCTTCATACTTATTCTTTTTTTCCCATTGTTTTTAAAAATGGTGTTACTACACAAATTCAGCAAAAGGATCCAATCACCAACCAATCAATCAATGACCAATCACAAGGAAGTACTTCCACGTAACCATGCTACATAGCAGGTCCGCATGTCAGGAAGAGGTGCGCGTCAAGCCTCCACAGGCCTACGCAGCACATATCGAGGTGGTGCCGTTACCGACTTTAAGGCGGACGCTGCAAAAGTGTAAATCCAACTTTACTCATCTTAATACCCTCATTCTCCACCAACGCCTCCTTGTCTCAGAAGTGAATATTGGATTTATTTTTATGTAGGTTTTTTTTCCAATGCGTTTTCACACTATCTTAGCTGTGATACATTGGCTGGACAGGTTGAACACTGCGCCAAATATAGTATAAAAGTGTTTCTCTGTGTTAAATGCCTTCCTGTTTTCATGGTTTTGTGGTTTGAGTGTAAATAGGAGAGTAAATTATGTTACTTATTCTATTGGTCATTCAGTTTTACAGATTAGACGAACGCTGCATGTAACTCTTCGTCCAACCTTTGACAGGTGTGACCATAGCTGCTTGGAGTGTGTGGGACCTGGAAGTAGAAATTGCAGCACCTGCATCAATAGTCACATTCTGGAGGCAGGAGCCTGTGTGGCCAGCACCATCTGCAAAGATGGTGAGTTCTCAGCTTTCTTAATTATTAAATAGTATTTATTTATGTGCGCATTTTATTTCTATCATTCACAGACAAATATACTTGTGACGTATGCCAGAATGCTCTGCACTGAGGTTTCAATAGGATTCTAATCTGTTTTATTAATTCATTTTAACAGCCTAAAGATGTTTTAAGAAATTATATTTTAAAGTTTACATGAATCTGGATAATTAAAGTTATTTAAAATCAGCCTTCCAGACCTGATTTTACTGGAACGGTGAAGTTCCAATAAAATTACATTACTTTTCAATAAGAAAAGCAAATGCAAAAGGAAGTTTTATCAAGCAAAGAATTTACTTGCTTTGCAAAAGTACCTTGGATTAAACTGCTCAATGTTATAGCTATAAAGCAGGAAGTCACTTTGTCTTTGCTTTTGGCTTTTATGCTCCTTATTTACAGTGTAGTTCTTACTTATGCTGTGCATATTACTAAAATATGAACCTGAGAATACACACTGACACATTCCTATCCTTTAATTCTAACATGGACATAGTTTCCCTTGTTTGTTGTTACTCTTCTGACACTTCACATTGGCTGATAACATCTAGTCTTTCTTCAAGCGTTTTAATTCCCTTGACATTATGTTCCAATTTCTTTCCATCTGTCATTCTTTGCTTTATTTGCTGTTGTCTGTGCTTTCTGGGATCTTCATTTTTCCTGAAGCTGTGCATGTTTAATTTCTGCTTTTGCCAAAAACTTCTAGTTGATATGAAGCCCTGGTTGTGATCAGATAAAGCTCTGAGGAGAGGAATATCTTTAATGTGGGACCATTCTGGTGATAAAGAAGTTGCTTAAAGTGAACCATCAGTCTGTTTCCTGCCTTACTTGACATGACGTATTATTTTGGTCATGGCTATATTGGCATCAAATTTTTTTATTTATCAAAAGCACTTATAACTTGTGTTCTGTGCAGACTGATAGTCCACTGTAAAGTTGTTTTTTCTTGTTTTTCTTTTATGCAAAATGAAACCAAGTTGTGAATTTGAGAACAAAAATCTTTATTTTACTAACTGTGTGACTCTCTCTGTTTTTTGTTTTTTGTTTTCCTGTTTTCCGACACGGATTCAATCACTCCGCTGGACTGCAATTATTTTCCACCTCGATGAACATCACCTGTGATTGGATCAAAAAAACTCTCCCTGTCACCTGAACCTTCTCCTGAACAATCACGTGGTTCTGCTTGTCATTCAAATATTGCCAATGGTTCTTCCTTGTCTGTGTGTTTGTGTGTGGACGTTTGACTCCTCCTCTCCTTCCAAACTGTCTCCTTCTTGCTCTGTGGAAAGCAAATGAAGAATCTTGGGCAGAAGGCAGTTTCTGCGTGCTTGTTAAAAAGAACAATCTTTGCCAGAGGAGAGTCCTGCAGCAACTGTGCTGCAGAACGTGCTCACAAAAGGGGTGACGGAATGTAGTCATTGGGCGAAAAGGGAGTACTGGGGTGTGGGGGCACCCCTCCTTATTAAACCCCCTGCCCGCACATTCACAGTCACATAATTTATAAGAGAATCTGTGCCTCTTAAAAGGACTGCATCGGAGGTACGATGACAGGACTACAACAAACCTACCTTTTCTGTACTGGGACACACACACGTGGTCAGGGTGTCAAGTGACTGGGACTTACTTCAAGAACAAATGAGCAAATGAAAACAAACGTGAAAACAAACAAAAGAATAAAAGTGTCGGTATTTTGTGACCAAAGCATTGATGCCAAAATAATTGAACCTTCTTTTGTGTTGCCAGTGTATGAAGCAAAGCTAAAACATGGAGCCACTCAGCCTGTGAATCTCTGAATACGTCTGTGTGCATTTTTATTTTGGCTCCTCTTCCTCCTCTCTTTCCAGTGTTAACAATAAACAGATGGAAAGTGAATATACAGTAGGAAAGGCCACATTTTTTGCCTGTAACAATACTTAAAAGGAAACAAAAAAAGCTCAGTGATGTGAAAAAATTGCGTGTCTGGGCTGACTTGGCTGTTTTGCAGGAAATAAAATAAATTCACACTTTTATATGTGATATATACACAGTGCACAGATGCAGATATACCACGTGCATGCAGTCACAAAAAGGTACACAAACATAGATCCGCCGCCGCTCACAGCTACAGACACAATATTGTCAACGTTTGCCAAGACCGATGCACATTACTGACCAGAATCACCTCATTTCATCTGCTTAAAACAACTTGTCCTCTGAATAGTGAGTGTTTGTCTGTCTTTATTGGTGTGTCTAGGAGAATGCCATTAATTCTTGATGTAAGCCCAGGCAGCATTGATTCATTCAAGAGGTACCGCAGGACAAGTCGATAATCATTCCTTCCAGGGCTTTCTGTGGGGAGTGAAGATGCAGTGAGTGATAATGAATTTGTGGTACGAGGGATGTACCGATGTCAACTTTTCACATATGCTGAAGATTCTTGATATCAAACTTTGGCCCAAACCTGAGTATTGACACCATCTATTACAATGATTTAACAATTTAAAACTTCTCTTTTACTTTGTTGGATGAAGAAAGTGAAATATAAGTCAGACTTGTTACAGGGATCTGAACTTCTTTTATATGTTGGTTTGATTCTTCCCTCATACCATGTATAAACCTGCAGAAGGGAACTTTTGTCAGTAATATTTTAATCTGTATCGGTGCATCCCTACATGTTACTGTTCTCAAATAAAATAGAGTTTTAGAAGTTTCTGCTTTGTGTTCCATGATTACAATCGACATAAACTAAATTACATCTTTAACATATTGGACGCAAAGTCAACAATACACAGAAAATATTGTGTTTTTGTGTCTTATCTGCAGCTAAAGGTCACTGAAAGACAAGGAGGATGGCAAGCTTTTCTATTTTGGTTTAAAATTTACATTTTAAAAAACATTTGGTTATAAAACTTAAACTAAGTTAAAGAAAAATAAAAATGAACTCATTATTTGTTTCTTCTTTCATTTACATTTTGTTTCAGAAATTCACACCACATTGAGGAATTCTTTTAAAACAGATGTCAAAAGACTTAAGATGCCAGTTCTACTTGTCTGTCTCTGGGCTTTAGCTGGTGAAGCTTGGACATTCCTTTGGGGATGCAGCAAAAGGCAAAAAACAGCATTTTTAAGAATGATATTTGTGGTGGGTTCTCATGCCTGCAGCTTAAGCATTTACAGTATTAGGTGAATTGTTGTATTGTCAGCTGTTTGTTTCTTGATTATTTTAAATAAAGATTGATGAATCCCCTGTTTTGGTTAACAAAAACTTAATCTTGGTCATTGTTTAAGATGACTTGCATCAGTGTGTTGTATTACACACACACACACACACACGCAAACCTTTGTATAAAAGGTGTTTTTATTGTGTATTTGTGGCATATCTGTGACAATGCATTATTAATGTTACTCAAAGTCCTAGTTTTGGAAATCCTTTCTTTTTTTTACTTAAATGTTCTTATTAAAATGTTTAATCTGTACATGTTTTATCTTGTCTGTTCAGTTCTCATTAATTACAACGAAATGAATGATTTAATCCATCAGCATTTCAATGAAGTGCTTCAACTTTTGCGGTTGTCAGCTGAGATGCACAAACTCGAGTTTTCCATCACTTAACTGTAATGATTAAACCTCTGGAAGAGCGTCTGAGAGGAGACGCAGCATGTGCACTCAATGACAAGTAGGGGATTAAAATTGATTAACAATGCTAGTTGTCGAAACATTATTAGAGGTTATATTTCTTTAGCTCCGGAGGAGCTGAAAGTTGGAAGATCGATTCCAGGTTTCCTCTGACTACATGCTGAAGTGTCCTTGAGCAAGACCCGGAACCCCTAGTTCCCCCCATCGGGGTGTGTGTGAATAGGTGAATACTCTATGTAGTGTAAAGCACTTTGAGTCGTCAGACTGGAAAAGCACTATATAAGTTCATTTACTAGTTTACATTCATCAGAGGGTTTTAGTGAGTGGATTTAGGATTTTAGAAACTCTTCTAGCTTTTCAGCATCTACCTTTCACACAACGGTTAATGCAATACACGTAGATATTTACATGTTAAATACTGCAAGTCATACTTGTTTATTTTTTAATTGTAACAAAATTTATGTTCATAGTGATACTGAATAATAATCCAGACCTCATGGGACATAATGGGGGTTCTGCAATGGAGCCTATATATGTACATCCTATAAGCATCTGAGCTCGTATCAGTGGAACCCTTCCAGAGTAGCTCTAGCACCAAGGCAAACCACAAAGATGCTTAGGTGGGTATAATAAGTGAAAAGAGAAGACACGTAAATGCAAAATGTTTCAGTAGATTATTGCTTTCTTAAAGTATTTAGTTAATCTCTTCCTGTATGGTAATAATTATTAAGAGAGGCTTGAGGTACAGCATATGAAGTACATCAAGGATTATATGGGACAATATTCCACACATGTATGTTTGATTCAGTTCTCTCCTTATTACAAATGTTTCTGTGTTTTTACTTAAAAACTTTACCTGCTTAAAAAAATGCACAATGTGCATTGTGGTAAACAGAAAATTAGATTCATACTGTCAAACACACTACAGGAATAACTCTGGATGACATTCAACATCACGTCCCTCAGTTTGTGCATAGTGCAAGGAATTTATGGAGACGGTGTTGGAGTAAGGGAGGAGCGGACGACCAGGAACATAAAAGGAAAACGTACTGATGTGTATAAAATCGGACAAAAAAAAGACTTCTGATCCTCTGTAATAATTTCCATATGAATATGTTGATTTGCTTTTTTAATAGTTTAAATTGTAAAGTGGCTTCATGAACACTCTGTACATGAAAAATGGGTTATTTGGCTCTTCATTTCACAAAATGTTATTAGCCTTTCACATGGATATTAAGATAACATTTAAAAAAAAAATTTGGCCTGTTTAACCATTGCCAACCTTTAAGAATTAATGTGGCTGAAAAAGTTTAAATGTAATTGAATCTTATCCTGTTAATAGGCCATTAAATGTCCATCTTTACTCTTTAACTGTGTTCAGAGTTGTGTGCATCCACTGAGGAATCTTGCTGTAACTGGTGCAGCAAGGACTGTCAAACTTTATAACCTATGCCCAAACTGGAGTCAGACAACATACGACTACACGTAAACAATAGATAATACTTAGATTATATTCTCTTAACGGCAGGGCCTATTAGGGATGATTTCTGCTTTCTTGAATAGAGTATGTGTTAGTTTCGGGACGAGGAAAGGTAAGGGAATTGGGATTTGGAGACAGGTGCAGGGGATATCTGCGTGATACTGGGCAACACAGTAGAGACTGCCGTTTCCTTGCAAGGTCAACTGAGTCCATAACTGAGGAAAAGTTTTACTTCCCTGAGTGACAGCCTCTCTTTCTTTTCTGCACCATCCTTCTCCCGTCTGGCAGTGGGAGTCCAAAGTGTCTGTTTCTGTTGTGTGGCTTCCCATCCCCTGAGAACTTGGCTCTACGTTTGTTTGTTAGCGTGAGTGAGGGGGAGACAAATAGAAAGACAGGGAGACAATTTGTGTGTGTGAGGAAGAGTGACGGCGTTTGTTCGGTGGCTGTTTGAATGGTTTCAGCAGAGCTCAGCTGAATGGGAAGCCACTGCCTGTTGTGTTTGTACACAAAGAAGCTCTTTTGTTTTTTAAAGAAACAATTGAGCTTTTTCACAGAAAGCCAGCGAGCACAGACAACCTCACCACTGCCTTGAAGGATGCCCCCCCCAACACACACACAGCTCCATCCTTATGCTTGAACCGGTGTCTGTCACATTTGTGGGATAGGAAACAATGTTTATGCCATCCATCTGTTTTTTGCTGCTTAACTCGGTCTGTATGAGCAGCTGCCTAAACAGGAAATCCTAGACTGGCAAGACCTTTCAGAGACTTCAGTACACCTCGAACAGCGATGAATTGAGTTAAAGGTCTCCCTCCTTCCCCAAAAATGGTTTCACAGACATACTTCAAAATACCAGACAGAATTACTCACCTCCCAGACCTCCTTCAACTTCCTCTGCAACCAAAACATGCTCTAAGCTCCAAGGTGGATGGAGCTTGGAGTGGGTGTCCATCCATGCCTCAGTTGTAAAGTCCAGGCCTCTTTGCGTAGAATCAATACTAGAATTCACGTTCCCGCCCCTACACACCCACTTTCTACCATACACGGTCAATGCAAAGCAGCAGTTGATTCATATGTCAGCATATGAATCAACAAGTGTTCCATCCATTTTCTACCGCTTATTCCCAAACGGGGTCGCGGGGGGGCTGGAGCCAATCCAATCCCAGCAGCCAATGGGCGAGAGGCGGGGTACACCCTGGACAGGTCGTCAGTCCATCACAGGGCCACACACATATAGACACACCTAAGGTCAATTTAGAGTCCCCAACCAGCCTATCCCCAAGCTGCATGTCTTTGGACTGTGGGAGGAAGCGGAGAACCCGGTGAGAAACCACGCTAACACGGGGAGAACATGCAAACTCCACACAGATAGGCCACCGCCCGAGCCGGGGATCGAACCGGCAACCT
>JBAMHX010000013.1:13727182-13739958 GCA_037177515.1 Pseudomugil tenellus | reverse complement strand
AACTCCACACAGATAGGCCACCGCCCGAGCCGGGGATCGAACCGGCAACCTGCTTGCTGTGAGGCTACAGTGCTAACAACCTCACCACATCGCAGCCCTCAACGAGTGTTTGTGGCAATCGAGATGCTCGTTAGTGAAGTGGAGACAGTAAGGTGATCTTATTTTTGAGTCATAGTTGCGGCGTGACAAACAAGAGGGAAGCTGCCGTGCTACCGGGTTTATCAGGATCATGTCTGCGTTACAAATAACTTGTATGTTAATGGAATAACATGCAAGTTATAACATAACATAACATAACAATGGAATAACACGTTTCGATGGTTTACATATTAAACCTCGTTCTAACATGAAGCCCTTATAGCAACATGAGTGTAGTCATTCGCACCGACTACGTTTGGAAAGCCGGACATTGCTGCAAATTTCCTTTTGATGTTGGCCTGTTCTCCCACAGTGTCGGGAAACTTCACGTATCACCCTGTCATGTCAATGATGCCGTCCAAAACAGATGCTAACCGGCGAGTCGGGCGCTCTGACACTGGACCCACTTCTGTACACAACTGTAAGAACAAATCGACTCATCAGTCAGTCATCATTATTGGCCAGTAAATCCTCATGATCCCCCATAACTCTCCCCATCTTCATCCTATCATAGTCTTCAAGAAATGCTAGCACATCCATTGTGACACATTATGATAGCGTGACATTATGCTTGTGGCGAAATTTTGATACCTGGTCATTAATTACTCAGATTACTGGACATCCTCTCACAATTAATGTATCAACGTTTTTTCGGATGTTTAAATATATATTTATGGAATAAGTAATTTTCTTTTTGTGCATGTATATAATAATGAGTTTTCCCGTGTTTTTAACTATAAAAACACAAAGTCTAGTGTGAATGATAACAAACATTTGTTTAAATGTATTATCATATCAGCTGTGCAGCTGGTTTTCTGTCTCCAAAATGTTACTGCGCCACGTCCAAAGTTGGTCGGTGGTACGCACTCTTTCCCTAAGTTTGCCTAGAAACATTCCTACGAAAATTTCAGGCCCATTTTTTGCATTAGCAAGCTTTAGAAATGAGGCCCCAGAAGTACCGTCTCTGATGTTCATACGGTCTTACTTTTAACTAAGACCGCTCCACAGCATTCAAATCCTCAGGGAACTTCGGGTGTACTTGTTCACCCCTTAACAATGTTTATGCCTCTTTTGCTAAAGCTCTTTTCATTCTAGCCAAGCGTGAAGCTGAACTGAACAACTATTTTACCAGGCGTTGAAGTTTTTTGCTGCCCAGAACTCAAGTTCCAGACTGCACTCTGCCTTCTGAAGCCTACGCACATTTTTTTCTGGCCATGTTGTGGTCATGATGC
The DNA here is from genome assembly GCA_037177515.1 of Pseudomugil tenellus. Classification (NCBI taxonomy): domain Eukaryota; kingdom Metazoa; phylum Chordata; class Actinopteri; order Atheriniformes; family Pseudomugilidae; genus Pseudomugil; species Pseudomugil tenellus. Next base: position 13,738,588 of record JBAMHX010000013.1, on the reverse strand, counting down.
TGTAGGAGTGAAGAACTAAAGGGGAAAAACAGCTTGTGAGCAGAAAAAATGGTTTCTTTTAAGGTATTAATGTAGACAAGTAGATTAGAGGTTTTAATCTAGATTTTTTTTAGTTTGAGTGCTAAATGTGTGGTAACCGTCCATTCTTTATTCATTCTGTTCAAAGGCAAAAAATACCTCATTGCCTTGCAGAAAAATACAGTCATCTATTAAATTAAGTCAAATAAAAGGTCATATTTTGCAGTGAAAGCAACCAAAATAATTCTTGTAATTTAGTTTTACTGAAGAGTAGATTTGGTTTTTCTTTAGTTTTAACTTTTTGCCTGCCATGAAGTCAGATTTTCAGTCACAGACTACAATCTAACAATCAGAAGAAATCAAATCCAAATCATGTCTCTGTTCAATAAAGTCTTTAATAAAGTGAAAACCATGGAAACTTCCTGTTTGTTAATCGATTCAATAGGGCAACGTCACAGCTTGAAGAGGTACCATATCATTTAACAGGCATCTGGTGATGGTCTGTTCACTATGGCTGTCTGTTTGCAGGAGAGTACATGAGTCATCATGGGAAGTGCCACCTGTGTGATACTACCTGCATGCAGTGCACAGGTCCAGAGAAGGAGGATTGCACCCGCTGCAACAAAAAAAGGTGACAACCACAGACATATTAACATGGTTAAAATATAAAGTTCTCAGACTGTAATTTCCCGACTCTGAACTGGAATAAACTGTATAGAAAAATAATTAATGTAGTTTTCCCCCATTTTGTTTCATTTCGGTGAATCTGTTTGGTTAAACAAAGCAAAAAAAAAAAAACAAAAACATATTTGTCTTATTTAATTCAGTGGAAGTAATTCAGACAGGACATGTTGGTTTAAAATTTGATCGACTCTTTCTGAGTGAAAACAGAATGAGTGAGCTGGAAATGTTCTTGCGGACACACTCGAGAACGAGTGTGTTAGGATGGGTGAGTTTGGTGATCTAGAGCCTTATGCAAAATAAGAATGATTTTTAAGTTTATATTTTATATTAAACAAGGAGCCAAAGTCTGAGAAATATGATTATGATCTTGACTGCCTTGTTTGAACTCCTCCTGCGGTGTTTTGCTTAGCTGGATGCTTTTTTGCAGTGTCAGTGTAAAGCTTAAATTTTGAAATATAAATATATAAATAAATATATAAATCAGAAAAGGTGGTAATTTTGTTTAAATGTGAAAGGTTTCATGGGGATTTACTGGAAGTCAATGTCATCTCCAGTGACTACATAGCTAGATAATGTCTTTCTGAGTTACTGAAGTCCATAGACAACTTTATTGATCTTATCTCAGGCTAGAAGCAGAAAGTTCAGTCTTTCAGGCTTTTATGTGTTTTTAAGAGATAAGGCCATGGGATGATTTACATTTCAGCTCTGCAACAACAGGAACCATCAGACTAACTTTGCATGTTCCCGCCTGCAGGCTCTTTGATGAAGGACAGTGTGTTATCCGCTGTCAGGCTGGTCGTTATGCCAAGGGGGGGCAGTGCCATCTCTGTCACCACACCTGCCAGGCATGTACTGATGAAGGACTCGACAAATGCGCCAGCTGCGCCAAAGGTACACCAAACGTGGCATCAGTTAGTGTGATGCCCCCCCAACATATAAACTTTGGGTATCTGAACGGACTCAGACAGCATTTTCAGGTTCACTGGCCTTCACTTAAAAACCCATTCATAAAGCTTTGACTGTAATTAAGCGAAATTGTGCTTTTGGATCAAGCTAAGGCTCATTACGGTCAGATACCACCACTCCATCTTCTAAACGTAAATGGATCGAATTAAGCAGCAGTTCAGCTGTGACCTGTTGATTGATGTGTTGAAAAAAGAAATCACTTATCTGTGTGTTGCATCATAATGTAGCATTTCTTGGGATTTTAGCTCAGAGCAACCTTTACTTGTTTAAAGGAAGAAACACCCCTGGTAAGTGTTGTGATCTTGGGATCTTTTAATCCAAAGTTCACAAGAAGATCTCTTTTACACCACTCTATGATAAAACACTGACATCATGACAAGATTACAGCAGAAGAAACTGCAGTCAGTATTATGACTGTTAGAAGAAGTATTTTTACCCTTGGGAGATGCTGTTAAGCACCTTTCTACACACATCTTTGGAGATATTAGACAGCTAAGAGAAAATTAAAACCAGATTTCCCACATGTGCACACACACATACTCTTAATTAGCTGGAAAGTTTGTCAAACTCTGTTTGCAAATGTGGTTCCATTTAATTGCAATCCGTCTGAAGTTCAATGAGACATAACAATAATAACATGAACAGACTCTTTCTGTCTCTCACCGTGTCATTTCTCTCTCAAAACAACCTCTCCTATCTTTGACAGTCTATCTCACACACTTAGGTACTGCTACACACTAAGCTGCCAGTTAATAATTTTAACCTTTGATAAAAATGCTTTCCTCTCCTAAAACCCCTCAAAGAGAAAAAGTTAAGATGGAAGCATGACGGGGAGCAAAGAGACACACCACAAAATCAGAAAGATATTAATATGTCAAAATACTGGCAGACGGATTCAGCCAGGTATGAAATTAAAGTCAAACAGATTAATATAGACCTTTTTGTTTAATGTCTGGAAATAAAAATACTCATGAACGTCTGGATTTAATCAGCAACTAATCCTCAAACTGTGAAATGAAACCTCAGCAAAGAGGTTAATGTATGTAAATATTTTATTTGGCAAAAGCAAATCTTAGTTTAAAGCCAAATCCTCTGTTATTAAATTTCCTGTATGCACTGAATTTTCACAATTTAAGCAAACAAGCTAACAGAAAATACAGCTCAAATTTGTAATTAAAATCCAAAAAGTTCTCTATGCTACCAACACAAAAGCATTCAGGGTTTGTTTCCTCTATTAATGAAAATATTCACAGATATTCTCGCAGTTAACCACCCAGATAGAGGCCTTCTAAAATATGTGTAGTCTTAAGCCTCATGTGAGTTTGTGTCTGTCTGCATACCTGTGTCGTGCATCATCACTCACTTTTCCTCACTTCAAAGCTCTCTTTTCTCATCTATTTTTCCACACAGATAGGTTTGGTGTGACCAGATACTTCTTTCAGAGTCAATGTCGAGAAGTGTGTCCTGAGGGGTTCTTCCAGTCTGCGAGGATGCGGTGTGAACCCTGTCCTGAAGAATGCATCGTCTGTGCTGCTGCTGATCAATGTCTCCACTGCAGGCCAGGGCATAAACTCAGAAATGGCCATTGCTTCCCACTGGAGTGCAGCAAGGGTGAGGATTGCTGTTACATGGCCATTATTGATGAGGACATTTTATAACTCTGTAGCAACAATACTGAATAGATGAATAGTTTCAACAGAGCTCACTTGACAGACAAATACTCATGAATAACAATGACTGCACTTTGTTCCACTGTGTTAATGTTATCCTTCAGCTAGTGCAATGTTCAGTCAATCCAAAATAATAATAAAAACAGCATACATGAACATATATCTTTAACAAAGAAAGCTTTTTTTCTATCATCGTTGTTTTTATTGCTGTTTCGTAAAATCAGAAAACTGAAATTATTTCCTTCACTTATGTCAGTTTCTTTTGTTTTATAACCACAGATGTTATGTATGTTCTATCTTAAATTATTATTATTATTATTATTATTATTATTATTATTATTAATAATAATAATAATAATAATAATAATAATAATAATACTAGTGTCTAGCATCACATCTCACATTATGAAATTATAATTTAATACAAAACATACACATCTGTCAGTGGTTAAACTAAATTATTAAATGATTAAAGGGGATTAAAGGGGGTCTGTTCTTTTTTCTTCTTCCTGTTCTCGGTAGTACATGTTTTACCATCAGACACACTGTAAAGTTATGTTTTAAATGTGAAGATGAGACCTCTGAGAATTTTTTTAAAAGTTTGCATGAAAGGAAACAAAAAGGCTTTAGACTTGGTATTAAACTAAATTTAAATTGCTTATTTGGATTCAGGCAACTTTCCTCAATGTTCAACAGATTAATATAAACCTGTGGTGATGCATCACCTTACTGTCCAGCATCTTATCTTCTTTTAACACTCAGAGAAATGTCAATGTCAGAGAAGATGAGTTCTGGACCTTTAAGGAGAAGAAGGTTGCTCTTTTATTTAAGAAACTGTTACACAGCTCTGGGTTTTCTTTATAGCATTTGGTGTTTAATTATGTACTAAAAGTTTTTGATGCTGCTGAATTATCTGAACTGCAGGCAAAGTCATGCTATTGTTGTAGATGAAGTATGTGCTTTAGAAATATCTTGCTAAAGTACTTTCTTGAAAACTATGGCAGCATAAATTGCTGTAAAACCTGTGTACACCCTAACCCAGCATTTACAGTACCTTTCAGCTCCACATGCCAGAATGCAACTTGATACAGATTGTAGAACTAAATACTGACAAGCTGGATGCTTCCTCCACTCCATAATCCAAATATGCCATCCAGAAAAAAAATCACAATTTAAACCAGTTTAAAAAAAATCCATTTGATTTCTGTCCATTTTAGATCATAGTTTGTCCAGAGGGTCAGTAGCATTTCTGTTGCCATGCTTTAACCTGCATTTGTGGACGAGATGATGAGCTGTATCGAGTTCACATTAACATTCAGCTAAATCCATGGCAGAAAAATGTCACCAGATTGTCTGAATCTTTAGATTTGATGTAGATGAGTCTTTGCAATTGAGGAATGTTCTATTCTAAAATTGATCCATAATTTGTTGACACAAATGGCTAAACATCTGTTATTCCTTATTTCGGAGTTACTCTCCTTCTCAAAGGTGCTTGTTTTATACCCATCATGTTACTGATCTGTTGCCAGTTTGCCTGATTATTAACAGCATGCCCCTCCACCCTTTTCTTTTAGCACGTTTTTTTTGCCTCACCTCAAGCTTTTCTCTGGAAGTGTTGCTTCAAATACATGATGAGCTACTGTAGCTAATGTGTTTAACAAATGTGATAATCAGCATTAAGAACTCACAAGATAAAAACCTGTTTATATTTTATTCCCTGCATTTTCACTCATGAGTGACTTTATTTTTTATCAGGTGAGATTTCAGATGTGGAGAATGGTGATTGTTTCTCCTGTGATCAAGGCTGTGAGAAATGTGAACTCAGTAAGTGGAAGCTTTCTTCCTTCAATCTTTTTTTTTAATCAACCAAACAGGAAACACAACTAAGTTCACTCAAACTTCAGCGATGAGATCTTGTGCTACACCACAATGATAAAATTAATCTTGTTCTCAGGACATGGATGCATTTAGGTAATCTTGTGATTATGTAAGGCTACATAAGGATTTGCAGTATTAAATGTGTTTGACATGCAGTGCAATTCCCTGTTGTTGATGTTGCCACTCATTGTTGTTGCATTTCATGTTTTTTTTTTAAACTGCAGTTGTATAGTTGATGAAAATTATGTTTCATAGACTAAAACAAGATTTGGGATAATTTTCGCTCACATATTGTAAAATTTTAGTAAACTACACTGTACAAGCCCCATTTATGGTAAATCTGATTGCATGTGCTCCCACAGCTCACCGTCTCATTACTCAGTGACATGAAAACAAAAGGAGTTCCTTCTCTCAGACAGGATTATCACATACCAATGAAAGTTGTTATTGTGAAGTGAGCTAGTCTGAGGTGGAGACGGACTGTTATTATGTCATTATGCCTTCTGTCTGAAACATCTTTCCTCAGTCTTGCTCAGAGCACAGCCTTCCCGCCACCCAGCCGCAATTCTGCACACTAAACAAATCAGTCAGCTGATGAGAGATTTAAGATGATAAGCACTCTGTGATACCTCCGGCTAAAATGAGGATGGAACAGTGGGTGTCTGCATGTCAGGTTTCATCATGTGATTTTAAGCTTTTGTTTGGTAAAATCTGCAGGATTCTGGGTTGTTTTGGTTCATTCAACCTTTTCTCTTTCGTCGTGTGAGGATATAGGTGTTAAACAGATTAAATATTTTAGGATTAAGACATAGATTGCTAAATACCTGAACAGGCTTTTTCTTTGTTGCAAAGACATTGGACAAAAGCAGCTACAGACATGCTCTGAAATCATTGCAATCATTTTTTTTTTTTTTTACGGTTCCAAAAAGCGATTAAATTGCCTGTTTGGTAAGTTTGTCAGAAGCTGTTGAGTGAGATGTTATCAGTGAATTCCCCAGCCTGACAATCTGCGATAAAATGCAACAGCTTCTTGTGGGTCCTATCATCTCAATCAAATTCATTTCAGCCCTTCTTTTAACTCATCAGCAGTTGCTCGGTCTTTAATCCTCCACACACATATAAATCTTTATCAGCTAGAGGTTGGGAAATATTCCATAAATGGATTAGTCATGTTTTAGTGTCTGTTTGCAACACCAAGTAAAGCATTAAAATATATGTTTTGTGTAGCCCAGAGCTTTCTCAAGCTGGTGAATCTTCTATATGTTTTTTTTTTTTATGGAATTAAAGATCTAATCCTTCTCTTGCTTGGCACATGTGACCATTACAGAGTCATTCTTGACACTTCATTCAAAAGAGATCCAGCATCTCTTTTGGGAGCATTTTACTAATATTTATCATTTCCTTTAGAATGAAGTCAGTAAGTTTGAAGGTGTTTTAACATTTTCTCCTTTGATTAAACCTTTTGTCTTGTTTTAAAAAGATCTCCAGACAACAGAGGACACCTGTATGGTTAGATGAATAGAAAGATGTGAATCATATACTGCGGTTGCAAAGATCACCGAGCCTGAACCCGGCTTTATACCTGTGAGGGTTTTTGGACTGACATGTGAAACGGAACTCTATCATGATTAAAACACTAATTGAAGTAATATGTTTAGTCTGAATGGGGTTCATCCCCCCAGCAGAGTTCCACAGGCTTGTAGGATAAAGGCTGAGTAAAAAAAATAACCTGTTCTGGCTGCATGTGGACAGCCAGTAACTTACTGAGACACCTGATGTTTTTCTATTCCTTTAATTTCCCACCTTTCACAAGTAGCCGATTCTTTGGAAAAAAGGTATATGCTTTCATTTCCTTGGTGAGTGCTGCTAAATGTATACATTGCACATGCATCTGATTTGTTCACACTTGTTTTAAGACCATCTAATACTAATCTTTCCGAGCAGTGGCCCTTGACAACAGCAGCACTAGCATAGCTTCTATAAAAGGTACTTTATTGCTGTTAAGCTCATTTCTGTGCTTCTTTTGAGTATTTGTATTCAAATAAACCCCCCTCCACCATTCTCATCAGCGTAATACCATGCAGATTTCTTGATACGCACAGTACTACATGGCAGTTTTTCTGAAATGATGATGTAAACTATTGAGTTCACCCATCACAACTTCATGCTCAACTTTGCTTTGAATGAGACCTTTAAGCCTGATTGTTTTTATATTTTCATATCCTGAATATACTGACGTGATATTTAGCTTGTGATTGCACACATACTGTGAAGTTCTTGCACAGTAAATAGTTCAGGATGTGTGTGCCAGCTTAAATCCACCCTTCTCCGGCTTGCACAGTTAATATTTATGCGGGCGCTATATTTTCTAACATGTACAGGGCCTGGAGGGAAGATTTCCGGCTCCTCTCTTGCGCTCTCTTTTCCGATGCCTCTGGCCCTCCCGCCTCTCTTTGCTCCCAGTTTCTCTCTGTGTGAGTAATTGCTTTCACAGGTAGTGGCTTGTCTACTGCATTGAAGCACAAACCAGTGCAGTGTTAAGTTGTGGGTGCTGGAAGGAGACAGCAAGAGGAATGGGGTGTGGGGGTCGATGGAGGATAAATGTCCCAAGGGAAAGTCTGCAGAGGCGTCTTTTTAAGCCATCCTTTACCTCCTTTCCCTCCTGTCTGATTCTTTATTTCTTCTCCTCTTGCCTCACTGCTTTCTCTCTCTGTCCTTGGAGATGTTTTGACATTGTTGGACAAAAGGATGAGAGAGTGGCACTTTCTAAGTTACCACTTGGATGGTTTTGACTGACAGGAGGAATGAATTGGTTTGAAGGAAGATTAGCTTCTCCTTCAGTGTGTTTATAAAAACAGCCACACACATTTAACTGAATTGCTTTTTAATATACATTGTGATGTTCATTTGGACTATAATAAAGAAATGAACACAACCGCTAATTATTTAATCAAGCACTCGATTTCTTTTAAAGCAAAAGTAAGCCTGCAATCCAGGACACACATACACGGAGCAGAATATTACAATGTTTCATGTTTCAAGAGAAAAAAATACTTCCAGATATCAATGTAAATGTCCCTAAATGACCCTGATTTCTCATTTATTTGAGGGGAAATCAAAAAGAAACCTCTAGGTTTGGTTTCTTAGTTCCTGGCAATACACTCAGCGGATGTTCTCAGTGACCTGAACATAATTCATGTGTGTTGTTAGAGTGCCTCCTGCTGGTATGCAAAATTATTATTTTTTTTTTTTAACAGAGAATTCAGAAGATCAGCACCAGAAAACTGTCTGCCTGAAATGTGAAGCTGATTATTACCAGTAAGTGTCCTTAGATGACAGCATGTTGGTTGCACCCTTACAATAAGTCTTCATATTGATGCTATTCTGTCTGTCCTCCAGATTAGGCCCAGACTGTCACCAGTACTGTCCAGATCGTACCTACAGCAGGAAGGACACCATGATGTGCGCTCCATGTGAAAACAAACATTGTGCAATCTGTGACCAGTCCCAGTGCTACACTTGCATCGACGGATACTATGTGAAAGGTAATATTTTAACAGTTTATTTCTTCAGATTGAGATGAGGTAAAAATATCAAGTAGTAAATTCACATGGCAGCAAAATAGGACACAAAGAAGTTTTTTGACAGGATGATTTCCTTAGATGATGCAATTAATGCAAAAAAAGTAACAGTTTCACTGTTCTGCCTCAGATCGTAGTTTTTTGTGTATTTAAAATGCGTTACAGTGTAAGTCTGAATTTATTGGCTCTTTTGTTTATTGAAAAAAAACAAAGCTGTACAGGACATGTTATGGTACCTTTTTGTGTATTCAGATGGGGAGTGTGTTGAACATTGTGAGGAAGGTTTCTATGTGGAGAAAATGAGCCAGGAGTGTGAGGCATGTCACCGCAACTGTCGCACCTGTGGAGGGCCACGAAACGACGACTGTGAAAGCTGCGAGGACGGATTCACACTGAGTAACGGGGAGTGCCTACAAGGCAGACAGCTCACAGCTTGTCCTGAGAAACACTTAAGCAACAGTATGACATGTGTCTTTTTTCTCACTGTGTTTCTCCCTTAAACAGCAACTGAAATGAAAATGGAAATCCTGGTTTTAACTCGTGCATGTAGCAGTTAAATATGCACTTGCTGGAGCAAGAACATATCATTAAATCTATTTTTTATTCTTATCATGTGCTTTTTCTCTAATTTATTTACATCTTTCTGTCTTTTTTTCAAAATCGGTTCTCCTGCTTTGTTTTTGCCATCAGGCCGGGGGGAGCGTGAGCTGTGTTCCCCAACCTGTAAGACGTGCTCTGATGCAGCGGACACCTGCATAAGCTGCCACACAGGTACACTTACAGCACGTGCTGTGTTGGAAACAGTGAAGTGCTTCATCTTGTCATATGTGCTGGAACAGATTCCATCAAAGCGCACATATTTTCATAAGGTGGCAGTGCGACCGAGGGTGATGAAGATTAGCATCTACCTTGATTGCATGTCCTGACATGCTTTATGGAACAATAAGAAATACAGACTTCCACACTGCCCCCAAGACGTTGACTGCTGACTACGTCTTATATTTCCATGTACCTGTTGTGTGATTAGATTTTGTTTTTTCAGGAAATTTTTTGACAGATCGTCAGACTTGTGTATCTCACTGTCCACCCGGGATGTTTGGTAATACGACATCTGGCAAGTGTGAGGAGTGCTTGGCAGGGTGTGTGATATGCAATGACGCTAAGGTCTGCCAGAAGTGTCGGCCAGGACTTTATCTGCAGCATGGAGACTGTGTGAAAGAATGTCAGAGGTACTTTTCGTGTTGTCTTACTGCTTGATTTACAGATAAACATGCAGTAGCAACTGATACATCTGTTCCTTTTTTGCAGGGGGTTTCTTCAAAATGATGAATGCTCCCCATGTGCCCCAGAGTGTGGATCCTGCAAGGAGAGTCCCTCTCACTGTTTGAGCTGTGAAAAACAATGGGTTTTGCTATTGAACCACTCCTGTGCACCTAACTGTCCAGAAGGCTTCTATGTCAACAACACAGAATGTCGTCGCTGTCCAGATCAGTGTAGAGAATGCAATCAGGATGGTCTGTGTAAAAGTAAGTATACTCAGTGGAGCAGCGAAGGGAAGGATGGACAAGATGGTTATAGCAGCCAATTTAGACTGATTTGATTTAATAATGCCTGCAGAGATTGAGGAAAATGAAGGAGAAAATTAAAAGATAATTTTATCAGGATTACAGTAGTTTAAGTTGTGGTAGTATTAAATATTTTTGTAAAATCTATGTATTTTAGACATATATAAGTACAAGCATATACAAATACAAGTACATATACAAGGGGGGATACTCTGTGAAAGTGTGGGTTACACCTCTAAAATATGACTGGCTGCTCAGATGCCACCCCATCAAATCTGGGTAAACCTCAGATGTCTAAATGCAAGTGAATGCAACATGTAATGTATCTGGTTATGTTGTTCCTCTGTAACACTATCATGTTCTTTATAATGATGCAAAATTTACAAGGCATAATCTTACTAACTCTCTACGTGGGTGGTTTTTCTTTACATTTTTACATCAAGGATTAAGAAATCCTGAAAACCACCAGATATGATGAGTGTTCAAAGTTAAACAGACAATAATGCCAAAGAAAACACTGATTACACTCATTTGGGTCGAAGCAAGTTTTTGTTATCCATGGAGTATAAGTGTGTTTTTAGTGGAAACTAGCGACATACAATGAAGGATTGTTCTGGAAAATAAAACATATGGTTTTAAAAAATAAATTTAAAAAAGGATGAAAAAAGACCACAGACTGTTTTCACTCATTTTAGTTTACTTTTAAGATGATTGATTTAGTTGTAATAAGTTAATTATTTCTCATAATCTGGACCTCTCTCTTTAAAATGTATATATAAATGCCACATTTATCCATCCCATCCTTTTCTAAGGCCCCTGCCTGGCCACTGGAGTATGTTAGGAAGGATTTACAATAAGAATCAGCATAAAGTCTTTTTAAAATGAGCACCAATCTTTAAAGATTTATACTATTATATCATTATTATCACTTATTAAGTCATCTAAAGTTAACAAAACTTGATAACCTAATATGAACCTACAGTAAATATCAGTATATTGTAACGCATTAGATTTCTGCTATTATTTTGTGTGTGTGTATATATA
>JBAMHX010000013.1:13686952-13711347 GCA_037177515.1 Pseudomugil tenellus | reverse complement strand
ATATACAGTATGTACATTTCCTGTGTTTGTTACATTTCAGAAACCATTGGCTCTCCTGTCTGGAGGTGAGGTTTGTTTGATAAGCAGGTACTGCTTATCAGGTACAGACTCATCAAATTCTTGTGAGTCTCTCTACAGCTCAGGTTCTTAATTTGCATATCAGAGTTTCTCTTCTTTCAAACCCAAACCTTACTCTTACAAATAAATGAAGGTGGTGCAATGTTAACCTTAAAAATGAAGCATATCACATTAAACACAAGACATATATCAAAACATTCAAATAAAGATGTAAAAGAAAAAATGCCCATAAAAGGTGATATAACTGAAAAAAAGGATTAAAACCAATAAATCTTTAAAATGAGCATCATCTGATTTGAGGTTCAAACAATCAAGTCGTGGAGAATATCTGTACAAAGCTTATAAAATTATAAAGATAATATGTTGGTTTTGATTTAAGCTTTGCTCAAATCTAATAGGGATAAGAAAATATTCAAATTGAGTGGTGAACAAAAATCCCTTCTGTGCCCTGTAGGAATGTTTATCAGAGTAATCTGGTTTATGCCCTGCGTCTGTGAGGAAGATCTGTTTGTGGTACCTTGTGAGATGCCCTGTGAAGGCAGAAACCTTAGGACAACAATGCAGTTGGGTTCAAAGGTTTAGATGTCATTTATTAATTATCCTCAGGGAACGTTGAGAGTGGAGAAAAAAAAAGTGTTGTTAGTTTGCAGGGCTCAGTTGATCAAAGACTCTTCTGTGAAGAGTTGCTGTTATCTGTGGGTCATAAAGTTCAAAAAGGCCGTTTCTGGTCCTTAGTGGACACACACACACACACACATACATATATATTATTTATAATTAGCTACTCAACGTAATAGGTGTTTTCTGTCATATCCGTGTGTACTGAGAAACAGATAACAGTACCACTTCAATATACCAGTACAACATTTGGAGACACTGTGTGTCTAATAGAATGTCAGTGTACAATAAAAAAAAAAAAAAAAACATTCAAAGCATTTGAAGTTTTAAAAAATATAGTACAGCTGTAAATGTAATAACATGATGATGAATTATTTTATACTTCTTTAAGCAATTTTTAACCAAAAACTTTTTTGGGTATAAAATATTTTAAATGATTAACTGGTTTGTGCTCTTTCCCCATCCACTAGATGGGAAAATCTATCAATTATTTTGGATATGACAGAAAAAATATAAAAAAGAAAAATAAATAAAAAAAATATTACCAAATTTTTTGTTCTGTTAACCTTCGATAAAGAAAATAATACATTAATATGGCTTTATAAATAAAAGGAAAAAAAATTGAGAGGAAAATATTTTTAATGAAGTAGATAATTTTCTGCATTTTGCAATAAATCAATACAGCACAGGCCACATGTAAACATGAACAAATAAAATTTGACATGGCTCAACCTGCATGTAGGCAATTTCTATTTTTAATGTACACAGACTCACACACACTGATGGGCATACTAAAGCCATTAATCAAATTACACTCTGACAACTGTTTGCTTTTGGTTTGACTGAATCTCATGTCAACAGTAACTGCAAAACCAAGAAGCACATCAGTACAGCTCCTAATAACAGAATTTTTACCACTTTATGTTATTGCACATGTTCGAGGACACATGGCATTAACAGATTATGGATTATTTTAGGAAAGTACTACTGCTGTGTAAAATGACAGGTTAAGGCAGTAAATTATCTCCCCACAGGAAAACTACTTTAACCCTGGAAGATAAAATACAAAACAAAACAAAACTTGTCCCGCATGTCATGCTACCAAATTCTCGACAGCCTTGTACACTAAAACATTTTGTTGTGTATAGATTACATCTTTGTAAACATTGTACTAATAGAGTCTGCTAACATTTCTAATACATTTCCATATTCTTAGTGTCCAGGGAGAACAGTTTTGTATCATTTTTTGAAAGCAGATGGGATCAAATGCAATTCATTTAAACATATTAGATTCAAATCACAACTTTGGCCTTTGAAAATACACACCTTATTATTACAATTAGTTGGGTATTAATACATGAAGGTAACAAAGCCAGTAAAGACCATATATAGATTATAACAAAACAAATTTTTTTACATTGATCAAGTAAAAGGGGAAGAAAGACCAACAAAATCAATTAATGAGTCAAGTACTGTAAAACAATATGAAGTATCTCCCCTTCAGCACAGTGACAGTGTCTGTAATTCCAGCACATAATTAATGAACTGTTCAACAAGCATCCTCATTACCCTCCTAATCAACAAGCAGTCACCTGATGTTTGAACCACAGCTAAACCTTTCTGATCCATGGCTAGATGCTTTTGTAGCCACAATGCACTGCATGCATCACACTGCTGTTTAGTTTTTCTATTTATTCAACATGTGGAAGAGAGTACAGCAAAGTGCAGGAAGAAAATGGGCAGCAGCCAAGTGTTCAATCAAACAGCAGAGTTCCCCTTGTCGACACTAAGAGAGAGAAAGAGCAAACACAATTAAATAATTTTTGCAATTTTCCATTTACATATGCACATTTACATTTGAAGCACATTGATCAAAAAGTTATGACAGTCTCAATCTGAAGATGTGATGAGTGTTACATTTGCATCTGTGCAGTGGAAACTACATATGCTCTTAAATTTACAAGATAAACTCAGTGTAGCTATTTTAAATACATTTTACTCTCCAAATAACACAACTCATACTGCCGCCTTTGGTATGCACCAAACGCATTTGTAATGCTGCAGTTTTGTAATTACTCAATCATGTCCCAACAGACTGTCACCAACCCAAAATGAGGAAGACAGTAAGGATTCACATAACCTGTATGACTGATATTCAACATTTACCACTCGATTCCTTCATCAAACACTTTGTGAGGTGAACTCGCGGATTATTTCACTTTTTGTTTATTGCAATCTTCCCTGCAGTGAAATTTGCTCAAAATTTGAGATTTTAAAAACTTGTCTTTTGACATTACATCTGTCTGAAATTTGAAAATGAAATTAATTCTTACTTTTTCCCTCAAAGCAATGCTTTTTTGCAGTTACACTTTCCTCACTTTGGAACAGGTTAATGAATGCGAAGTCAGCCTGAAAACTCCTATGACTTTTCATATAATAAGTTTCTGTAAAAATAGATTTATTTTGTCTTTGGAGTCACTGTCTTTCAGTGCTGTGTCACTATTTCTTAATTTCTTAATTAATCTGTTCAAAATAAGTAAAGATTAGTAATCTTTTGAAGTTACAAAATAGGAAAAGTACAGAAGCTGAGAGCGGCCGTGTTTTCTTGTGATAACGGGATGATTTATCTCCTTTTCTCTAGAAATAAATTGTTTTTTTTTTGTGGTAATCAGCAAGAAAAGAATAAAAGTGGAGCATGGCTGCACTCTGCTCAGAATGATTAAGGCTTTTGGCAGCTTGTTAATTTTTACTGTTACCATTTAAGTCTGAAAACTCTTTTTTTCATTCCTACTACAAAACTTTTCTGTTCATGCAGGTTTTTGGCCAATCTCCCCTGTTCTGCACTATTCCTTTACGGTTTATACACATTTTCTGCAAGGTTCAGGTTGAGGTATATGATATGGGCCATGGAGACACCTTCATATTGACAATCTGAGGTATGACACAGTGGAGTTACGGATTGTTATACTATTGTAGAATCCATCATTATTTTATCTTAAGCTTGATTACAGATGATATTGTGTAAATTTTGTTTTTCTTCCACTGCAAAATGTGATATGATCAATCTACTCCAATGTAAAACAAACAAACAACCAAAAGCACAAATTTAACTGCTAAATTTGACGTCTTTAGCAGTTATATATGTTTAATTATTTGGATTTTCAACAATCCTTTGAACAGTTTACTCTAAAAGTCTGTAAATCTGTGTGCTGATTGTTGAGAAAGTTTGATGCAAAGCTTTGAAATGTGCCCTGACGAGCTGTTCCCTAATGAGTTCTAGCCTTAAAGCCTTAAAAACTATCCTAGATTCTGTCCTTGATGATAGCTTACCACTTACTTAGCTGATGTGTCCTGCAATTCTGTATCCAGTCTGCTTCAGCATTGGGTTGGAAGGCAAAGAGCAATCATTAGTGAGAAAGGTGTTATCAAGAGATGGTGCAACTGTGTCAGTACACATGCAAGTGATGAGGGTTAGTGGCGTACAGTAATGCTGCTACTTAAAGACAAGTTGAACGAAAACAACGAAAACAAGCATTAGTGCCGCATGGTGAGAAAATTCAAGATAAGAGGAATGCACTGCAATGCACTGGATACAATATACGGTGTATCCTCATTATGTTTGAAGACAAATATATTTTTTACTTTACAGCAAAAGTCAATGTCGATTTCAGGCTCCATGTAGCTGTAGTGACAATAAACCCAGACACAAATATAGGACACATAGCCTGCTTGGTGATTTAATCTTTCTACCCTACTTTAAATGGGTGAGTGACTGAATTGTTTTCCTTATGAATCACATCTTGCCATATACATTACTATCTGATTGTGCTGAAGAAAATACATTTGAATGGAGATATTTAGGTGGTTAGCCTTTGCTCACTTAAAGCTACAATGAGCTTATTTATTTACTGGTCCATTAACCAATTGCAACTTTTTTACTACCCTTGTGTCTGTGTTTACACTCTAATTAATCTGACTTATTAAGCTAATGCTTACTGCATTGAATTCCCACAGCAGTTCAGGCCAGTTGAGTTTTATGAATATCAGTGTTAATCTGGCTGTTACTACAGACGGCTGCAGGAAATGTATACTGTTCACGTCAGTGAAAATGTTACGCAAAAGACAACTGAACACATCTGCTGTATATAAAAATACAGCACCAAAATATAAATACTAAAAAGTCTTATTAACACTATAAATATATATGATCAAACAAAATGTACATGTTGTAGAAAAGGGTGGACTGCAACATGGCTGCGCCTCAGCTATCCTGATCCCGTTTGGACGGCCATCAGTACTGGAACTGTTTTTTGTGCGGTGATCCTGGGTCAGTGACAAACTATCCTCTCTCTCGCTTTCTCTTAGTTCATGCACATTTAAAATTCTAGAACAGTAGGTCAGAAATAGTAAATTAATTTTGGACCTGCTTGCTGGCTTTTCTCCCAGAGTCGACAGACTTAAATGGGCTAAAGTGGTTGTATAAAGTTGGCCAGCAGCAGTTGCAACACACTGGAGTCATTTAGCTTTGCATTAGCAGAAAGTTCAATCTGAAAAGTTGCTTCCCTGTTTAGTGCTGTACGCATTGCACTGAAATTCCACAGAACATCAGGCTAACGTGGCTTGAGGTTTGACAATGCATGATACGTTGTTAGTGAGGGCTACAGGGATTATTCGGTGTGTTAATTCCAGTAAAATGTGACTGATGAAAGGTAAAATTAACCCATTTACATGGGAGGTCACAGCGCACACTGAGATAAATGGAGAAATTAGCATCTGTCTCCTTTTATATTGGATAAGAAGTCAGCCACAATTCAGTCAAATGTTAGTTCTTGCACAGGACATTTCTTACTGGCATTCAAGGATTTTCAAGATGATTTCCACAGAACCAACTTATAGATACAAGCAGGTAGTTGGTTTACCTCATGCATGCAAATATGTGTAAACTTCTCTCCTTGTCATACCTTAGGGCAGAGTGAGAGATGTGTAAATATGCCTAACTCTGGCAAAGAAAAGAAATTAAGCTGTTTGTCTTTTTTTCCATAGGAAAATTGGTAGATGTGTCAAAAAGCCTTTGTAAAAGAGTTTAAGCAGAAACTAAAGCATCAATCAACATCTACACTTGTTAACACTATAAGTCCTACAGCTTCCCATGTCCCACATTGTCACATGTTTTCCTGAAGGACAGCAAGCAAAACTTTGTCAGCAATACTATGTTGTAACATTTGTACATTTTCACTCAATGTGAAGTTGTTTCTACCATGATTATCAAGTGTGATTTCTTCTAGCATACAAAGCTCACATCCAAAGTATCCCACAGTTTACACTTTTCATAAGGCAAAACTTTTGTATTTTTTGGTCCCAATTTTTTAAAACAAAGTATTCACAGTTTTTCAATGACAATTGAGCTTACTTTCCACCGCCAGGTTATGTACATTCAGTTGAATTGCAGGCTGCAATTTGAGCTAGCTATGTGTGGGTATCCCTTCACATTCTGTTGGGCCTTGTACAGTATATAGTCTAACCTGCAGACTATGTGGAAAAAGACTTCTTAGCCATATCTCCAAATTTGGATATCCAAATATCCACTCATTCAAACTGTTATATAAAGAAATATTAATTGAGCTATATAGATAGTAAAATTGATGTTATAATTATTATTTGTATAATTGTTGACGTTCCTGATTTTATCAAGATTGTATTATTGCTTAACTCAGAATTGAAATTGATTATGATTATATTGTAATAATTATATTATATACACAGTTCATTATTGTTATTTAGGTATTATTGTTGTGTATATGACTGTGTATATGACTGTTGAAGTATAAAGTACTAATCATTTTTTATAATGATATAGCTTTTGATAGATGTGATTACTGGGGTGGGATTATAGAAGCTTATGCTTCTTTTCACTCCCTTTGAACAGCCTTTCTTATGTTTTACCATTATGTGTGATTGAGAAAGTTTATTTGAACATAATTTAAAAAAACAGAAAAAAAGAAAAACAATTATTTTGTGATAAATAATCACCAACTTCCTTATGCTGTTTTCAACAATCACCCACTTGTATTGACCAAAACTAGTTTAGAAAAGGCTTTTCCTTTCCCACTAAAGTCACAAGTTCACATGTGAACAATGCTGAATAAAGTATATGCAAAAAATGTAAGAAACGGACAAAAGCTTGTAGGTGTTTTGTGATTACTAAAGGAACATGGTGCGTTTGAAAGTTCTGGTCCATACTCAGGAGAAAAGTTCTCAGGAGATATTTGAGGCTTCCAGGCTCTTGTCAAACATACCCCTCCTCCTGATCGGACTGTGTCTATGTCAGACAAGCAGAATGCTGTGTCTGTAATACACTAATCTGGCAGATTATGGCTACCTTTATAAACTAAAAAATACCCCGTTGGAGGTGACAGGTAGGGGTATATCCCAGAATACCCCAATCTTCAGTTTTCCCCTTACTCTAATACATAGAGAAACATAGAAACATCATTATGTGACTCATCTTCAGGTCATAACCTTTTATTTGCACTTGATTTGAGGTCAATCGGATGAATAGTTTTAGAGATAGTTTCAGTTTCTAGTTATGATTGTTTAAACTTTTCGTTTTTAAATATAACTTTCCAAAAATATTAAATGAAGCACACACAAAACAACTGCACATGATTGCATCATTGTCAAAACAAACTGAAGCTTCATGCATCACTTGAAGCAGGCAACTCACTTGACAATGCTTGGTGGAATGTGGACATACTCCATCGGGATGATTTCACCAAGTTCCCGCAGACTGTTCACATACTTGATTTTACTGCTGAACTTGGAGCTGTAGATGATATAAGTTAGTGAGATTTGTAACTGTGATCAATCTGAAAAAAGTGATTACGACTGCATTAAGGTAGCTTGAAAAATACTTCAATTTCTGTCTGCTTTTTTCTGTAAGTGACACGGTTTGGAGCTCTTGTTTAGTCTTTAGTTCTGTTCACCTGTTTTATTTTGTAGTTTTGTTGATGTTTCTGTCAAGCTTTGTTTTCTGTTTGCCAGTTCACTTGGCTTCTTTTAACTAACTCGTTCCACATGTGTCTTGTGTTTTCTGTGTATATATACCACTTGGTTTAAAGCTCGTCCTTGCCAGATCATTGTTCTTCTAGTTATGTTGAGTTGTGCTTTTTTTCTACTAGTTTGGTTTGTTGTGTGAAATAGAGGCCAGCAAGTAAAGTTAAGTTGGTATCAAACATCTTGTTTTCCAGATCCTGCCTCTTTAGCCTGCACTCGGGTTCAAACACCCACCAAATGTGTTACAGTAAGCATGTCTGTAGCAACTTGTATAAATATGATAACTGAGTATTTCATTAATATACATGTTTATTTGATTATTCTTTATATAAAATCTAGATCTATTTAAAATTATTCCGAGTATTATTTACAAATGTGAGACCTTATGAATGGCCTGGTGACTCCTATCAAAGTCCGGATGAACCAGGAGGGATGAACAATGATAAACATCTTTAGGTTTTTCTTCAGTCTGTAGGACAAGAGGAAGAGCAGAGGCAGAGTTAATGACTTGTAGAAGCTAAGGGTCAAAGATATTCTATAGCTCAAGGCTAATGGTGCACACTTTGCAGAAGTAGAAATGATAAGAAAAATAAGAAACATGAGGTAAAGTTCTATGTCAAGATGTAGTGGCGCCTAGTGACAGATATTGGAACTGCAACAAGATTACAAAAAAATCATGTATTAACTCAATTTACAACATGAGTAAACTGTACAAAAAACACTTTATTCATGTCATTTTACAAATATACACAATGTACTTTTTTGTTTGTGTGTGTAAGCTGAAAGATTTCCCTAAAAGCTGAAATAGGATGCCAGTGACATGCAGGATTCCCAAAATGCAACTGGTCAAAACTTATAGGTGCCACCATCCCAGATCTTCCTTACTTTTGAGCTATGGCTTTCTGAAATACAGCTTAGTACAGTATCCTTAACATATACGATATGTAATCAGATCAGGTCACAGAACTAAACAGAGAAAATTATTACCGCTACAAAATACTGCACATTACATTTGCTGTGTGTTTGTGGCAATTTTACCTCCGGTCTATCATTTGGTAGCACCTTTTCATCCAGGTGAAACCAGGCATCCTCCTGCGAGGAGTAGCACCATTCAGGTACACGATCATGTAATCCTCAGCCACCATTAGCTCCAATGTACTAATAACATACCTGCCCGCACACAGAAACAATCGAAAAACAGACGTTACGTGTTTACTGCAACACAATTGTTTAAAATGCTCAGAGATTTGTTCTCAACCACATTATTATCAGGTAATTCCCATGAAAAGAAGATAGATGTTTAAAGCAGGTAAATAATTGTGATGACTGCTGGGACATTTTGGTCTACATTCCTGGCAGAGAGGAATGTGGAGAAGTTTTACTTACAGAAAAAGGTTTTCCATTACGTAATTATAATTATCACAGATGCTGTCTGGTAGGAAACACGCTGCAAAAACAATGATGGCATTCCTTTCAGCATAATACCCTGAAAACAAAACAAAGACACAAAGGTGGGAATGTCACCAGGTATGGTTTCCAGAAAAAAAAAAGTGTTTCCTGAAAATGTTTCCTGAAATAAGTGCAGGATGATAAACAGACTTGATAAAACACATGCCGGATTCTTCTATTCATAATCCCACAGGCTGGTGTCACAAAGGAGACAGAGGAGACAAAGGAGATAAAATAATGGACAAAAGTGCAAAAACGACAATGACATTCAGGAATAACAAGTAACAGGTCATGTGAAATATTTACAAGCTCGTACACTCTGGCAGTCCCATATTATCCCACAAAACACTTTACGCAACACACACAGCAATGAAGCATTCACCATTATACTTCCATAAAACCTCTCATTCATACACACTATATGAATAAATTTGCATTTACAACGTCATTTCTAATGTCAGCAATGTTCTAATTTTAAGCTACTATTTTCATCCTATTTATCAAATACCACGAAATACCTTAAAGAAAGGACAATATTAATGAAAGAGGTGTTTGTTTCCTACGTGCCTATCACCATGTAGGAAACATAGCCATTACATGAGAAACAAAATGGGGCCTCTGTGGAAGAGATGTACCACATTACATCTGTGGTCATGACGAGTTGCATCTGTGGCCCAGACCAAGGTTCACAGTGTAAAGAATGATCTCTGCCACGAGGGGACGATAACATCACTGATCTGGACATTGACTATTTACACTGGCCATGAAACGCATGCAAAAGTGTCCTGTTCTGACTGCAGATCAGACTGGGAGAGCCGCTGTGTGAGACGTAGACTGAGCCTGAGGCCAACATATTTTAGTCCAACTGAATGGATAGCCAAAATGACTGTGTCACAGGTAAAGCCTGTTTTTTCTGAACAAATTCTATTTCACTGCATTTATACATCTATTTATATATTATATAATATTACTATGTATAATATCATATTAAATCTAAATTAAACTGTAAAACATGTTATTTGTATTCTGTGCACCAGTGTTTTCTTTACATAGTTATATGTTTAACATTGTGTGAGCTTAAAGTGGATCAGGGAGATGTTGCAACTAAACATAGCAGCAACTGGTTTACCAGGCACCACGCTTAGTCACATACATGGAAATCAGTATGAGAGAAACCAGCATAACAGTATTTTTGCAGGTATTCTTTGGTCCTGAAGTGCAACCTTTCTTTGATAGCTTAGGTAAACGTGCTTCTCTGGTCTGTTGTCTCCACTACTTGAAAACTCAGACAGAAGCAGCTGTTAAAACTTTCCGCCTCCAAACCAGTTCTGGAGGCTGAGTGGAGGAGACTTGATTTGAGGAGGGTAAAGTATTTGTTTGAGAGGGCGTTGCTCCCTCTTGTCCCTGGCTAAAGCCGGTCTTGCCATTAGATTTTAATGTATACCAAGAAAACAAACAAAAAAGCAAAGTTATAGTTAGCCTACTGTAACATGTGGTAGTTACCTAATTACTAAACTAAGCAAGACTTAATAAAACTAAAGTAAACTAAAGAAAATGGACAGAGATTTTTGTTGTTGTTTTTGCTATTCCTAGCATTAATTACATATTGTCCTTCAGTCTTATCCCACTCTACATCCATTGCAAATATATGCACTAGATTATTATACAAATCAAATCACTAACTTTTAAAGAGATTTCTCACATGTTTAAATGCTAAATATATATCTCATCCTATTTTAGAAAAGAACCAAAGCTTTACATATCTTCCTCCAGCAATAGAAAATCTATTAAAACTGTTTCTATGCTCCAAATTCAAAGTGCTTATCCATTTGTCAATATTTATGGTTGTCATGTTTTGTGTAAAATTCCTGGCAAAGATTCAAAATCTCCTGTTATGTGAATGTTATTCTTGATCTGTGTAGGTTGCAAAAGGTGCTCAAATAAATATTTCCACAACTGAAAACAATTTTAGGATCTTTTCTTCCAGAGAAGTGGGAACAGTGTTAGTCTCCAAAAATATGTGTCTGCTGGAAACCTGAAACTGCATTTAATTGGGTCTGAAGTCACACGTTTCTGCCCATTCCATCATGGTCCTTGACAGGGATCAGTGATTCATTAGTGCCCCTGTAGCAGAGCCCACTTTTTAAACCATGGTCCAGACCACACCACCATTTTCACCACCAACCCTGCTAGGTAGGACACAAAGACAGCTGGCAGGAGAACGGTGTGATCAACAAGAAATGTATAAGGCATCTGATTTGTTAACCAAAACACAGGTAAAAAGTGACAAAAAGATCTGAAACATATAAAAATGGTAAACAAAACAAATATCACATGAATTAAAAAAGCCACAAACAGGAAACATCTTAAACAATTCTTAATGATGGATCAAACATTCTTAAACCTCAACATCATCATGTGTATATAGAACCTAAACAAAATCATTTGAAAGCAGAAAATAATTATTTCATTTGGCTGCTTTTAAAATTAATCAGGAATTCATTAATGTCTACGCCACTGTTAAAATTTATATTATAATATAACAAACTTTTCCTGATAAAATCATGTTGGATCTGGTCAGCTGGTCGAACAACGAAATTGACCAAAACTTTTTCACCCAGAAAGCGGCGAATGGGGACCCGCATGTCCGAGGTAGACACCCGGCTGGATACAGGCGATCCGGCTGGGACAGACGCAGACAGCAGACACATGTAACCGTGCCGAACACTGAACTCTTGCTCTCAATGAACTGAACCACAAGCTGGATACCACTGGGCAGACTGGCTGGGGTTTTTTGAACTTGTCCAGGGTGTCAGTAACATCATAGAGAGGTGCGAGCTTAGATACTGGGATTTGACCATCATTAGGTTGTTTTGATATGGAGAGATCAGCTAACAGACTGAGTGTCAGTAAACAAAAACTCTAAACCCAAAAAGAGTGCTATTATCTAATCTGGCTCCCTCTACGGCCTTGAAAATTTCCCACTGGAAGGATTGTTCACAGACACTCTAACCTGCCTCGCTCATCCTAAATATCTCCTTACTTCTGGACTCTGTTGGGTGGGACTGCACCGTAGTTTGGTGCGACCGCCTGGAGGGAGGTTCCGGGAGACCGCCAACCAACCCTCCCTCCAAGGATGTGAATCTTGATCGCTTAAGTATTTTCAAAACATTGCTGTACTGCTCCCCTTCTGGAAGCAGACCAGGGATACTACACTTTTTTTCCTCCTCTTACTACCCATATGTTGTGTTCTGCCCCCCACCTGCAAAGGTGCGCTGCTTCAGGCTGGCTGCATCTCGGAACAGTCATTGCCTGAATATGTCTTTTGCGTGTTTGGTTTTGGCTGTACTGGAAACTTGAATTTCCCTCTGGGGATTAATAAAGTATTTATTATTATTATTAATATTTTTATTAATATTAGTATTATTATTATTATTAATATCAATAATAATAATAATGATAACAATAATAATAATATGAGGAACAGCCTTAACAAAACTCCCTTCATTTTAGTATTTTTCCATCATTAAGAGCACCTGCTAACTAAACAAAAGCACAGTACACTGAAACAAAGAAGATTTGGACATATGAAATCACCAGAAGCAATAAAACTGTGCTTGTTTACCTCCATGAGAAATAACTCTTTTGTATGGTTCGATGCACTTCATGTCAATGCGATGCTCTTGCTCCCCGATCACCACACTCCTCCACAGCCCATCTTCCCTGCTCACCTCTGCTGCTTGTTGGGCTGCACCTGCACTCAGACCAGCAGATTCCTCCAAGTCTGCTGTTTGGGACATTGATGATGTGAGTTTAAGGGGATGACATAAATAAATAAGATAAATGCTGAAAGTTCCATCTTTGTTATAAAGTCATACTGTGGAGAAAAAGAGTGAAAAATCAGATTTTTCTAAGAGGATGAGTCCAAATGACAAGGCCTTCTGGATTCTGGGTTTGACTGTTTTGTCTCTTTTTCATGAGAAAGGGTTGAGTAAATAACGCATCTACAGCAACTACAAGCTGTCTATGAAGGTGCTCCATGTTCTGAAAAATATTCACAAAACAGCATGTGTTGCCATGTGGGCAACACTTGTACCTATGTGTATGTGTGTGTGTGTATGTGTGTGTACATATTCAAGTCAATATATCACATTTGATCAGCAAGTTTCTTACTGTGCGTATTGAAATCCAGTGAGTCTGCCTCATCAGGTGTGTCCATATCATCAATGTTAACATCCAGGTCATCCCCAGTATCCAAGGCCTCATCTTCTGTGTCCAGAGCATCTTCTGAGAGGAGAGACCCCTCACTGTGGTCCAGTGATACATTCATCGGTGGAGCTGCAAGCTTCCTCCTCTGATTAGACCCGGCCGATGTATCTGCTGAAGAGGGTGGGTCTATTTCGGAATAACTTTATTTGTTAAAAATGGTTCAAAGGAAAGGTTTGGCCGACAAAACAATAAACTATGATTTAAAATTGACTTTTTAATCTTTGATTTTCTACCTCAAAGCATTTCCTTTACATGTACAGAACAATGACAACAAAAATCGGAAACTTTCTAATGTTTTAAGAGATGAAAATGATTCAAACCTTCTCTGTTATTCAGCTCCTCAGCAGTTTCTTCGCTGGAACCCATCTTCATCATCCCCCCTCCTGCACCAGCACCTTGCTGGGAGTGTCTGCTCATTGGCACAGAAATACAATAATGCGCCACTACATAAATTATCATTGCTATAACCAGTGCCCCCAGAGGTACAACGACACACAGTATTGGGGTAAACAAGGTGAAAAAACTCATCTATCTATGAAGTAAAATAAGGATCTGGTCCCATGACACGAAATCAAGGACTTTGCAATCTGTTCACTAAACTGTGGATGTAAAACATTTCACAAGTGACAAAGCAGATGGAGAGAAATTTCTCCCGTACTGCCTTACTCTCAGACTGCACGTGTGGGCTGAGGACACAATACTGAGCAGTGTTACTACCTCCCCCCACCCAACCACAGCCCCTCTGACAGTCTCTGATTAGCATAAGGCCTGATAACAACAAAGAAAAGCATTACAGAGAGACAAATGCACATGATTACAAACACACACACAAGCTTTCTTTTCCCTTTTTAAAAATCAGTTTATGGGCACCTACCTTTCCCGCATCCTGTAATCTCCCAGCCTGAGAGACCAAACCAGCCTCCCCACATCAGTCACATGACTAGTTAATTATGGAAAGTCTATTGTGCATTTATGCAGACACTCTCTTCCATTCACTCACTCACACACACACAAAGTAACAAATAGGGGAGGGTCATGTATCCCAAAGAGGAGGTGGGTCATCATAATTGCAAACTGGGGCAAATGAGCCACATGCTGCAACTGCTAATGGGAACAATTAAAGTGCAGTATAAACACTCTGCTGTGTGATTTTAACTAGAAATGAATTATTTGGAAAAAAAATATCTAATTTTGGGGTGGACCGTTTTTTTTTTTTGTTTTTTTTAACTTTATTGATTTTAGTTTAAAAAATGAAAACATGGCCATGTGGATATTGATAAGATATATCTGACAAGATGTGTATCGAAATCATTAGGAAAACTTATCCCAGGGGACAAGAATCGGTTTGTAGTCCTCCTATTAAACTTTGTCCTGTAGTTAAAAAACAAAAGTAATTCCTGTACAACTTTTGCAGAATCCTTTAATAAAATATTACATGTAACATCTGCTCATTTTCTTTATCGGACAACCTTTTACGCTTGTCCTAAAATAAATGAATCAGTTTCATGTTGAGTGGTGCCTCCACCTTGTGGTTAAACACAACAATGCAGGTCAAAACCACTAAAAAACAAGCTCCTTCTCTTCCACCTAAGATGAGCAGTTTTTCTAAAGCTAGTTCATAAAGTTTTTATATACTTGTTTTTAGAGCCAAGGAAGAAAACTTAAGCACTCAGCTTCAAAAAGCTCCGTTCAAAACCAACAACAAATTCAGAAATCTTTGTGTAATTGTAGACAGACCTAAATTTTAGCAGTTACATCAAGACAATAGTGAAGTCAAGCTTTTACTACTTGAAGAACATTTAGAGTACTCTAGAGAATTAGAGTACTGGTCTCCTAACAGGATGCAGAAAAACTTGTCCATTCATTTATCTTCATTAGACTAGATAACTGCAATACTGTCCTTACAATCACCCTTAAAAAAATCCATCAGACAGATTCAGTTACTCCTTCAGGTCATCTGGGTCAAATTTACTTTGTGTTCCTAGAATCAAAGCTACACATGGAGAAGCAGCATTCAGTTTTTATGCTGCTCACAAGTGGAACAAACTCTCAGTCAACTGCAGTTCTGCTGAAAGTCTGAGCCGTTACAAAGCAAGGTTAAAACGTTTCCATTTCCTGCTTTTTACGCAATAAATATTAATTCTTATTTTATGCATTTTATCTACTTTATTTGATTTTTTTGCTATTTATTTTCTTGAATTTATTTTTAAAAACTATTTTTTATTTCTTTCCTCACCCCGCTGTTAGACTTTTAATATTTTCATGCAAAGCACTTTAAATTCACTCGTTCATGAAATGTTCAAATAATCTTACATAACTTTACGGTGACAAGACTAATAACGAATTTCAGTAGCATGTGATGTCTTTAAGTGTTCCGGGATGAACCTGTCTAAATGAATAAAACTTACCTTGACAGTAGAAAGTGAACATATCCCTGTTGCACATATTGTGCATGGTCTTCTGTCTCAGGATGGTCA
The DNA here is from genome assembly GCA_037177515.1 of Pseudomugil tenellus. Lineage (NCBI taxonomy): Eukaryota > Metazoa > Chordata > Actinopteri > Atheriniformes > Pseudomugilidae > Pseudomugil > Pseudomugil tenellus. Next base: position 13,695,403 of record JBAMHX010000013.1, on the reverse strand, counting down.
TCTGATTGGTAAAACTGCTGTCCATCATACTGATAACGGGCATCCTCCGGCTCATAGTGACTTCGGCTGTCAGCTGGATGCTGAGCGTACTGGGGCTCGGACGTGCACACAGAGTCATGTACACACTGGGTTTCAGCCATGTACTGACATTTGGAAGACGCATCATCCAAGTTGTACTGAGCATTAGCTCCAGCTTCAAAATAGCCCTCGGTCTGCCCAGAAGTGTAACGTATATCTGAAACATCACTTGTAAACTCAGCATAGACATTCGTGATATTCTCCTGACTGTTACTTGATTTGGTATCTGCACAGGCTGGATAGCTGCACTGATTTTCAGTTCTTTGGTCAATGTGGTGGTAGTTGTAGCCATACTTGGTTTGATCCTGAGTTGTGTTTTGACTTTCTGTCCACTGGTATGCGGCATTTTCATTAGGCTGAGATGAATGTTGCAATATCACATCTTGGCATTTTCTGTTATGGGAGCAAGAGATTCTGGATCAGTGCAAGTACAGATGGAAAAGAATGACACCCATCAATCTCATTCAAATGTGCTTCAGCACATTAAAGTATTACAGAAATTATTATCAGAAACATGAACTCTAGGAAATATATACCGTACTATATGTCCTTTTAGGACAATTTAGGCTTTAACGATAAAATGTAAAAAAATCTTTTAGCTTGCTTAAAAAAAACTTTTTTTTTAACGATGTAGGTTAACATTCAATGTCAGATAACGCAGCTGAATTAATGACAGAAGAATGCATGTACAAAGTAAACTAATAATGAGAGGTGATATGTTAGACATGAAGCAATAAGGACACACAGACTAGTTTTACAACAAATGCTGAAAGCAAAAAAAAAAGTTGGTAACAATGGAAACGGCACATAACACCAATTACAAAATGTTAAATACATAAATAAAATGTTTGTTTTATAACTAAAACATCAAGCAGCATTCACTCAGACAATTTTATACAATAGTTGCTAAACATAAAGTTAAAAGATAAGCTTGTGCTTAGTTTAACCTATGCAAACACCTCCACAAACAACAGCACACACACACACACACACACACAACCGCACACACACACACACACACAACAGCACTCTGTAAGAAAGCTAGGGGAGCCGTTTCCATCAGCCATGGAGGGACTCCAGCTGTAATGAGGCAGGTAATGCATATTTAATGAGGCATACACAGATTTATAAACATACACACCACACAGGGCTGCGGATCAGACTTTGCTGCTGAACACGTCAAATACACTCCCATGCACCTGTGAACACATGATCTCATCCAATCACACAAATACAGTGTCATTCATTCATTCATTTGCACACAACAGACACACACATGAACTCAGTTCCTTGGGACAATTGACTGTTAAAAAAAAAAAATGGAAGTAATCGTCTGAGATACTTGTGAGAAATCTTGAGAGTAAAAAAAAAAAACAAAAAACAACAACAACAACAAAAAACAGACCGAAAACACAAAACAGCAAAAGATAATGAAGAGAGTACCAGCAGAAGTGTGAACAGGGAAGAGAGTGTGTATGTGTAAGACTGGCACATATGTGTACCAGCATGTTTGTTCACTGATGGTTAGTAGCCTGAAAATAAAACATCTAATGTAAACAAAAGCAAAAATGCTAAAAAGCTGCTTGTGGATCTTGTCATATAACCGATCCCTCAGCAAAAAAATCTTCTATTAACACAAGTGAGCAGATGTATCAAATAAATAAAGTTGATTTGTGAAGTTTACCTTAAAACAGGTGAATAAAAATCATCAGACGTGTCGAGATCTCCACTCTGTTGCATATCTGTCCTTACCGGGTGCCCGTCATAGTGATCCTCTCTGTCCAGTAGATACCCCTCCCACTTTAGCTCCGATGTTTGTAAATCTGTTTGTTGAAATGAGGAACCTCCAACCAGAACCTCGTTAAAACTTAGCAAGTCAGACGATCCAATCTCTTGTCTTTCCTCCTTCTCTCTTTGTTCTTCTGGTGCCCATTCCAAGAGGTTACCACACTCTTTACCAGCTTCTCCCTCAAGCTCATCCTCATCACACTCTTCCTCCATTAAATCACCAGAGAATGGCAAGCCAAGTCCTATGTCAGTGGAGATGGACAATTCATTTACCGGGGTGCCGATCAGAGAGCTAGTGTGAGAGACTGAGCTGTTGGTAAGTACAGGAGATTGTGGTTCAGATGTGATTTGAGAATTGTCATGCATTACTAACTGCTCCCCCCAGACCTGAAAGTCACCCAAGGAAGTAGTGCTTGGTGGATGTGTTAATGGTGACTGCCCACCCTCATCTGAATCCTCCATTGAGATCTGTGAATGCACATAAACCTCTTCCCTGGTTTTCAGAAAGTGATCTGACGGAAGCCTTAATGATGGTGACGCACTTCGGGCCACAGCGATTGACTCATTTTCGGTATTTACCCCCTCTGTTGGTCTTGAATTTGATTGATGGAAAGATGCAGAAGTCATTTTTGATTGGCTAGGACTGATCATTTCTGACACTGCATGATGCTCGATGGCATCATCCAGGAACGTTTGGTAATGGGAGATCGAGGCAGCTTCATTTGTTTCTGTGTCTGCACCAGATGCACCGTCAGCTCCTGGGATTTGATATTGATCACTATGCAAGTTCTCCTGGTGATCTTGTGGCCTAGACCTGGTCATAATGCTTAACGACTCCATGGACTTTGCTATGCCTTTTGATAGCCCATCATTTTGGCTTGACGTATTGACCAACTCTTTTTTCATTTCTTTTACAGTGCCAGGGATCATAATATATTCCATTTCTAAGCCTGAGCATGAATCACCATCAGAACTGGACCCAAGTTTATCATGACAACCAGTATGGAGATTGTCAGGGCTATTCGGTACATATCTTTCTCCCCCTGGGCTATAGCCTCGAGATATAGCTTCTCCGGTTTTGTCTTGTAAATTTCCATTGATATTGTTGTTTGCTCCTTCATGGTCTCTAGTAACAGGCTCTTCTTCATCATGGGTAATTTTGCTGAAAGGATGTGATGAAGATGAGCCATCATGGTTCTTCACACTGTCCCAATCCTCAAAGCTTGGGGATAGTGACTGCCTTGCCTGGATTTGGGTTTCAACAGTTTCTTCCAGACTTTCTGCAATATGCAGAGTTGCAGAAGAGTTGTCCACCAAAATAAATGGAGAATGTTCACTAGATTGAGGTTGATTCCAATCAACCTCATCCAATTCACCACCGCTTTCATAATTATCCTCAACTGGCTTTTCCCAGCTCTCAGCCATTTGGCCCAGTCTATCAAACAAGAAAACTTGGTTGGATGTCTGGTCTTTGTCTAAAAATACTGCCGCCATGCCATCAAATACATTGGGTTTGGTGACGGCTATAAAGGGGCTAGACTCTCCCTCTAGTTGTATCAAATCTAGCACAGGGCTAGTATAGTTTTCAGGGGAGGATGTCCGACTCCATGCTCCTGCTCCAACATTGTCATATTCAGATGTGGATGTGACAATACCATGGACAGGTAAGTCCCACATGTCATTACTTTGGTGGGATGAAGCCTCATCTTTTGAATGCTTAGATTCAGAGTCTCTCATTATTGACTCAGACCGCTGGCTTGGAACAGTTTGGATGTCTTCATTATCGGTTTCCTCAACCTTTGTTCCATCATCTGCAGCCTCTATGACTATTTTCACAATATGTTCATTACCTCTCTTCTCAATTTCTTTAGGCATCTGGCTAGGTGTTTTACAAAAACTCATATTGTCAATTCTTTCTTCTTCTGCCTCTTTGTCCTCAAGTAACTCAGCAGTATCAAGTGATTCCATCTGATTGTCTTTTCCACTTTCAGGTCCTTCAGGAGTGGTTGTGGTGGAGGAGCTGTCCTCCTGTATGGTTGTGTTCCACATCTCCATTCCACCATCAGAATATTGTATTGGACTTTCTGCAGATGTATCCACCCTAAAATTGGGATTCAGTCCACCGAATCCTGAGTTTTCAGACAGATTTTCAGGAGTAGTAAGAGGAGATAGACTGTCATCCCGGATTGTCATATTCCACATATCTAGTGATTCAGGGTAAGATGTAGTGGTTCCACTATCTGATTTCAGAAAACCCTTCTGAGCAGAGTATGTCCAGAAATCTAAGAGCTCCATCTGTTGTTCTCTTTTTTTCCCTGGGATATCATCTTCTTCTTTAGATGTATCTGGTGTTAAATTATTTAAGATGTTTTTTTTTGCTGACAAAGAGGGTGTTCCTTGTGTCCGTGCAGTGACATCGGCTTTGTATTTCCGAATTACTTCATCCTCAGGTGGTGTCAACTGAAGATCAGCCAAAGTGACAGGGCTCCACTGACCCTCCAGTACTCTGTCTGGGTTCCAGTTTGATTCAGTCTGCTCAGTAATCAAGCTCAGCTGAGGTTCAAGACCTTTTGCTTTTGGATGGGTAATCTCAGCCTTTAAGATGTCTTCTTTGCTTTCTTTCTCTGTAACATCACTGACTGACTCCACAATGTTCAGAGGGCTCTCAGAGTCTTTTGGTCTGTTCCAGGCACTGTTATCACTTGAAGACATTGCTCCTTGCGCGTCAAAGCTAAGTTCATCCCAAGTCTCTGACAATGATGATGACACACTGTCTTTGTGTTGCAGGCCATTGATCCTTTCAACCACATCCTCTGGAAAGAACCTGACACCGCAACTGCTGGGTGGACGACTTCCTACCAGGCTATTCACTGGGGTTGGAGGGACCATAGTGTCAATCATTTCATGTCCATGAAAGTGGCCGTGGTAATCAGCTGAATAATTTCCAGTTTCAAACCCTCCTAATGAGCTGGGAGCAGAGAAATCTAATAAGCTTAACTCATCAAGCTCAGATAAACTTGAGCTTCCTGCTCTTCTCGAACCTTCATCTCCTCCTCCAGAATTGAGGATTCCTACCCCCGCTGGCATTGAGTGTTCACTGCTGTGAGATGGGTCCAAACTAAATGGATCAAAGTTGTCACTCTTATTTCTGCTGGAGCGGTGCTTCCTTCTCTCAGGTGGAACAGGAGGAGAGAGAGATGAGAGCCCAAGAGGAGAGGGGTTTCTCAGGAAAAATCCTCCCTGCCCTGCAACTTGACTTACACCAGCTAGGGCTTCACCGACCGGACTGTCATCACTTAGGAACACTGAGCTCTCCTTGGAAGACCGACTGCTACGAATGGTGGTCATACCACTGTCAGGACTTAATAGTTCCCCACTGGCACTGATCCCTGCAGCTCCTGTGTCCTCTTCACCTTCTGCCATCACCCTATTTGCATAGATGAAACAACATCATTAACATTTATCTAAAGTAACAGCTCTCGATCAAAAGGCTTTTACTGATGCTTCATGAACAGTTTTATACCTTGCTACTGCCACCACATCTCCACTGCCTCCGTCAGCTCCTTCAGCTCGTTCTGTGTCAGAACCATCCATGTCATTGATGCCAGATGATCCCTGGGAGAACTCCACACTGCCTGCGACTCCTTCTGTGGAAGAGGTTCTGCTGCTGGGGTTGCAGGCTAATACAGAGCTCCGTCTGTTGACAAAATCCTTGAGCAGGCCCCAGATCTCTTCCTCCAGCAGAGGAGGAGTACCAGAAGACAAAGAGGTGTTTATAGGAATGTGATAAATTTGGAGACTCTCCCTTTCCTCCAGTTCCCCAGAAAGAGACCAGCTGGAGAACTCTTCCAGATCCGTGCAGATCTGCAATGACAGTAACTTATTTTGATATCCAATTTTGTATCTTAAAAACTATCATATTTGTACAAGAGTTAATGAAAAAATGTTCAACTTTCCACTGACATCTTATTTATTTTATATGACAGAAAAGAATCGAGGCATAGAAAACGTTAGTGTAAACCAACCAAATTTTAATTACTTATAGAAATTCCCATTGACAGCCACAGCTATACTCTTTTGTCTATTAATTGTCTTTCATGGATATTTTGGTGGTCTGATTTTACCTGGTTCAGCATATCTGTGTTGGTCGAGTACACTGCCACCTGTTGGCGAGGATGATGGACTGCATCATTGATGGTCAGTAGAACCACAAGACCATCATAGCCATGCTGATAACTGAGCGATTTCAGTCCATCCACAAAAGCACGCCAGTCCTGAAAGATGGAAAAGAAATTCAGACATTACCCTTATTACAGCAGCCTTAAACTTATCAGTTAATATCTCTACACATTTAGTTACAGTAGTTCCTAACTTTGTTAGGCCTAGTGGTCTTTATTGCACATCTGATTTAATCTAATTTGATAAAAGTGGTTTCATGTGAGTCTTGCGTCTGTGACAATGAGATACAAAGCTGTCAGAGCGCACAGAGGGGTAGAGAGACACTTTGTGATTTATTGTTTGGAAATTAACTGTTTGCTCTTAAAACAGCCACCATGCACAGATTATGGTAATTCAGTGACACACACAATGATTGATGGATGGAAAGTTGCATTAATTAATTGTTTTGTTTGTCAAGGGAACTTGTTTTTTCTTTCTCTCTGAAATGATTAACAACAATGTTATTGCAGCCATAATTTGCTACGCAGGGTTACGCATAAAGAGTTGTAAAGTGATACTTTTGAAAACATATTTGCTTGATTAATCTTGATTTGTTGTACAACTGTTTGCCTGTTTGCTTTGTGTAGTTCTCAAATTGTTGTTGCACATATTTAAATGGAAGTGTCACAGAGAGAGATGTATGTTTAGTTGAACTGAACACAGAAGTTTTACTTCTTCGTGGCTGCAACTAGCACCCATGAAATACCTTTCACGTCATCCGACAAGTTCAAGTAGTGCACTATCGTTTGACTATGTGTTATGTGTTCTATTTATTCTGTGCTGTGTTCCTATAGACTTTGTGTGTGTGTACGTGTGTGTGTGTGTGTATTTGTGCGTGCAGTCCTTCGCACAGTTTCTGTGCGTGTATTTGCATGGGTCCACTGAAAGTGATTGATGAGAGCTTCAGGCGCTGTATCTGCCCAGGCTGTGTCAATATTAACCTGCAAGGATGAGGGGGCTACAAAACTCCTCCCCTTGTTCCACCCTCAATCCCTTCATCCTTCTCTCTCTCCACAATATGGCTGCTGTCAGAGTCAACCCCATCAATCCCGGCGCACACACACACAACTGTCACTTCACTGACACTGCCATTTCTCAACACTGATATCCTGATGAGTGCAATGAAGCCTCCCAAGATTCAATAAAAACACACATATTCACTCACATGGGAACAAAAGCGCGAGTAAAGGCACTTGGAACTCAAACACAAGCAGTTTCACATGAAAATCCACCAGCAGTTATTAACTACAATCTCAGTTCATCAGCAATCATGTTCCAGTATGTACACATAAAAGATCTTGTAAAAGTCTCAACCATTATACACAAAAATGTACAGATGATGCTAATACTCTAAAACTATTACCCAACTGTGTGTACATGCACAGATAACTACACACACACAAAATAAGGAAATATAGCCAGAAAATGAGCAGAGTGCGAATCTCTGCGATAACACGCAGGGCGACAGTCTGTCTGCCATTTGGCTCTTAACTGAGTAAATTACTACTCATATTGCTGCCCCTCCTCTTCTCCCTCTGCCACCCCCAGATACACAGATTGCCTTTTCTTATAAATTATCAACATGTTAGATTTAAAATCCACTTGCTAACTGTTTCCAAGAATATTAAGATTCTTGCATAGAAACCTGTATCTCATTTGTTGACTTTTGCAGAGATGTGCAGAGAGCGTTCCTCTAAACTCTTAACCTTAGTGAGTGGAAACCATGCTCTTAATGTTAAACGGCCTTTTGTTTAATTGCTGATTGAAAACAAAAAGGATGCATTAATGCCATTTTTATATCAGACAGACAGATTTGATAAAGGAGCTTGTCATGGAGAGACATTTAGTATGTAAAAAGTCAGGATCAATAAATGACAAGGTTCATTCATTTATTTTGTATAAGAGATTATTTACATAAATTCTAAAATAAGAAAAAACAGAAAAATATTCCTAAAAAGCAAACAAGCAAGAAAACATTTGGATTTTTTTTTTTTACGAAATATGATACTAAACTATTCTAAATCAAGATTAAAAGTATCTCCATTAGCCCGTCTTTTAACTTAAACTGACGTTAATCCTTCACACTGTTAACTTTTTTCCTTGCATTTATCTTACCCTATTTAATTTTTCTCTCAATTTCCCTTACTTCTTAATCAAGTTTGTTTTATTTTTAGTGCATCTTCCACACTCGCTGAAATGCTTTTAATGTTCTACGTTAAGCACTTAAACTGCCTTGCACATGAAATGTGCTGAACAAAACTTTCTTTGCATTTCTTACTCAGCATCCAAAATGTTTCACAAGAGTTGGCGTTTTAAAAATTAAGTTATTTGGCAAAAATGCCTAATAAATGTAGGTGCATGTAAATA
>JBAMHX010000013.1:13671496-13685670 GCA_037177515.1 Pseudomugil tenellus | reverse complement strand
GGTGTTTGGAAGACTGGAATCATTTCTTCTTCACAACAATGAGAAAGCTTTATTTGAGCAACCTAACACGATCACTCAAAAGAGAAAGCTGAAAAGGAAAAAAAAAAAACAACTGCAGAAATTGAATTTACAGATTAAGAACAAAGAATTGTTTTGACAAAATGCTAATATGAGTAACTTTTGCAGAACAACTAACAAAAGTAGCTTTTCTATTCTATTTCGCTGGTAAAAATGGTTTTTTTTTTCCTTCAAAGACATCCTTCTAACACTCGAGGGAATTTTTCTTTTACTAATTTCCATTGCAACAATTGCTTACATTTTGCAGACATTTTTCTTAAAAGAGGCTATAATTTCTGGTGCAGGTTTTAAGGTTGAGAATAGCCTGCGTCACAAACAGTACACAGAATACATGCTTTGATGGTACAGTCTTATTGTCATGGAAGGCTTATATGGTTTTGTGTTGGCACAAACCTTTTATAGGAATTTATTTTTTTGTTTCTTTTACTTACATTTTCACTGTTTTATTTTCCGTCTTTCACCTGCCTGTCTGTTTTTCTTTTACGCTTTGCCTATTCATATCTAGCTTGCTCACAGTTTGCAGCTTCATCTTTCTCCCGCACTGGGCCACAATACTCACAACATCATGCATACTCACACACACAAAGACGTTCTCTCTCTCTCTCTCTCTCTCTCTCTTTGGTTGTCTTTGCTCCACAGGTAGCAAGTCTTTAGCGGCTGCTTGCAGTTCTCCCAACCTGCCGTCATTATGCACAATAGCCTTAGGTACAAAACTCAGGCCTCATAACTCACGCCCCGCGTGCGTAAATTCCCATGCAAACACAGTCAAAGCAAAAACACATTTCCTGCTGTCGCCAACATCTCCGGCAAAGAATTAATCAAGCGTTCATCCATTTAGGCTCTTTGCATACCCTTTCCGTCAGAACATAGAATGCTAAGAGAGTTGTGAGTTCTTCTCAGGCGATCGTTTCGCCACCCTGATGAATCCATCAAGCGAAGTTTGATTTATACATCTGTCTGTGATCACAGCGGTACAGCTACAGTAAATGGGGTGGCAAGGAGCGAGCTGACACCACCCTGCTCAAACACACACACATGCAAATGCGTGCACACATGTGTAGCATATACCATTTGCCACACACGCACACGCATGTGTTCACATATCAACAGTCATCAGCTCCTGTTCACATTCATGCTTACACACACTTACACAAGAGTATTACTGCTTGTGAAGTTTTTTGGAAAGAGGGAAGAAGGGAGGGCGGTAGGAAAGTTTGCAGAGAGAGAGCCAAATGTCTTTCTGTCTGTCTGTCTCATATGGGCCTTCTCCACATGCTTCATTCAGCTCTAAGTGCAGGGATTTAGGGGCCAAGATGTAAGCACTGAGTCTATAAATGTTTTGCTTTGTTATTTGTTTGCCCTCAAAGCCCAAAGAAGCCACAGGGGGAGAAGGAAAAGGGGGGAAAAGAAAGAATCAGATTTTTTCCTGATAAAATGATGAAAAAGAAACATTCGTGTGAGATACTGAGGATGCAGCAGAACGAGCACTGTGTGCAGCAGTCTCACAAACTTTTTTTTAAAAAAATATGCTTTTGTCTCAACCAGATAAATACTTTTACATCTTGTAGCATATTTTAGAATTATGTTATTGTGTTTGAACCAATAATGTATTACCTTGTGAGAAAAAAGGGGGCAAAAAAACCCAAAAAACTAAGGGAGTGATCACAACAAATATTATAGAGATGAGAGGGTGGGGCACACTGGCTTCCCAGTCTTCAATCTTAGTCCCTGGAAGGCCCACCATGCACCTGCTGTCTCCTAGTACTTCTCATCAGAAAGGCATTTACTGAGTGCTGTGGCTGTGGGCCCCTTCATTAGCAAGCATAATTGTTTGTGCAAGTGGCGTAGGGCAAGACTGGCCCTGCATAAACAAACAGAAGGGCCGGAGGACTGTGAACAAACAACGCATTAGAGACAATCAACGTTGTCAAAAGAAAACCTAAACCAAAGCTTAGAAGCCAGGTTGGACACACATCAACACTTACAAATAACAAATACAAAATCATTAAAACACTGAAAAATTTAATTTAAAAAAAAAGAAAGAAAATGGAAAGATTGTGTAAATCCAAAAACATTATTGTTATGGCAGCTGTTGAGCTCCATTTGGGTTCTCAGTGATTCTAGATACCTTACTATTCTGATCTGGACACAACCAGGTAGTGGGGTATCCCATTTTAAAAACTCAGAATTCCCACTCTGATCCCTCAGATGATCCAACAGACTGCGGTCATCAGGAAACACAGAGGCGGTTTTTATTAGCAGATTGTTCAGTAGCTGGGATAAGAACCAGCCCCCCCAAGGGGCTGAAATGTTTTGCCTTAAAAGAGGCTACAGCTTAAAAAAAAAAAAAGAGCACGAGAAAGAACAATAGAATAATGAAAGCTAAGAACACTTTGCTACCTAAAATAGGGAAACATGAGGGTCTAGCGCGAGGGTCTAAACTGCTTAAGCTACTGCCTCTTTGAATAAATTGCAGAAAAGAAAACAAGTATTAAAGTCATCATTGTGTTCTCTTGATTCACGTCTTTATGTAAGAGGTCAACTTAAAACACAAATTTCATTCTGTTTCAAAGGTAGTGGGAGAAACAGAAACAGAGAAGATAAAACACTAGAATATACTCAGATACTCAATAATATATGTCCATATTAACACATGCAAACACATTACTCATTTCATGACTTTGTATGCGTGTGTGTTTGTGTGTGTGAGTGGGTGGGTGGCTGTGGGCTCCTGTCCTTCCCACAGTTCATCAACTCCACAGCATGACAACTATTCATCCGACTGCAGCTTCATCTGCCAGAGCTAATTTTTGAGCTGTGAAAAACTTAAACACACTCACTGGCATGAACACTTGAATAATGTGTTTTTTATGCGTTTTCATTAATTTGAACTCTATGCATATGACTTAAATAGTGTTTCACAAGAGCTTGGCACCTTGTAGCAATCACCTTGAGTCACTGGCTGTTTTTTTTCCACATTTATAGGCGATGCTTAAAAACTTGCATGTTTGAGTTTTCTGGCTGATAAAGTGCTGCCACAACACAACTGACATCACACAAAAGCATTTTTAGACACCAGTCAGGGTTACTCTGTCCGCATGGGGTAAATAATCGTTACTCTGTTGACGACCATGAAGTTGTGTTCATGCTGCATTTTGTATCAGCTGTGTTGAAGCTTCAGATGTATGGGTATGGCACTGATCTGCAGATATTTCAACGAAGCACTGAAGATTTATTAACAATAATAATAATAAAAGACGGTTTCTATAAAAAACACCTATGTTCTTTTGATCTTTGTTTGCTTTGACTGTGTTTTCTCTTCTCTATTCTACAATGGTGTCTTGTGTGTACAGCGGGGAAAACGACTGAACGAATGGAAAGAATAAATTGGGAGAATCTGGCTAGACAGAAGAAATCCTTTTTCAGTAAAAGGTAAATGACAAGGGTTTGTAAAAAATATACCTGAGTAACTCTTAAACCATAAAGATTTTTCATATTATTATTACAAATGCATGGCCTCAATTGCAAAGTCATATTTTGACCAAACTGTGATATCTGTCTATCTCCACTCTTGTAACATTGCTAATTCGCTGTGCATCACAGTCTATGCAACTTTAAAATATGACTTTATGGTTTTAGACGAGGGGTTCTCAATTCCACAAAGTCCTCAATTGAGAAGTTTTTTTTTTTATGTATTCCTGCTTTAAGACACCTGAATCTAATTAAATGGATCCAACAGCCTATCAGATTTTGCACAAATTCATTAACTTGAGTCAGTTGTGTTGGAGCACAGCCACATGGAAAACTTGCTGGATTGCTGCCCTCGTAGGACCGAACTGAGTACCCCTGTTTTAGGCTAATGAACTAACCTCCTCTTCCCCGTGTCTGCTCTGCAGGAACTGAGGACCACTGAGGGTTGTAAAACAGTTTACCAGGAGTTTTGACATCTTTGCATAAGAGTGGTTTCTTGCTCAAGAGACACAATCTGTGATGTAAATGAATGATAACTGATTAATTTAGCCAACAAGTTTACATTACAATTGATTTAAGATGACTGAAATGTCTGGGCACGACCATTACTATTTTTATGCATGCAACAGGAAAGGCATGGCTGTGTAAATAACACTATATACTTTTTATTCTTAAAAAAAAAAAAAAAAAAAAAAAAAAAAACAGAAAAAATTAGTGCTGTGGATTATTATTTAGTTCTGATTGAAAAAGGCCCCAGTTAAAACTGACCACTAAAAGCACCACAGTTGTCAGTAGTAAGTGTGCAAGTAACATGCACCTTCCACACAGATCGTCCCTACAGCTAAACACTTCATGCGGTTGAGTTGCTTTCTTTAAAAGTGGCTTGGTGATTAGTAAAAATAGAAGGAAAGAAAACTTTAAAGAATTGCAAATATGAGTATTACAGCAAAGTAAATCAATAAGAAAGCATAGAAGTGACTTTGAGAAAAGTGTGAAAGTGCTGAGGAGACTAAACCAATGTCCAGAGTTGCCCCTGGCACATCATCTCCATAAAAGCCGGAAAATGTTTGCAAACGTTCTGCCAACAACAAAAAGAAAAGCTTACCAAGAAAAAAAAAGGTGCTAAGGTTGTAGCATCATTCCTCAGAAAACTTCAGGATGCCACTCGTGCCATGGGTGATTTAACCAAGCACCGGCTGAAAAATCTGAATATTTATGTAAATGGGATGTTTTAGTTTCTTATTTAGAATAAATTAATAAAATCGTCCATTGCTGTGCCAACATAGCGAACTGCAATGATGGATGAGAAAAAAAAAAAGACCGGAAAAAAGGAATATTTGAAGAGGAGCCTGAAACACAACAAAATGTTGAAAACCTGAAAGCTGGATTTCCAAAACAGAAGCCAAACATAAGAACATTGTTTAAAAAGTAAGAAATGCTTTAATCTATGATTCTTCTGTAGTAATTATGATAAATGCAACTGGTTTTATTAGCACTTTCATTTTAAAACAGCATCCAGTCTAATGCATATTTACCCAGTAAGCAAAACTCCATTACTCTGTGTATGTAAGGACTAATACGATTACCCTACTATCTTTTTCATCTGCCAACAAGGCAATCACTTTTTATACCCAAGAGATGTAACTCTGTCCCCCTTAACTACTCTCTCTCACACACACACAGACATACTCATACAGAACAAACTCTGACAAACACATAACACATAAACCATTAAAGACTAATTGAATCTAATTTATTTAGTTTTCTGGAAAGAATCATTTAAGGCAGAACTTCCCTAAGCCCCCTCAATAAATGACTCTCATACCGTTTTACTCTCTTTTCAAACACAATTAAAAAATAATATATAAATATATACACACTGCAAATGACATGCATATAAGGAGTTCATTTTGGAGCCCGATCTCAGGTCATTAGTAACCCACCATGACGCTGTGGAGTTGGGGTCTGCTGGCGACACGCAGGCCCCTGGCCATTTATTCTATATTAAGTCTTTAATGGGCCCTCTCTCACTTTCTTCCCTTTTCTGTCTCTAACTCTCCCGTGTTTCCCTCCTGACACTCAGCATGTAGGCACAGCGCTGGTAAAATATGCACAGAAAGTCCAGTGCGCACACACAGGCAAAGCCATTCAAATGAATGGTTATTTATTCGCTAAACGAGGATCTGGGTGTTTAATGTTCCTTGGACGTTAGGTAGTTTTCTGGGGAAGGGGGGAGGGGTTGCAGAGCCATACCCCTACGGCTACAGACATCATTTATTTTACACATAGCCTAATACCACACGCTAAGCAGTCGCTGAGAAAAATGGGCTTTGAGAAGGAGATATAAAAGAAATAATGAATAATTTTTTTGGTTGGTTTTGGGTGCGGTGGGGGTGGATGAGGGGGGGGGGGGGGGGGCAAACAAAGCAGAGGCTACAGCAGGAAGAAAAGGAAGGGGTAGACTTAAAGTATTAAAGTCCTTGTGTATGTGTGTGAAAGGGTGTGCAACTGCAAATGTGAAGAAGCAAAGCAAGCGAGTGACAAAAATAGAAATCAACACTAACCTCACATTAAGTGTGTGTGAATATGTGCACGTAAGAGTGTGTGTGTGTTAGACATTCATATATCAGCAGGGAGGACAGTGATACATGACTGTGTATGAAGCTTTTAGGCCTCCATCTACATATCATCCAAATGGATAACAGCAGAGGGGCTCCACCGCTACCCAAAAAACACCTCCTAAAAGTGTTACGGTGCAGGTGTGATGTAACTATCACATCAAGCCATGAAAAATAACTTTTCAAAAGTGAAACATTGTGTTACTTTCTTTGTTTTTTGCAGAAGTTTTTCTTTTCCATTTATCTTATTGAATGGCATTATATTGCAGGATGATCAGCACGAAATTCTAAAACACATATCTGGACTTAAAGTGACATTAAGTTACAGCACATTGTCTATTAATTCTTTTTTTCAATATCTTATATATAAAAATTTTTATTTTTCAGCTTAAAAATTTTACACCTTTGCATGATCCAAATGTTCATTTACATGAATAAATATAAAGAACGACAAGTTTTTATCTAACTTAGCAAAACATTGACAGTTATTATATTTTTTAATGAAGTAAAGAAACAAATGTACCTCCTTGTCTCTGGTTAAAGAGGTGAGTGCTATGGTTGTCTCTCCGTCAGAAAACTCCTTCAGCTCCATTGTCAGCAGCTGCATCAAGTCTGCATCCAGTCAGCACACACAAACAGACTAACAGTTATATGAAAAACACACAAAAAATACAAAACAGTTTCACAAGAGACAGAAAAAACACAATAATGAATGCCTTCTCCAGAGGTGAAAATGAGTTGCAATTTCTGCACAGAGCTGGCTGGGATCTAAGTATCAGTGAGGCTCTGCGACCGGACAATGATGTGTAAAAAGCAAACCAGCTCACAGTCTGAGCGAAGAAGCTAAATGGCTTTGTTTTTGTATAAAACCTTGTTTAATTGGACCTTTTACTGATTCTACACACATGGATACAGGCAGTACATGAGAGCAGCTCCCACACCGTTTTGTTTTTTGTAAGTAAAGAGTAGCTCTCATATCAACTTGTGTGGAGATTTAAGTCCCCCCGACATTAACAACCATAATCGCACACTCTCACAAAGCTCTCATTCACTTTGTTTCAGCACTTGATCATATTTTATCCTTTTTATAAATCATTAAAATTATTATTATATATCATAAAAACTTCCATTATTAAATGTTTGTTTGAGGAGCCAAAATTTATATAAATGTAGTTAGAGCAATAATAAGTGTTGAGATTTAAGCACGAGCATGGAAAAAACCACAACACACAAACATTTTCAATTGTTTCTTGCTTTTTTTTTTCTTTAAACTTGAGAATTTTCTTAAGGTTTATAGATACATGCACATGGCACAAACGCTAACACAACCTCACAGTACTACGGATGAGGGCTTTTGAACTCTAATTTTCCTTTTGTATCCTTTCAGAGAGCTGAATCCACCTATTTTTATCATTTAGAGTGACTCCGTCTTTCTGGGATGTTGTTTTCAATGGTTAATAATGTGACTAGCATTTGTCAATTAACCCGTTTAGTTTAGTATTGCTAAACAAGCTGTGCTTCTTTGTCATAATGACACAATTGTCCCCCTCCTTTTCTCCCCAAGTGACATTTTAAACATGCTGTTGCCATCAAATTTTCCTTTTCTATTCATTACAGAGTTCTTCTAAACATACAGAGGTTTGATACAGTCATCATACATGTATGTATTTTTTAATGGCGTTGTGTTGCCCTGGCTATTTCACATACTTTAACTTATTACGTTGTCTGTGTTCAGCTAAATCACATGTTCAGAAATGCACCTTCTTGCTCCAATTTAGAGCGTTGATCGAGAGTGACATTCCCCAACTCCTCCAAGGATCTCAGGAGCTCCTCCAGCTCTTCTGCGTGAGTGCCATGTTTGCTACACAACGCTTCTCTTTGTACTTGCAAGGCCTCTAGACACACAAACATAAAAGTTCTAATCAATAAACATCATGCTTTTTTTCTATCACAGTGTAGGTTAAATAAGCACAACATGCTAATAACTATTTGCTTTTTAGAGACTAGAGACTGACCTTCTTGTAGAGTTGGTTACTTGCACAGCAGTGTAGTTATAAGCCAATAAGAGCCAGTTGCACAATGGATTGCATTATAAAGTTTACTACACACTGCATGGTTCTTAAATTTAAATAAATCCAACATTAAAATATGTGTACTACATGAGTGAAAATTAGTAAATAAGTTGTTTTGAAAATAGCCATAAATAGCTAGGATCTCTGTGTACCTGTGTAATTTTTAGCTACTCTCCATTTTAGGAATAAATTAACCCTAAATGGTGATGGACAAAAAAAAGAAAAACAAAGAAATGTGAAAAGTAGTTTACCCAATTGTTTTAAACAACTTTTCTTAACTTGCAGGTAAAAACTAAGTACCTGACAAGCGAGAGGAAACTTAACATCCCGACATATTTTTTAAAAGTCACATTATGGAACTCCTCCTGAGCTTTTCCTTACTCACATTCACCACCCCTCATCTCACTTTTTATCAATCTCTCCTGGTGAGTGTTAAGCGAGTCATGTCAGGGGATTTGTGTGTGTCCTCCTTCATCGCCCCATTACTTCCCCTAGGGGGCATGTGGCACCTCCCTCACCTCTGAGAACATCCCCCAGTGCAGCTCTGATCTGCTCTGCTGCCTCTTGAAGAATCTCTCTAGTGACTGTTGTCACTGCGGACAGTGCCCGTTCATTTCCAGCATCCTGCAGCCCATCATGATGGACCACTTGCAGGATGCTTGACTCCAGAGTTTGGTACTCAGAGCTAGAAGAAGGGGGAGAAACGGGTGAAGGGATTTGGATGGCTGCTGGGGAAAGAGTGGTGATTCTGAGATATTTGCATAAAAACAACTTTCCTTCGGGTCTGGTGAGATTAACACACAGACCTGAAAACACACATTTTCAATCTCAAAATCTTATTTACCACATCAAAAAATGTATATTCTTAATAAAAACCAAGTTCATATGTACATGTTTGTGATTTGCATTAGTGCATAAGCATTACATGCACTAACAAGCTATGGTCCACAGAAGCATAAAGTTTAGTTTACTGCTTTCAGGTAAATTATTAAAATTAACTGAATTTACATACAAACTAACTTGGGTCCAGTCCTGATTTGAATAATTGTGTGTTTACCTGTCTAGTAGTCCATCTCTTAGCAGTGTGAGTGAAAGCTTTCCAGTATGATGAAGCTTTACAAGGTCCACATCCTCCTTCCACAGCAACAAGCTCTCGCTAATTTTCACTCGCTGTAAATACCTTGTGGTCTCCACAGGCAACACAGTGTCACATCGCCTGCTGCACAGCAGTGGTACACACACTCCACCTGTTGGTTCTTTCTGGAGCACACAAACACATCACATGTAATCACAGTTAATGAGGGAAGCCTACTTTTCTGTTTTGCGTGCAAACACAGTCAACATGAGCAAAAATAAATGTAACCTTTAAATGCCATGCTACATCCATAACATATATCATGAAGTTGCAGCACACAAAACCTATGAAAATATTAAATTCAGTGGAATGTTAGCTTGTTGCAGTAATGTGATGCCTAAATGCCTAAAACATATGTCTAAAATAAACAAATAATAAGAAGTAAACCCAGCACAAGATGACATCCTAACCATAGCAATCCTTCCAAAACATGAGAAGGAATAATAATAAATTAAAAATAAAATTGGAATGAATAAAAATACATAAGTTTGTGGTGAATTTGAGAACTATGAGAAGAAAATGTCAAATGAAAAGCATTACACATATCAGTAACACAAACAAAATTCTGTCAACAATATCAAAGTACAGATTTGTTTCCAAGTTGTCAACCATAAGAATATACTTAATACATGCAATGCACATAGTAAATATGGCTGATTTTGAGTATGACACTACTTAATGATCATTCACTTATTACTCTATACATAGAAGAAACCAAGGAACCAGCCACAGCTAGAAGATTTAGATAAATTATGCATGGTGTTCAGACCGATTTGGAGAAAATAATAATAATGTGTTGAAAACATTTTTGTCTAGTATACTACAAGTATACTGATAGAAGGTTCACTGACTAATCCTGTATGTGTTGTCTTGTTTGTATGGTACTGTATGTTCAATTTTGTATATGCAACTTGTGAAAAAAAAGATTGTACATGAGGTAAATCACTCTTAAACGTGGATAAGGGCCAGATTTAGACAATACACCTTCACTTTATATGAAGTAATTCAAGTTCCAGGTGCACCTGCAACTACCCTTTATACCTCTGAAAGAAAAAAGAACATTGGTTGTCATTAGTTTAAAAGTAAAAAAATACACTGATAGATTTCATGCTACCTGGCTGAGGTGTAGTGCCAAGCACAGTGTTGCAGCCACAGTATCAACATCAGGTTCTGGTCCACCTAAAACAGCATGAATGGGATCCTTCGATAGATCTGCCTAAAACACACACACATAGGCACGGTTAACATGAACTTTGCAGTTTCAAAGCTTTTACACATAATTTGTGATTAATTATTCAGATATTTGATCTTTGCTTACAAAAATGAAAACAAGAGGCAGTTGACCAAAAATGATCCTACATCTCCATTTGACCGGATAGCTGATACACACAGTATAATGTATCAGTCGAACCTTTTTGAGTCTGCAAACCACAACTGTGTTAGATGACTACAGCATTTTGAAAAGCATAGTCTGATTAATAATGAAACGGCGGTGCTGCAAGGTTTAGCTCATGCTTTAATGGGAGAACTTTTCAACAAACACTACACTGGGGTTTAAAAAATAAAAGTCAAAATTATCAACAATATCTTCTTACGTCTTTTACAAAGCAGCATGATTTGTCATAAAAGTGATGAGGGTGTTAATGAGAACTCCATTAAAGAGATTAAGCACCAATCTTTGTGTGAAAAAGGCAGAAAATTATGTCTCTTCCTTCATTTGTTGACTGGCATTCTTCAGATCAGGTTTTAATATGGTAGATAATTTATGACACTCTGGCACAGCCCAATTACAGAATAGGTATTTAAAAGGTTGTATATGTTGGAAGAACAAAGAAAACTTGTATAAAAAACACCAACAGTTTGGAGAAGCTTTCCAGTAACTTCATCTTAATTAATCACTTATTTTATATGGACAAAATAACCCAGGAACCTTAAGTAATTTGAACAAAAGTTCCCACAGCCATTCGAAGCAGCGGTGGGTGTCCTACGTCAATCTGTCCCGTTTTATCTCAAACAGATAAGCTGCATCAACCACTTGCAGAAACCTGGACTCCAGTATGCAGCATTAATCACTGAGCAAAATGTGGATTCAACAAATATCACATCTATCAGTAGGCCATCTTAATTGCTTTCTAAGATACTACAGGGAAGCAACGCAAAGAAGGAAGGGGGGGTAGGTTACAGCTTTACAGCAAAAACTGTTATTTGAAGCTTTTTTATTCTTTTTCTAGAGCTGCATTCTGCATTAAATGCATCCAATCTGATAAATCAGAACCGACAGCTTGATGACGGGTTTTGTATCATTAAACTTTTTTAGCTGATCTGAAGACATTTTCATATATATAAGAAGGTTTAATAAGTTCTGAAAGTAGTAAATCCGTTTAAGATTTACCATCATTTACTTTGGTCAACAATGATATAACAAGCTGAAGCATTGACAGCAAGTAGTTGTCAAGAATGTTGAAGAATGAGATTTTTCTTCCCTCTAATGCACTTTAATTTGCTGTCATAATTATACCAATTCAAACTTAACATAAACTGCTATTCATTTAATAAATTCATTATGCAAGTTTCACTGAGTTTGATGTCACAATAAGATGAAATATGAGCAGCAATTTACAGGAAATTGAGCTACCGTCCAGTTTCTCTTCATGGGGCTCCACCATTAAGGCCAAATAGATGGATGAAAAGATGGGTGAACGAATGAAAAAGAAAGAGAGAGGGAGGAAGTGTATGCAGGGGAGAAGTTTATATACCAAGGACTCAAAGGAATGTGGAGAACCTGAAGAAAAGAGGCCAAGTTTCAAGCTTATTAAAAAAAAGGGAATCAAATATTGAGGGTGGATCCAAAATGCAGAGGAAGTAAGTGGAAAGTAGACAGGTAAAAAAAAATCTGATAGTAAGAAAGAGGAGAAAGAAGAAAAGGTGGAAACAGAAAAGAAGGTGCAAAGAAGTAAAAATGGAAGGAGTAGAGGGAAGAAAAGACACATTAAATAGGGGAGGTTACTGGGGATGAGGGACCAGTTCCTTCAGAGGAGTGGGAGAGTAAATCAATACAAGATAGCTCGAGAAGAGGAAGTGATGCATTAGCAGGAGAAAAGGCCAGCGCCTATTTCACTGCAACAAGAGAATACTGGTGTGTGTACATGAGCATGAATTAGCCATCTGATATCTTTCAGTCTGAGTGCTCTCCCTCCCTGTTTTACCACATTCAGCTGCTCTCTGTTGCCTTTGGACGTGGTTTAGAATATCATTTTCTGGTCAAAAAGGTTTAGTTTTAAAGTTTAAACTAGAAAATCCCAGTTCATAAATGAGAGCACAATAAAAGATCATCTCATAGCTATATTAACCTGAGATATGTCTGTGGAAGAAATTAACACACTCAGACTATTTCTTAAAATATTAAAAGCAGATAAATTAAATAAAGTAAGGCTTACTACAGCACTTTAATTTATAAGACATAATGTATGCAATACTGCAATTTATTAAATTAATTATTACTGATTCATTCCTATTTGTCAATTTTTGACTTTTGCTACTTTCAAAGCATGTTTTTCAATTATATTTTAAAGCTGTTACACGCTGTAATAAGAGCATGTTGTCTTTTTTAAATGAATGTTTGAGGCAAGCCTGTTTCACCAAAGTGATTTAAATTTACAGCTTTCATTGGGAAAGTAAATCTTATTTAGATTCCTGTTATTCCCAGATCTCAGCCAGCATATTTGCTACTGCAAACATTTAGAAGGATGAATAGCAACAAATGTAAGCATGTACAAGAAGCACATTTAATAAATACATACGCAAAGCTAGTCAGAGAAGAGTAAAAGCCTTTCTATACGAGCATATATGTGTTAGTATGCAATCTGAGCATGTAAGTTGCTGGAAGTACACTTAGCACATTGCTTCAGCTCTATGCCAAATGATGAAGAGCTATAGAGAGCAAAACTGCATGAGAGGAGAGATAGGCTTGGTAAGTACTGAGAGCCAGGCCAATTAGGGGTATGGGTGTTCTGGATCATGGCCATCCAGAGTGGAGAGGAAAGACACAAGGAGAATGGCAGAGATAGCGAGTGGTCAGCAAATGAGTGAGTCATCAAACTTTATACTAAGAAGCTTTGGGAGAGAGATAGTGTGCATGAAAGCAATAGGACATGTGTTACACTTTATGTCAAACCTCCATGGCACTCATCAGTTGCCCTCCTTATCACTCAATTAGCCTGCTGCAGTCTGATCTGCGAAACCGCCTCTTTGATCTTTTCTCCTTTACAGCTTTCACCATGTTTATACAAAGTACATTCAATATAAAAGCCCTCAATTTCTCTTTAAAATGCCATTCCAGTGTTTGGATCATACACACCAGCACTTGTTCAGAAGATGAGGCTAAGTATTTTGAATGCTGTAGTAGGCTTGAAAGTACAATGAAAGCATGAATCTCTGCCCGCAACCCTTCCTTGGAATAAGCGGTACAGATAATGGATGGCATGCATCTTTGTTTTGCATAATAATGCATGTTGCTCCTTTTGTTTCCAACACATAATGTAAATGTAAAGATAATGTGCAGACTGAAATGGTCATTATATATTCATGCTTCAATGTATCAATATAACCGTGTGTGCCTCAATAGACAACACACACAATCATCATTGCAACCAATGTTGTTTTTTATGCTTAACTACCTTTTAAATGATTGCTATATTTATTTTGAAAAATAGTTTATATATATCCATCCATTTTGTACCGCTTATTCCCGAACGGGGTCGCGGGGGGGAGCCAATCCCAGCTTTTATACATACATTATAT
>JBAMHX010000013.1:13622061-13657221 GCA_037177515.1 Pseudomugil tenellus | reverse complement strand
CGCTGTACGTGCACGCGAGTGGGAGGAGCTAACAAGTACATGTCGGACTGTCCCTTCCTGTGGAAAACAGTTAGGGGGGGGGCTTATAGTTCAAACTCCTGTCTCATGGTGCAAAAAATGCAAAATCAGGTATAGCTCCTTTAAACATATTGACAGTTCTATTTAAGCTGGTGACTCTTTGGGAAAGTTGCTGGATAATAATATCATTAGTCAATACATTATATTACATTACATTACAGTCATTTAGCAGAAGCTTTTCTCCAAAGCGACTTACATTTGAAAATAAGAACAACACAAGCACTAAATCAAACAGTAAAGGACATCATAGATAAGTGTAGTGGGACTGTTGTGACTGTATTTGGATGAGTTGGACACAGATGTTTTATGCAGTGCTAGAGGCACAGATTATTTTTTTTCGTTCCCAGTGTCATTAGTACTGAATTTTACAAAGATTGACAAAAATTTTACAAATTTCTAGAGTTAGTATCATTTCTATTTATCGGAACTAAATGCGGAAATGCTTCTTAAAGAGCTGAGTCTTTAGCCTCCACATCATCTTGTTGAACAAAAATATGAAAATAAATGTGCTTATGGCATTTCTTGCTTCACTACGTTCCTCTTTTTTATTACAGAGGTATTTTGATGAGGGTTTTTCTA
The DNA here is from genome assembly GCA_037177515.1 of Pseudomugil tenellus. Taxonomy (NCBI): domain Eukaryota; kingdom Metazoa; phylum Chordata; class Actinopteri; order Atheriniformes; family Pseudomugilidae; genus Pseudomugil; species Pseudomugil tenellus. The sequence goes on along the minus strand of JBAMHX010000013.1, from coordinate 13,656,564 downwards.
ATGTCTCCATATCTGTGTCTTAACGTAAAAAGCGCATCATGTCGAGATGACCAGCAGGTGGGACTTCTGCTCTCTGGAGGAGTGGCCATCATTTCATACTGTGACCAAAAAATATTGTAAGCTACAGGTTATCTACAGTGTCTTAGAACTGCCTTACTCCAGGGACAAATACCTGATCATGACTTCAGTGGATGATTGGTGATATATATATTTCTTGCTTGTAAATTTGCACCTCATAAAGTTAAATGTGGGAGTCAAAAATAAAACCATCACGAAGCACAACATTTTATTCAATATTTTACACCTACCATATCTCCGGATTGTAAGTCAGACTGTCTGAGAAAGTTTTAAATTTTTTTGAGCAACCATGTCTTAAGTCAGATGGAGCTACCTATCAAATCCCTGTATAATGCCTCATAGTGTGGATGAACAACATTATGGGAATGTATCCTGGGCTCTTGGGAGCACATTTTTTATTGGCTTATTTTATTCTATGTTCCCCCATTCAGTAGATAGATGCAAAGAATCTTCAAATCCCAACAACTTTCCCTCGGGCCCCCACAGGGTCCGGGACGGAAGCGTTCAATACACAAATATCAAATGTGGAAGATATTTTGCTCAGCAAAGTTGGAAAATAAAAGATTGAGAAGATCATGGGTGATTCTTGGAGGTGATCTTAGGGGTACTAAGCACAAAGAGAGCTTCCCAGCCAGGCAAGATCATTTTCACTGTTTTGTATAATTTAAAACAATTCCATTCCCACATTTCTAAAAGAATAGCAAAAGATTTTTTGGGAAACCCCATGAGTTATTTAAATACTGAGCCACAACAAAAAAAGAATGGAAAGAAATTATGAAAGGATCATATTGTAATCTTAATTTCTGCTATAAATTAAGTCCATGGGCTGCATGGGGGTGTGGTGGTTAGTACTGCAGTCTCACAGCAAGACGGTCACTGGTTTGAGTCTCAGCTTGACCAGTGGTCTTTCTGGAAGGAGTTTGCATCTTCTCCCCATGTTAGCGTGGGTTCTCTCCAGGTACTCTGGCTTTCTCTCACCTTCCACAAACATGAATGTTAGGCTGCTTCGTCATTCTAAACTGGTCTTAGAAGTGATTGACTGGTTGTCTCTCTGTGCTGGACTGGCAACCTGTCTGGGGTGTTTCCTGCCTCTCACCCAACTGCTTGCTGAGATAGGCTCCAGCTACCTGTGACCCTTCATTGGATAAGCGGTACCAATAATGGATGAAAGTTACTTCTATGAGTGCTTTTGTAAAATATGGGGTGAACACATAACTTTCATGATGTATATGTTAAAAGATACTGTGATTGGAATATTTTTCTTTGTCAGCGTAACAGTTGCTGATTTGCTTGTCACTATTGTCTTTTTTCTTAACTGATTCTTCCTGACCTTGCACTCTCTCCTCTTCTTCTACCTTTTATCTATCCCCTTTGGAGTAACACTCATACACAAATAAACTATTCAACTAAATTAAAGAAATATTATTGAAAAAGGCCTATTCAAATTAACAAAGTCCCCTCACTGCCCCTCTTTATACTGTCTACCAAAAGGCAAATTATAAATCAATGTTCTTTATATCTAATGAGCAATGTAAACATTGATACACTGAACAACATCTTACTGTTGTGATGTGTGGGTTTTGTTTTGGTTTCTTAGTTTCCTGCCTTATTTTTTGGAGTTCCTTGTTTCCTGATTTACCTCTGTTCGTTAGTGCACCTGGGTTTGATTAGTCATTGTGTTCACCTGTTTCTTGTTTGGTTTTTGCATATTTAAACTCCCCTGGTTTTATGTTTAGTGCTTGGTCAATAGTTGTCATTTGTATTTGTGGTAAGTAATAACAGCTCTTTCATTAAAGTAAAATTGTTTGCATTTTGGCTGCTTCCTGTCTCCTCCTGTCATTCCTACATTTGGGCTCTCTGTTCCACCTACCATCACATGACCATAACACTTACATTCTTCTTGATAGACAAACCATTTGATCTTGATTTGATTTGTTTTTATTTAAAACAAGAAAAAAAAGAAACACAAAAAAACCCCATAAAATAACAATAAACTGAACATGTTAGAAATATTCGAAATATATTTACAAAAATAACAACAATAAACTATAAGTAAACTAACTAAATAAATAAATACATACATTGGTTTGAAAATCAGATTTTAAAGCCCTTCTTCCCTGTATCGTGCAAAAACCATGTGTTTGTAATGTTTTTTAAACTGGATCATGCTTGGACATTGCTTGAGCTCCGCACCTAACCCATTCCCCATCCTCACACCACAAACAGAAACACAAAAACTTTTTAATGTTGTTTTATGTTTTATGTTAAGTTCATCCCTCAGATAATAACCCCCATCTCTGCTAAAAAACAATCTCTGTATGTTTGCTGGAAGTAAATTGTGTGTGGCTTTGTAGATGATTTGAACTGTTTGGAAATGAACCAGATCTGTAAATTTCAGTATTTTGGATTTTATGAAGAGGGAATGTGTATGATCTCGGTAACCAACATTAGAAACTATTCTTATGACTCTTTTCTGCAATATGGATAGCGGTTGTATTGTACTCTTGTATGTATTCCCCCAAACTTCTGCACAATACTGTAAATATGGTGAGATCGATGAGCAGTAGAGAATATAGAGTGAATTCTGGTCCAGACTGTGTTTCGCTTTGCTTATTACAGATATACTTTTGACAATTTGCTTTGTAGATGCTTTATATGTTTATATATCTTAGATTTTTATCTGAACTTGAAGCTCTTTTTCTTTCCAAAATAACATTCTTATGTCCATGATGAAGCTGTCTTTCTGTCTGTCATACGCAGAACAGGATTTATGTTAATGGGTATCCAGTCTGTATTGACACATAATACGACATAAAGCAGCGCATTGTTCTGTGTGAAGGCTCAAAGACCAAAAGTCAGTGGGATCAAACCAGTTTTGTTGTTAAAATATCACGTTACAACAATATGTTGTTTTTTTTCTGGTACAATAGCCTAATAATGAATACCATCCTGTACCAAACCTCTGATGGTTGTCTTCAGCAGAATAATGCGAAAGGCAGTTTTGAAGACTAAAAAAGATCCAACCTGGTACTAATAAGATGAAAAGGTTCAGTTTAATGTATAATTTTTCAACTGGATTGAACTTTTTATATGTAAAAAATAAGCTACTAGTGGGTGGATTTTTTTCTAAGAATCACCTCTCTCTCATTTTATTCAATTTTTGGGAGCGATCTGAATGGAATTGTGGAAACAGGAAAGTTTGAAAGAATTTTTAACAATTTGGGTGGAAATGAGCTTCTTGGCAGAGATCTGGGTTCTTTGTAAAATAAAGCAAATTGTTTTGCTTTTATTTAGTACCTTTTTAGATTCTCAAACACGGAGAGTGCCACCGCCAGATATCCTTCGTGTGAGCGCAATAACTTGAACAATTTTCACAATTGGATTTTATACTCGATATACCTGTTTAGGTCCCCAAGGTGAAGTCCTGGATCGAATTTCACGATTAGTGGATTTATGATCTCCCCACCAGGTGGCGCTTTATACATGAAAAATCAGATTTTTGGATATATCTCTGGAACTATTTGTGTCATTGACCCCAAAACAAGTGCAAATGGAAGGTCATGACCTCAGAGACAATCGGAATCAAATTTAATAATTTCTGAATTCATGGGTTCCCCACCAGGTGGCACTTTATGCATGAAAAATCACATTTTTTGGCTAAATCTCTGGAACTCATTGACCTCTAATCATGTGCAAATAAAAGGCCATGACCTCACGATGCATCCTGTCCTGACATCATACCAGGATGGTTCAAAATTGGAGGTGTGGCTTTGTGACTGAACATTTGCGTCTTTATATGTGTCTATTTAAGGACTGGGGAATTGGAGAGTTGGGGACGTTCGGGTACTTCTACCCATTGCTTCCGACAGCATAGGCCTTGTTTCTTCCCCCCCTGTAAGTCGTGCCTACTGGCCACTCCATGTGAACAGTGTAGGGAAAAATGAATCAGAACCTAAAAGTTTTTAAGTTTCACTGCGACTATTGAGTTCTCAAACACACATGTTTAAACAAAGAGAACAATGACTCCTCATTAAGTGTCTAAATGGACCACAAGAACATTTAAATCAATGAATAAAACTATAAATACCTGTCATTGACTGGGAACTGCCCGTGTGCTGCCTCTCGCCTGCTAATTGGTGAGATACCTCTCTCTCTCACACACACACACACCCTCACACACACCCTAACTGCTTAAAATATCTTTTTACATTTTCTAAAAAAAAAGCTGGATAAAATATAATGACAATAAACTGTCTTTCAAGTAAGCCCTCAACTAAATTTGCCAGTGTTTTAAGCGAGAAAAAGAGATGATGATGACAGAGAGAGGTGTTTTATTTTGTTAGCTTTTTCCCCCCACTGAGTTACTGTTTTGACTTTGACGAATGATGAAAGTTTTATAGTTACTGGAGTGAAACTTGACCTGAAGTGACGGGAGAGTTATTCTTAAAGTGTACAGAGGCATTTCTTTTCTTTTCTTTTTTTAAAAAAATTGTTTTTATTTTAATCCATTAGACCTCACACTTTCTCCCTCTTCAATAGATAAAGTGAAAGATCTGTCGTATTTCCCCATAAAATAAATTTTCATTACAAGTAAGCCTTACAGCGCCAGCACTAAAGATCCAAACCAGCTTAATTTTCCATCGAAAACAATAGGCCTCGCTAATTGATTTTAATGGCTCTCTCTGCGACGATGCGCCCCTTATGACTTGAAGAGAGGTCTTTAAGATTATTAGTATTATTAGTATAATTGCCATTACCCCACACTTTGCCTTCGCGAGTGGGAGACAGAGAAAGAATATTTGCCCTTAAGCTGAACAAATAATTTTTAGAGACAGGAAACAAACAGACGACCGTGACTCAAGCACGCGCCTACTCGCACACACGTACACATACATCAGTGTTCCACCTTTGAGAGGACCCCCTCCTGGCGACCCTCATTCCCTCCGCCGCCCTTTTCGTGCAGCGTGCCGCTTGTAATTTATGCAAAATTAATTGATACATCTCATATAATTGATGTGGTGTAAACTTAATGAGTAATTTATGTAATTAGTCAATTAAGGATAATTCCAGCATATGTTCCATATGCCCAGAAGGTGTGCTTTACAACTAGTTATTTGTCCAGGAGTTTTTGTGCAAGCAAAGACTGCCGTAGACTACCTAATTAATTTTCTTATGCAGATCAGTCACGGTGTCTATTTAACGGCCCCCTTTGTGAAAACAGATTTAATATTGATCTTTCCCAGGCGTTTTAAGCGGATGCTTTACCCGCGTTGGCCTCTGAGACCCATGGGTTGAAAAACTAATTTTTCAAACTCTTCGAAAACAGCAAAGAAAAGAAAAAACACCAGAAAACACAACCCTTCTTTATTTGTCAGATATAAACGTTCACTCTCTGTGATGTGGCACTAAAAGCTCATTTTCCTTGCAATTACATGCTGTCCTTAAAATATGCTCTCGGTTGACACACCTGACCTTTTGAGTGGGCTTTAAGGACCGGGACATAACGGGAGAGATATGCCGGCTAATTAATTGACACAGTTTTGAATATTCATACCTAATACAGCGCGCTTGCCCTTAATTACATTGTTGGACTTCTCTCCAAGGAGGCTAAATCACGGAAGGCTTAATTATTGTAATGTATTCGAGGACCCACCGGGGCACCGGGGAAGACAGGAGCCGTCAAGGACCCAGTCATGACACCTGGCCAGAGCGTAAAGAGAAGGAGAGCAGCTTTTGTTGTTCTCGACTGAAGAGAATTCAGAGCAGGGGATGAAGTTTGTTTACATCCTTGTAGGATTCACCAGAGAGTGTTTGAACAGACAGACAGCCGCCGGACTCCCCTCTCAGCAATTAATCAAGAACAGCGCCTCTTTCGCTCAGTATGTGTGTTTTTTGTGTATTTTCGTGCGCACACGTTCGTGTAACTGAAGGCAGAGGAAGAACGCTCAAATTATTGTGCGCAAAGGAAAACAATGATTTATGGCTGGCAAAGTCTTAAAGTGCAATCGAGCAAATTTAGCAGCGGATCTGTTTATATTCCATCCTTCCCTCCATCCTTTACTTCCTCAAGTCAAATTAACAACAATTCAAATCTATTTGAGTTATTTAAAGAGAACTGTTGTTTTTTTATTTTAAAATGACACTTTCTGCTGATTATTTGGAGCTTTTAAAAACATAATCCCTTTTTAGCAACGTTCAACCTTATTTATTTCGTTAATTGCAAGATAGGTCAAAGGTTAATATTATATTTAAAAAGAGGAAACATTTAATAATTTAGTTACAAATAACACCGATAAGAGGGCAGACTTTAAACATAGTTAAAATCTTTAACTTCAGTTTAGTCATGTGAATGTTTGTTCTAAACGGGGCTCTGATTGGCAAATAGCAGAATATAAACAAACATGAATGTGGATCGCCCCTCCTCTCATTTCTTAACCCCCCGCACACACACACATTCACACACACGAGACACTTCTCTCTTCTGACGTGTCCCCTAAGTGTCTGGATAACAGATAACAGAGCGGGCGATCTGCGGGTGTCTTACAAAAACAGCGTTCGGTGAGTGGGAGCATCACACAAGAGGAGAAGAGAGCCACACTGCACTCAAAGCAAAAGCAAAGCAAACAGCAGCCGTGAAAGCAAGAGCAACTCAGAGGACTTCTCAACTTTTACGCACGGAGACTTGAGTTTTACGCACAAGTTGAAGAGCATATTTAGGTGAAGAGACACTCAAAAGAATTTTTGTCCGCATGAAAAAACCTCTGAAGGATTGTATTTGACAGCAACGGGCCTTTGGGCTGCATTTTTTCATCGGCATATGCAGGTAATCTAACCAGATGGCTCAGAACTTTGGAACAGAACAATCAGATGGAGACTAAAGTGAAGACTATCAAGCCAGCTTTGTAAAAGTATCGTTTAAAATATTACTGAAAGCTGCTTTATTTATCAATTTAAAGTTTAACATATTAGTAAATTAACAGCTATGCCTCGTCCTGGAAAAAACTCGTACAGCGACCAGAAACCTCCATACTCCTACATATCACTGACAGCTATGGCTATCCAGAACTCATCTGAGAAGATGCTGCCTTTGAGTGACATTTATAAGTTCATAATGGATCGCTTCCCATACTACCGAGAGAACACCCAGAGGTGGCAGAATTCTTTGCGACACAACCTCTCGTTTAACGACTGCTTCATCAAAATCCCTCGACGGCCTGATCAGCCAGGGAAAGGCAGCTTCTGGGCTCTGCACCCGGACTGCGGTGACATGTTTGAAAACGGCAGCTTCCTGAGGAGACGGAAGCGCTTCAAGGTTCTACGTGCCGAGCATATGGCCTGCAAGAGTTCCCCGATGATGCATTACTTCCACCATCATCACCATCCAGTCAGTAAGTTGGGAACGCCAGCTGTCCATCACGATCACTCAGCTTCTCCGGCAAGCGTGGGTCGCCTCCCTCACTTTCAGGGTTTTGGGGGCATTACCTGCTCTCAGCCTGGCGGGTTTAAACACCCGTTTGCCATTGAGAACATAATAGGTCGGGACTACAAGGGCGTAGTGGCCAGTGGGCTTCCTCTCACCTCAGTAATGCATCACCTGGGTTACACAGTCCCCCCACAACTCAGTAGCGTGGTCAATTCCATGTGGCCTCATGTGGGTATGCTGTCAGAGTCCATAGGTGGGGTGTCTGTGCCAACAGCCTCACCAGAATATGCGCCTTTCAGTATGTCGGCGAAAGGCTTGTACCACAATGCTAACGGGCAAACTCTGCCCGCCGTTCCGGTGCCAATAAAACCCACCCCATCCTTGGGTCCAGTGCCTGGCCTGACGGGGTTACAGTCCGTCCCGACCCAGCTCTGCTCTCCGGCTTCAGTGATGGAGAAAAGTGATCTGCTAGAGGGGAAAGGAAACCCTCTACACCCGGCTCTCCTTCTGTCCTAAGATGGTTAATTGCGGGCTCTGAAAAAGTCACACCAACAAGACAGGCAGTGTAATTATATGCCATTAAACGGAACAGGCCACCAGAAATAGCTCCAGTTCAGTGCAGATGTAAGACGGTTGTAAACACTAGAACATTGTGCTGTGTAATATTTTTTCTTTTTTAGACCCATGTTTATAAAATTATCATTTATTTGCACACTTTGCAAGGGCATTTACCACATAATGTGGCACTGATAAATACAATCAGACGAGTAGAAACGCTAAACCCAAAGAAAGCTTTCATTTTGGAGACAAGCAGTCGGGCATTCTTTGCAAATGCAAACTAACAACTGTTTATATTTTTTGATGTTGCTTTACTTAATTTACTGTTGGTAATTTATGAGTCAGTCGGCTAAAGACGAGAAGGCCTGCTTTTTTTTCATCAAATATTTGATTTTAATTTAGGCCTGTTGCACTTTTTGTGTGTTACTGCAGTACATTGAACATGTCATGCTTGTGTTATAAACCTATTTATCTGAAGATATTTATAAAGAAGTTAAAACCAAATCTTTGGTGGTGTACTTATTTAAACACTTGAATCAAATTACTACAATCTGTCGGGAGTTAATATTTTGTGCAATCATAGCGGGAGGAAAACGAGGAGTTGATAAAACTGCAGCATCTCACGCGTCCATACATTGGTGTGAAAATTAAGTTAGTCTACTTCAATAGTGTCCTTGCTAGTAAGATACAATTTCCTTACTTAGGTGAAAATTATAAAATGAAAATTACATGATCATTTAGACTCAGTCATTTGCTCTTTTAAAGGAACACCTTTTTAAAATTAACTTAAATTATTGAATGAAACCCGTTTTGTTGTGCAACTGATTAATAGTATAATTTAATCTATCTAGGGAACTCTAACTGTTACTGTGGAACATAAAGGTAAGTCAGGAAACCTCTGTTCATGCAAATTAAGCCATTTCTACTCCACACAAGCATCTCATTTTTATAGACTCATTACATGAATGAAATCCAAACTGGGTATTAAAATAGAGGATGGTGTAACTGTTGCATTTGTTGTTCCAATTCTAAATAAGTTTATAATAATAAATTGAAATTGTCAAAAACAAAATATATTGATAATAATAAGTACTCCGGGATTATTGGAGCTTAATCCGCTTGCCAGTTTCATGCTGTGAGGGTACTATGGTATGATCTAGAGTGGGTTGTATGTGATGATGCATGCTGTGTCCAGGTAATGTCTGTGTGATCGTCATGTGATGGATAGGAAGAGTCAAGACTGGACCACAGCCCCACATCTTCAAAAGCAGGCAGGGAGGTCAGATCAAGTTTGCTCTTTTGTCTGCTGCGTTTTAATGAAGCTTTGAAGCTTCTGCTCTCCAGCAGCACAAAGACTGAGGTTCATCCCACTGAAAATGACTTATATTTAACCCCCTGTCCCCTATTTAGCATCCCAAAGGCTCCCACAGCCGACACTATTGTCACACCAGCTTCTGAACAAATAATTGAGATGCACCAGTGAAGGAGATGTGTGGGAGTGGAAAATTAGATCATATTTGGGTGTCATTGCTAACAAGCAAAATACATGAGTTCTCACCACTCTATTTTCCTTCCTCAACAAGTTTTTGTGTTTTAATTTCTACTTAATTATTTCCTTTTAATTATTTAAATTTTTTCTTAATTTTGTTTTCTGCAACATCACCTTTTCTTTACTTTAAGCTTCACACACACATAAACACACACTTTCCCTGCAGGGTATCTGTAATTTGTAGTTAAAAGGAACTGAGATTTTACTGCACAGTAAATGTCCCTGTATGAAAAGTGTGTCTGTAAGCGTGTTTGTGTGTGAGTGCCTTTAATTCCCTGATCAGCAGGTCTCAGTATTTTTAATAGCCCTCACTGCATTAGTACATAATTAAAAGGAACTAATTAAGGCACAATAAGAGGAGTAATAATGCAGCCATTACAACCCTCCATGATCCTCTGTCTTTACAACACTGGAGTTAGATGCCTCTGGAATTATAATATGACAAGAGGTCCCTTAATGTGCACATGTCTATACGCAGGGTAAAATATAAAAATAATGTCATTTCATATAATGTAAAATCATTTAAAACATATGTTATGTTATTTTCCAGCCTCAAAAATCAAGTGGAACAATAGAGATATATCATATTCAATTATTTTAGCACTGTTGGTGTAAAGGTGTCTCACCATATCTGATTATATGTTATGGGAGATTATAATCTATCTTTTTGTAGCAGGTGTGAACCCTCTTAAAATAATGACACAATGTCAATTGATAATGTAATAAGTTCTATTATTGCTTTGCCACATTTCAAACTTACAACCAAAGGAAAAAAAAACATCCTGTGTTCATAAAACAGGTGTGCCCCCAGAGCTATATATATTCAACTTCTTTCCTCTTAAAATAATATTTAAAACAACATAAAACTTTAAAATGTAATAAATTAGAATCACACTTCCTAACAAACAATCTGAGAATAAGTGAGACAGTTAAAGTCTGTTGCCCTTTCGCTTTTGACCTCTGACAAAGAGTCAAACACACAGAGAGATCTGGATAACAGTGTAAACAGGAAAACAATGATAAAAACCTTAAGGACATATGACCCTATACAGTTGGAGAAACATGACTGAAATCTTTTGCAATAACTCTCTTTAGAGGGTGCATAGCGTCAATGCTTTAATAATATCTCATTTGATCACCAATATATATTGTATCCAATGAAAGAAATATGTGGCTGATATTATATTAAGTAGTCTTTAATTAATTGAAAAACAGTTTATAGTGTAAAATTTCAGTTTGAAGTGAATGATAGCAGGATTATGAGTGAATAAAACATTCATGTCAGAGGTGTCTCTCTGTCTGCCCTCTGAAATGCAACGTCACAGTCATGCATAGACAATGATATATTAGTGGTAATTACCCATGCTTCACAGGGGCCAGCGTGGCTAAATTCTACATGCGTTTTTCTTAATAATCAGCGAGAGCTGGCCATCATGATGAGCAGCTTAATTCATCAACTCTGATCTCACACAAACCTGGACTGTTACTCACACACCCAAACCTTAAATATTATTTTATTTAATGTATTCAAAATCTGAGATGAGAGAAATTTGTTCTAATTTGCTTAAACCTATAATTGTCAGACAAGGATTCCTTGTTCAGTCACAGCTTGATGGAGCTTTAATAATGTCAGCCTGTCCACTTTAGACCAAAGCCATAAAACTACATTATTAACTTTGCTAAACAGTTTTGTCAGAGAGAACAGAACTCAAATAGATTCAGATATTTTTTAATTGATGAAAAAGAAAGAAAGAGAGTGAAAGCAAAATGTCAGGAATAAATTTCTCACAGAGTACATGTTGCTCCCAGACAGTCTGAGGAGAGATGAACCTGAAAAAGATAAAGTAGCCAGAAATCTGACAATACACAGACAGTGGTCATTTGGGTTTTTTTTTTCTAAAAAAGTAGTTGATGGCTTTTCATTGATAGAAAAAATTCAGTCCATCAGTACACATCTTGATCTTTACCATTTTTAAATTATGGGAATATTCCGAATGTTTTATATCAAGACATATATTCTCAGAATAAACCACATGCATTTAATTGTAACAAACATCCCATATTTTAAAAATTTAAATCAAACAACACTCACAAAAACATTTTGAAACAATTAATTACTGTCACTTTTGGGTAATAACATCAATTAACATTAATTAATTAATCAATTTAACTTAAGTCAAAACATAAGAACTAATTTATTCTGCCGAACTTTTCTGTTAAATCTTTTTTTCTTTTATGACAGAGTTAAATACTGTCATAGCTTATTGATACAGTATAACTGACCTCTGAGAGCAGCTGGAAGGTTCCAGGTATTCTGGCTAGATGTCACTAAAAATCTGATTTATCCTGTTAATTCTTATATTATTAATCATATAACACATTTTTGCATGTGACCGTCATGAACAAATGCTTTAAATGCTTTTCAAGATTCTGCCTGCGTTACAGCGATGATCCATTTCATCACTTCTGTGATTCACTGTAAGCAGGCAGCCGGCATACGGCGTCATCCACTATTATCTTAATGTAGTGTTCACTTAGCTGTATTTATGGCTGTGATCCTTAATCGTGGCTTAATCATGGCATAAAATCAGGGTCACCTGGCATGTGTCAGCATCAAGGTATGAAAGGAACATCTGATGATAATTAACATTATGTATCAGCCCCGGAGAAAAGAAGAGAGACTCAACGGTAGATCATTTGACCATTGCACATTCTGGTCTTTAAATTAAGCTTGAATAACGTTAAAGTGAGAGCGATTCTCTTTGTTCCCCTTTTTCTTTGAATCAATATCTGATAGTAAGTGACCAAAGAAAAAAGCATTTTTCAAACAGTGCAATATGCAGTTGTGGAGCATTTGCATTGAAAAATGTCTCTTAAAACTTTACTGTGCAAAAACAAATATTAAATTAGCCCCTAACAAGAGATGCAGATGACTTTTGGGTGAATGCTTTGTCTTCCACACCAAAGACGAAAAGAAGAATCCAGGCTGATATACCAACCTGGGATAAAATCCAGTCTTGTGGTGATATTAGGTTGTATCGATGCTCGTGGTGATCTGCAACTATAAATGCACCATTAATCCAGAAGGTTCATTGAGATTTTAGGGAAATGTAAAGATGTAAAGATTACATTTTATTCATAGATAATGCAAAACCATGATCTACACAAAGACATGGCTGAGAAAGAACAGGTTACTGATACAGTACTGGCTTGTCTGCACTTTTGTTTTTTAAATATTGCATGAAATGCAAAAAAGGGTATGATGCTGGATGTGCACATATGTAGCTACTTTTGCCACAGTACTTAGCATGCATCATATCTCGCAGTGACTTAAGGGTATTGTCTCTGCTTTGTCCTATAAGTAAGTCCTCTGATTCAGTGCATGCCATCTTCAATCTGCCCCCCCTCTTTATTGGCCCAAAGTATTGCAACTTATTAGCCATTATTACACTTTATTATCAACTCAAACCAGGTCATTGGTTCAGTCATTTTGGCTTCCTGCCCACTGTTTCTCCTCCTTTAATTTTCAACTTTCTAAGAGCAGTTTTCCAACAAAGACGTTCTGTGGCCAAAAACTGCTGCAGTTTTATCACAGGTTAAGTGCTATGTGACAGGATGAGAGCATGTACAGACTCATTTGAACCCTCAATATTAGAGATTAAAGAGAAATGCAAATGAGCTAAACTAAAATGTGTCATCAGCACTTTCCCTGCTGAGTCTGAACTTGAAATTTTAAAGCTAAACACTCAAAATCAAAAGAGACACAATCTTAACAAAGGTTTTATTTGATAAACAGCTTCAGATAAGCTTAATGGTAAATGAAGTTCACTTATATAGGGCTTTACTTTCATCTCTCAATAACCAAAGCGCTTTACAGAATCCACCCATTCACACATACATTCACACACTGATGGCGGCAGAGTTGCCATCCACACCGGGGCTACCCTGGCCACCATGAGCAACTGGGGGTTCACTGTCTTGCTGAAGGACACTTCGATCTGCTGAGTTCAGGTGAAGTGAGAACTGAACCCATGACCCACCAATCAGAAGATGGCCACACTTCACCTGTGCAAAAGCCACCCATATCCATAAGTTTTTCTACTTAAAGAGATATGGAACAGAATCATTGCATTAGGAGTGTGCTGGCTAGTGAGCGGCCAAAAATATGACCAAGAAATAAATATTGCATAACTGTTTCATTCAGATCGTTTTACTACACAAGATCAAAGGTCTGAAAAATGTAATAAACCAATGTAATACCATTTGTAATATGAACTTTAATATTAAAACAGAGAGAAAAACAGAAATTATTTATGGAATTGCAAGTGTAGGTTTGGAATCACCTAAAACCATTAAAATTCTTAAATAGTTTTGTAATTGTTGATTTCTTCAACTTGACTCTTAACACTCGTGTTTCTTTCTTCATTTTATTGGTGAACCACTTTCTGTTGCCTGAAGGTATCAATCTTCTACTACTCCCATCTCCTCTGGGCAGGGCAGGTGGTTCATCTCAAGTTTAAGCCCTCTACCAGAGTCCTTGGAGCTTGAGGGTCCCAGAAAGTATCTTAGCACAGATGTTTATTTACACTGTGCTGGCTACATGGTTGTGGTGTTCCATTCATTCTTTGCTTGCCAGTATCTTGCACCCAGCTGTGAAGTGCTGGATTGTTTCAGGGCTTTCGTTGCATAGTCTCCACATGAAGTCCTACCTGACTGGTGTGGTAGATTTGGGGCTTGATGGCCCTGTTAGTCAAGGCTTGCTCCTGTGCTGCTGGGATTAGCGCCTGTCTACTGTCCTTCAGTCCAGTGTAGCCCATACAGGCTATAGACTAGTCACTGGTAGGACTTGTTCCTGTCAGCCACTTCTGCAATCTGTCAGTGGGACACCCCCATCCTGAGATGGTTCCTCCATTTCCTGTTCCTCTAGGTCCCATTTACATTCAGAAAGTGCTTCTTCTTTTGGGGTCATTTTCCTGAAACAGCATAAGATCTAACTTCGAAGCAGATGGACAACAGCAGCCACACCAAGTACCACTCCTATCAGCTAAAAAGAGGTTAGAATTCACACAGACTTACCAAAACTGAACAATGTAAGAAAATAGTACATTACTCCGCCCGATGAGACCTGATTTCAGCTCTGAAAATCAAATTGTTATTTCATATAGTAGTGTAAACATTTTGAAAAAATGCATCCATGCTGTTGTGTAGCAATGCTACTTGCAAGTAATGGTCATGTAGTGGTGTGATAGGATATATTCTTGACATGCTCTGGGCTCCCTGGTACCAGTTACAGTGCTACAGCCTGGTCATGTATTGTTAATGACTATGTTCAGCCCTGGTTTATAAAAGTGTGCCTATCTCGACGTACACTTCAGCATAGTACACCATGTCACAAAGCTCAAATCATCTCTAACTGGGTTCTTGAACACAGTAATGAGTTCACTATGCTCTAATGGGCCTTACAGTATTTCAGTCCAAAGAGCTCCTTTGGGATGTGGTAAAATGGGGCATTCTCATTATGGGTCTCCGCCTGACAAATCTGCTACATTTGAGATGCTATCATGTCAATATGGAGTAAAAGCTCTGTGGAATATTTCCAATAACCTGTTGGAACAGCTACAGCCAGGCTTCCCCTGACTACATGCCTAAGTTTTCTTATGCAAGACACTAAACCTTACATTACACCCTGATGTGTCTATCAGCGTATTAATGTATATGAATGTGTGAATATGAAATGCAGTATAAAGTGCTTTAAGTGGTCAATGTGATTGGAATAGCGCTATAGAGGCCATGCAGTCACGTGATCCCGTGACAACAAAATCTGTGACCCATCAGAACCTGTGACCCCAATATAGTCTACATTTTGCTGCATATTATACGAGTGAGGGCTTTAAAATATTTAAAAGGTGAATGAGAAAAAACTTTTCCTCAGTGGGAAAATGAAACTTTGAGTTCATTATAATGAAGGCACAGTAAAGTCATACATTCTGATCAGAAATGGTGACTTTTCTGTCACCAGAGTGACATAAGTGAACAAAGTATTCATTCAGTTTTTTCTTATTTCTTTAAATGTGATTATTACTAAACAAGTCTTTAAAAACTTTGGTTGTCTTTTAAGACATATATGTAGATAAATATAAACTAGTTCTCCCTGCGTTCAAAAATTCTGATGGGTCACAGATTTTGTTGTCATCCTTGTCATCCGTAACCACAATGATGTCACTTACATTGTTGTATCTTTACTATGATCTTTTAAGCAAGCAGGACACTTTTGGTGTGCATAACGTTCATACAGGAGATCACAAACATGTCGTATTTAATGGGAAATGTGGGTGAACTCTATTAAAAAAAATCGGATACCAACAATACAATCCGAATTGAGCTTTATGTCCGGCAGCCTGGACGTTGCAAGTGCTCAATATCCATCTCTAGTATCAGCCAGGCTACTTTTATTTTCTGGATTGTGTAATTTTGGTTGGCTAAGAAGAAACCTGGCCAACTACAACACAAGCAACAAATGGGAAATCCACAGCCTACCTGATATAAAGTGTTAACTGTATAATCTGCTGGTAGCACTGGTTCCCAGTCTCTCGTCTCATAGCTACAATCCATTTGTCCCGTCTCTTTCCAGTAATCTGTATAACGACAAGCCGTTTTATTGGCTTTGTATATTTCTACACCCAAATGCTAAGCATTAAATCACCCCTTGACTTGGAGGTATAACCCACACACTACAATCTGTTCAAGTTTAACAGGTTTAAAGATCGGTGGGGTTGGCGTCCAATATGGCAGATAAACAAAAGTCAGGTGACTCAGTGATGTCGGCAGCATGTCCTCAATAGAAGTACGATCCATTTTCCATTTCACTCCACGACACAAAGAATTAAAGCACTCGGAAGACACAGGTGGGTCCAACCAGTCAGTGTATGATGCACTCCTGAGAAAAATCAGACAGAAACAGACCATTGTGCATTAAAAAAAACCCAACAAATTAGACATTTACTTTAATAAGATATGTTGTTCAATCTAGTGACCATCACTGTCTTTGGAGTTAGCCATTGTGCATTTGTTTAAAACAGTACATAACTATTTGAGTTAATACAGTTATGACTGTATTGTGGGTACATACAGTGTGAGATACAGATGGTCTTACTTCAGCAGCAATGTCAGCTTTATCTAACTGAATAGCTGAACTGAAGAATAGCTAAAGAATATTTTTCTCACTAAGCAAGTTTGAGCTCTCAGAAAAAGTTTCCATTCTTTCTTTGTGATGATGAAAGACTGAAAGTTTACTTCTAGCCTGGGGCAGGTGCTTGCAGCTGTATTGAGTTACAGCATCCAGAGTGTGAGGAAATGCTTTCCATCAAACATAATGTGCATTGACACTGAGCAACTTAAAACCAAATGCATGTTTTCCTTTGTGTCATTACTGGATAGTATTTTTCAAATGATAACTAGGAAGTGGTCTATCTCCAAAGCTATCATTATTACACAACAGCTAGAAAGAAATCCCACTCACAGCTGCTTACATCAATAGGAACCGTGCTTGGATAATAAATGTACATTTATTTATTCATTTCATGTCATGTTGACAGAAAAAAATGAAGCTCTGTGAACTGGTGATAGGTTATGTAAGAACACCTTACACTCAATTCCCTACAGCTGATATTCTGCCTATTGTCTAAGGTAAGATCATCTGTTCTGTGATTAGTAGTTTAAGTCTTACTCAAATGCGTACATCACAAGCTGGGCAGAATAAGATCAAGTAGCCAGATTAATTGAGACTTTTAAATCTGTGCAAATAGCACAATAAACAAAACCCAAAAAATAAAAAGCACTTCAGAAACAATCCACTGAAAAACAAAGGATTAAACGATAATAAAACCCAGCTACTGTGTTGTCTCGTTAGTGTTAATTGCAGCTGTGACACAAGTTTAAAGCACGGTCTTCTTCTGACTCCCAGTCATTTATCTTTCCATTACAGAAAGCACTTTGAGTTTTTATTGGTGTAATAAAGTTGATCTTCACGTCCACAAAAAGGATTTCTGATCCATAGCTGCTCTGAAGGCCCTTGATTGAATAAATTAATCATCTTCAAATTCCTACTTTGTTTGGCATACACACACAAATAACACACATACTAATCTATTTTTAACCTAATGAAAATACTCTAGATTTACAGCTAAATATTCAGGGAAAACAACATTTGTGTCTGCCTCTGTACATGTAGTATATCTGTGTTTTTCTGCATTGACAAATATGATCACCAACCCTTATATTTTAATCTCTTCTGTGTTAATCTTAAAGTTAACTTAACTTGAAGAAAAATATGAATCTGAAATGATGTTTTTAAAAACTGTTATAATGATTTATATGATCTGAGAAAAATCTCAAGCAAACCAAACGAAGATGGGATCCTTAATCTAATCCATGCATGCCCTCTTGTGGTTAAAATAAGGTCATTGTAGATTGGGCTTGCAGTTTGGCAGCCTTATTTTGTACAAACAATATAGCATGATATTAAGCTTCATGTGGTTCTTCAGCATAAATGGTTAAATCTCAAGACAGGGAACAAGAGTCCAAATAGCTGTAATCTGGAGCTTGGTGTTTGTTGAATTAAGTGTTCATTTTTAGATAATATTTTATTTTATTATCTCAATGATAGTTATAGAGGCAGTAACATGTCAAAAAGCCCCATAAAACCAGACAAATGTTTACTTTTATGCTAGTTTGTGATATGCATTGGATTCAGTAATGAGTTCAATCCTTGACAATAAAAATACTGTCTGAAAAAAACGTGTAACACAAATTAATTTTCATAAACGATTTTATGAATGAAAAGATGTTGTTTATGTAAAAGCTTCCTGTTTTGTTAAAGAGAGGCAGGTGGAAAAAGCTTGTGTTATTATTTCTGGCAGCAGGACAGAACATGCAAAGGTAATCAGTGCAATGTCTCACAATATTATGATCAGTCTAATCAATATAATTTACATTTATTTATTCCCATTTAGAGAATTACAGGTAAATCTCAACCTGTGCTTATTTCTTGCATTAAAATGTCTTGCTTGGCATCTGTTGGTCTCTTTTTCTCTGTTTCATTAGGACAACAACAAATAATATATATTCTTTTTTCAGACATTTAGGGTTTCAAGTGTATTGAACTAAACAAAAGCCTCCAATGTAATTTTATGCTTCGCTGAGAGCAGTGGAGTTAAACCTTTGCAGACGTCCATCTTTGAAATGATAAAGGTTGTTTAATTGCTTTCAGAATTTGCCATTATTTTCTTTAAGCTTTTCTATCTACAGATCACAACAAAGTTACAAACTGGTATGGGTAATTCCCTTTTAACTCCTTTCCCATGTTTTTAAAATAACAGGTTGTTGTGCTTGGCCTAGACAAAAACACTGATTCAAAGCTGTACTTCCGGTCCGTTGTGAGTCTGATCACGAGCTGTTTAAAGGTCACAGGCTCTTTGAGGTAGCGCGTGCTATGTGTAGGTGTGCAGTGATGTATTTGAATTGCTTTTGAAGAAAAGGTTAACTCTCTCAAAAGCCCATTTTGTCACTGCTATGACCACCACAACACAAGTCTTAGGAACTACCTTTTGTTTCGATCGGATTTTCTTTTTGTCAAACTTTTCATTAAAACATTTAATGTATAAATACACATTATCAAATCTCAGCATATCATATACAAAATGTATTTAATGAGGATCTACATGTCCATCCAATCATCATCATTGTGTTTTAAATAGTGATGTTCCAGTAAAAAAGGAGCCTTGCATGTGATACATTTTAGCTTCTTTCCTTGAAGAATATCACAATTCAGTGCACATCAGTGCATCTGATCTTATTGGCCACCCACTCAATTTCAAAGAGATGAAAGATCCAATACACTGTTGCAGTGATGCGTATTCTTGCGTTTGTATGAACACAGAATATTTTCTGATCCGTGTGTGTGTGTGTGGGGGGGGGGACTGATGACGCAGAACCACACACAGATCTTTAAATTTTTCAGATTCATACATCCCACACAACCAGCTTTCTCGGTAGAGAAGGAAACATCCCTACATCACAGGTGAGAGAAAACCTGTTTTATTTCAATCTTTAGAGAAACTCAATACAAAGCTTTCTTAATGTAATCCTAAATAATGTCATTATTCTTTGTTTGTTTTGTTGTTTTTGTAAAAGGAGTTTAAAAAGACTACACTCATAGTATCAAATAATAAAATAACAATGTGGGTCCTTGAGAAGATCAGGGTGAGCATGGAGAGCATTCCTTTAGAGCTGAATCGTTTTATAGGGAAGAATGAAGAGGAAATCTTTTCTCCCAACCTCTCTCAGAATTTGCACAGCAATATCATTACTCCTGACAACATCCCGGAATTTTGCCTTCCTCCACGGCTTTGCAAGAAAACTCCACTGCAAGAATTTGATATAACTCCACAATACCTTCAAAGTCAGAGCCAAATGCCAAAGAGCAGCCTTTCTGTGAATACACAAGTAAAGATTAAGAATGCAGAGACTAAGAAAGATGACATACTGCTGTCTTGGAATGCAACAAAGAAACCTTTGCCATTCTCTGCAGAGTGCTATGGGCTTGCTGGGGTTTATGAGAGCCCCAACACTCGAAGAAAGGAGTCGCTGTTCCACGGAAAATGCCCTGGTTACACGTTTGAGAGACACCATCCTTCCACAGCACCCAGGCTGGTAAAAGAGACACACCTTTCCAAAAAATCTTTGTCTGGACTTCTTCCACTGTATTCAAACAAAAGCCTTTCAGAAACCAGAAGCACAGAACATGAAACACCTTCTTCCAGTGAATCATCTCTTCTCTGTTCACCTTATGGTGTCAAATCCCCCAATTATATCCCATTAAGAAGTGGCCGGCTTAAAGGAGCAATCTCCTGTCCTTCACTAATAGACAGCAAAGATGATAAGGGGAGGTTGAAAAGGGGGGTTATAAGTTTAACAACCTCTCCTTGTAGTCCCCCAAGCTTGGAGGAAAACACACAAACCCTATCCCCACCTGTACTCTTCCCATTGGATGTTCTGCGGTGTCAGGAGAGACTTCAGCGTGAACATGTTCTCCCCTTGCAGGGCCGTGGCAGAGTCCGCCTGTCGGCTGAGCACACCACATTCTCCAGCAACACTTCATCAGGCCTTAGCACGGTCAGAGTGCGTGTGGTATCAGTGGAAGGTCTGTGGGATCACAGTGACCGACAGATCCCGAACTGTGCTGTGAATCTCTGTCTGACACCAGGGAAGCTGCAGCAGCAGGAGAGCGCCACTATCAAGAACTGCCGTAGCCCTGTGTTTAATGAAGATTTCTTCTTCACAGAGCTGACTCCCAAAGATCTGATGGAACTGCAGCTCAGGTTAAAAGTTGTGAACAAACCTGCAACTGGAATGCTAAAGAGTCAAATAGTGATTGGGGTGATCAGTAAGCCACTGTCACAGTTGCTTCCTGTTAAAAAACACACAAAATAGTTATTTTATGTATTATTGAAGCATATAGTTTCTAACCATAAAAGACATTAATCTCAAATTAATTATAATGTTCCTCTGTGTCTTGCTGTTTTCTCAAATTCACTGAAATAATGTCTTAGTCATGTTATATGTTTTTATCCACTCATTCAATTGATATGAAAAAGAAATGTCAATAAAGGAGTAATTTTTATTTCAACTGTCACATTTGTCTTACTACTAGGCAATTCAAAATGCACAGTTTTTAAAATAATTATTTCTTTTCAAGTGCACTAATTTACAAACTGTTGTCTATAATAGTTTTATTACACGTTTTATGTTCTATGAACAGGTTGTAAACACATGGACATAAACACATAAATCATTGAAAATAATAACTTTCACCTTTTTAACAGCTTTTATGGTTCGTAAGTGTGCAGCTTTTAATTAATATTTCGAATTTGAAATGGAAATTGCTACGAATTCTATAAAATGCATGCCTTTACAATACCCACATGGCTAAAATATGCGCTTTTTAAAACATTCAGCAATGCTTGTTTCGGTGGTGCCTTTTAATAAGAGCACTCGGGTGGTGATTTTTGAGTGCGTACGTCTGTACGTAGGTACGGCATGACGTAAGCATCACCAACCGCAGGACGTCCTAATAAACCTGACGTACAGGCTACTTCTTTGGAAGAGTTCAGGGAATGTCAACATGACAGAGGAATAAAGCGTCGTCGAAATGGTCTTCGAAACTCTGGTGGTAGATCTCCTCAACCGATTCTTAGGGGACTACGTTGTCAATCTTGACAGCTCACAGCTAACTGTTGCTTTATGGAGAGGTAACCGAACTTGTTTCCCTGTTTTTAGCTTGCAAAGCTACGTAGCTAAAGCTAACAAACGTTAGCCAGCAGTAGGTGTGTGTGTGATCAGATAGCATCCTTTACTTGTTAAATGTTATCCTTTTCAAAATCTTGCTTAGCGGTTCAGTACCAGCACGACATGTCAGTCGTATATTTATGTGCAAAACATGTCGCATTTTTTTGCTGTAACGACTGCAGTTAAAATATGTTACCCCTTAGCTTCTGCAGGATTGTGGACATTGAAGTTTCTGAGAATCCAGCAGTTTCAGGTCACGCCCAGTTAAGTTAGGACTTGCCTTTTTGTTTCAATTTGTGTACTTCAGTGCTGTGCACTTTTGCTTAAAAAAAAGTCTGTGGGGCTTCAAACTACTCAAGTAAAGGAGAAAAGAGGCCACTACATAAATGTAACTATATAAACCAGTTGTGATCGATAATGGATAATTCTGGCAGTCATGAACATCTTTAATTACAAACACGTTAAATGTGCATCTCACTGGGTTGCACGTATCTTGTTGCCCAAGTAAAATATCTAATATGTTGCACATGGTTTTACCAGTTTATACACTGCAAGACTGGTACTTGGTAGTTTCCTGGCAATGACCATAGCCCTCCTGTTGATATAAAATCAAGAGTACTATACAATGAATATACTGTTCTTGTTATTTTACTATAACTATGGGAATATATGCTATTAAACAAATAAAGAAGAGTTCTTGTTATTCCAGGTGGTGCTGTTCTTGTTATTTGACTGTATCTCTGGGAATATATGCTATTAAACAAATAAGGAAGAGTTCTTGTTATTCCAGGTGGTGCTGTTCTTGAAAAGCTTGAAATAAAGGAAAATGCCTTGGTAAGTTATAGTTAAATGTGTGAGTAATTATTATTTTTAATCTGTAGTATAGAGTATCTTATTGTCCCTATGATAAACATTATTCTGTTTTTTGCAGAGTCAACTTGACATTCCATTTAAAGTAAAAGTTGGTCGTATAGGTAATCTAATTTCTTGCCTGATTTCACTCTGACTCTCTTTTTGGTCAAGATGATCACATTCTTACTTCATGTTTTTTTTTTTTTTTTAATAGGACGTCTGGAGCTAAAGATTCCATGGCAGAACCTTTACAACCAATCAGTGGAGGCCACACTGGACGGCGTCTATTTGCTCATAGTTCCTACAGCAAGTAAGATAGCCATCTGTATTCACTTTTAAGACCTAAAAAATTATATTAAGACCATAACATACCATCCTTTATTTATAAAGTGCTTTAAAACAAGAAAACTAATCAAAGTGCTGCATAAAATCATAGTAAACATGGAAACAAAAAGATTACAAAATTCAAAATACACAATTTATTAATTTGATTTTACTTTTACAGCACGCACAGATTAGTTAAGGAATATTAACTTGCATATCAATAAAAGTGTTATTTGACTGTATTATTTTATGTTCTTTTTATATCCCAGAGCATATTTGTATTTTATGTGCTGATGTTATAGACTGGAAGAATTTAAACTATTTAAAAACTATGTAATATCAACTAAAGTCTGATGTATAGCCCTATTAATTAGCAGGCAGCATTCAGAACAGAAAAGTATTTTTTTTAAAAAAAGCAATGAATGCAATGAATGTTAAAATATTCACGATGCAATATCACCCTCAAGATAACATTAAGTCTTTATTAGTAATATAGGTCTTGCCTTTGTTTTCAGCATCAGATACATTTTCTTGTTTTGTCTTGGTTTCTTCCAGGTATAGAGTACAATGCAGAAAAGGAGGAGAAACAGCTTCAGGAGGCTCGTCAGAGGGAACTTCAGAGAATAGAGGAGACAAAGCTCAAAGCTGCTGAGCAAGGTCAGAGTTAAGCTTTTTTTAGGGTCTCTGTTTGTAAACATGTGAGGCAAACATATATTTTTAATCTTTATATAGAATTTCACTAGATTTCAGAGACATTCGGATCCAGCCTGTAAGAAACAGAGGTGTTGTGTTGTATGGACAGTGGACATATTGAAAAATAGACATAGTGGAGAAGCACTTTCCCAGGTTTTAAGCCTTGTGGTTGTGATATATTGGACTGTGTCCCTGTTGAACCGATGACTTTCATACCATCTCTGTTATTCTGTGGTTTAGTGGGTCACTGATGGTTTAGCACTGCATCAGGGTAACAACGGCTCACTTTTTTTTATGCACTGTCGTTTTAACCTGGAGTTGCACTTCTATCTATTACAGCAGCAACTGTTTTCATCTCAGAAAGAATAATCAGTCTTAGTAGCTTAAAGCACAATTTACATTTTATTTTGTGTGAAACATTAAAAACTATTTTAGAATAAATGAAAACTAGTCTGTCATGTAGGATGAAATTGCTTCATAATATGAACATTGCAGTAATATGTAAGTACCATTATTTACTAGACTAATAATGATTAAATCTGAAACGTATATGGTTATTTCAAAATGAGACAGATTTTAGTGTTTGATGAAAAGCCTTGATAGTTACTTAGTTTACCTAATTAGACCTAAATATATGATTTAGTCCACAATTAGCTGTTGATAAAATTCTAAATGAAATACATATTTCATATGTAACACTCTTCTAGGTTGGTTGAGTACTTATAGTGCTGGTAGCTAAAGCTTCAGGAAAGTTGCATTGTCAGCTTTGGTGTCACAGTTACCTTTTTGCTTTTGACAGAAAACCCTAAGCTTGAGAAGCAGGACACCTTTGTGGAAAAGCTTGTCACTCAAGTCATCAAAAACCTGCAGGTCAAGATCTCTAACATTCATGTTCGCTATGAAGATGATGTGAGTATTCAAGCTACCATAGTGATGTGTCCTACACATTAATCCTAACTCAAGTTCTAATTCACTCCAAATATGGTTTGCAAAGAAAGTAAATAATGTAAAATAAAATGTTAGGAATGTGGAAAAAACATCCTCTGCAGATATAGATCATATCTTATCTTCTCTTTTTTTTGTCGTTCACAGGTTACTAATCCAAAGTGTCCTTTTTCCTTTGGAGTATCGCTCAAAAACCTCAGTCTTCAGGTGATCCTTTTTTATGTGCCCCCTGTTGCAATCTATCTATGAATAAGTATGCTTTTCCTAATAATTTATATTTGTTAATCATTGTTTATTTGGAAATGTCTGGTTGTCTGATCACTACCCTCTATATATCCCTCTGTCTGCTTGCTTGACTATACAGACAGCTGATAAGAACTGGAATCCCAGTATTCTGGATGAAAACGCTAAACTTTTCTTTAAGGTAAGAAGATAAAACCTTATTTATTTTCCAGCCACACATATTCACTTAGATTTCTACAATAAATAACATAATGTATTTTAAAGATTCTTTTAAAAGATTCAAACCAGTTAGTTCACTTCTATGAAATGTCTTTCTCAGCAGCAGGTCTGATGAGCCCATTATTTCCTCCAAAGTATTCACTGTAATCCAGTCTTGTACAGAATCACCACTGTACATCAACACAATAAATAGTCTCTTCTCTAATTGCTTTGCATTTTGCTTTTTCTTAGTTGGTTCAACTGGATAACTTATTTGCGTACTGGAATGTCCACTCGGTTCTCTTTTCCAATCGTAGTGCAAATGAAGCCTTGGTGAGTCTGAATTATCAGTGTTGCAGCTTATATACACTTACCAACATTTAGCCGTGTTCTCTTTTTATTTTAAGCATATTATGTTCTCTGTGCGCACAATATGGATGTTATTTGGTTGCAGACTGCAATTGTTTGAAAAAAAGTAAGAATTGTAGGTTGTTTTTTTTTTATTGGCCAAATAAATATACTGTGTATACATACAATGATGAAGATTAACACCCTTTTAAATCAATAAAAAAGTAACATATAAACAAATATTCTCCTTTTTTCCATTAATAGCAATGTCTTCAGAGCAGCATGGAAGCCCACAGTTCTTCTCTTCCTGCCCGTCATGACTTCAGTGAGTATCTCGTAGTCATAATTGAGTCATAGGTTTGTTCAAACCACATTTTACAATTTATCTAAACTCATATGTAAGTTGACAAGAAGAGTCTTCTGCAAAAATGTCAGATGCTGTTTCATGCACTGTTGTAGTTGTGCAGCAAGACTTGAAAAAGAAAATATGCGCAAGTTACACATCTTCAGTTGCATCAGCACTATGACATTATTTTACAACAGGTTCTTTGCTTTTGTTAAAAGGAAAAAAAGATCAGTTTCTGTATTAGAAATACAGGAAAGAACACTAAAAAGCACTATACAGCACAATTTATTTATAAGGCACTTCAAGAACAACAAGTGCTGCTGTAAAGAACTAAATCGTATCAGACACATAGGCTGAAGGCAAAAGACATTATAAAGCACAAGTAGTAAAAATAACTGAAATAATAAAAGGACATGTAAAACTCTAATCATATAATTGTCACCCTCTCAAACTGGGTTGAAGTCCATGCAGTAAAAATTAGTTTTTAACAGAAGTTTAAACTGAAAGTTGCTAAGCATTCCTAAGGAGAGTTTGGCAAAAAAACAAGGGTGTTGAAACAACACTATGCGAGAGAGAGATGGTTGGATTGATCAGTAACATGTTTTTTGTCATTTTTTCCACAGTTTTCCGCCCAATTTCAGCCGATGCTAAATTGCGAATGAATCCCAGGTCGGATGTGGATTTCTCTTCACCTAAAGTTGACCTAACTGTCAAACTCAGTGAGATTGCCATTGAAATCAGCAGACCTCAGGTTAGCGTGTGTGTGTGTATTAATACATGTTGCATATAAAACTTCATAAGCTGGTGCCTGTTTAAAAGACAGCTCTCTGGGAGGTAACGGCTCTCCAGTACTCTGTGCTGCTATCTAATTGCTGACTTCCTGTCTTTCAGTACATTAGTATCTTGGAGCTGCTGGGCTCAGTCGATATGATGTCACGAAACCTGCCGTACAGGAAGTACAGGCCTGCAGTCCATGTTCACAAGAATGCTTACATATGGTCAGAAAACACTTGAGTATTATATGACATATCTTTTGATATTTTGGTTCCACTCCTTGCTGTATCTGATTTACATTGCACATTGGGAAGTTGACTGTGTGCTTGTATGTCCGTGGATTTCAGGTGGAATTATGTGATCTCAGGCATCCTGGAGGTGGATGTGAAGCCTCGTCTCCAAATGTGGTCATGGCAACACATTCGGCACCATCGGCAGATGGTAAAGGGTTACAGACAGCTTTACAAAACAAAGATCACCAGCAAGAAACCCAGTGATGAGCTTCTTAAGCACTTAGGGGTGAGATGCAGCTGAGCTGCACTGAATTTTAAAATATTTTGATTTTTGGATACATAATTTATAGCGGTGTAAAGATTCATGATGCCGATACGATTCATGAACAATACTGGTTCATTTGGAATGATACGATCCAAAACGTTTTAGTGACTTGAAATCGATGTAACCAGTGCGAATGTCAAATACCTGAATACTGGACAGTATAGGGGAAGTTTACTAGATTATTTTTTCTTGTAAGGGAATCAAGTAAAACGTTTCTAAATAAACATGCAATGTTTATTTAGTCGCAATGTTTCTGCAGAGCTGTGTTGTGCTGCTGCTGCAGCGGGAAATAGAATAGAATATACTTTATTAATCCCTTTGGGAGGGTCCGTCCGGGAAATTAATAAAATTATGTAAACCAGAAGTGTCAAACTCAGCAGCATATCCTTTATTGTCAAAGGGCCAGATGTTCAAAGAAATGTTTCCTCTGCTGTCTCGTTCTTGTGGTCAGAGTTGTTATAATTTGAGGAGGGGTCTCTTCTTCCATTCTCCTCTGCAAGCATCACATTTCCTTGCTGAGTTATTGCAGTGATTAAATCTGTTAAAAGCTCCAATCAATTTGTTTTGTGTTTGTTCACAGGAAACTGAAAAGGCTTTGGATATTTTTAACATCACATTGGCTAGACAACAGGCTGAAGTGGAGGTAAGTTTTCTGACTTGGCAGATTGTTTATCGTAGTATACTTGCTTTGCCTCGGTAGGTATGTATTGTATTTACAGATAAAGGAACAAAATGGAAACAGAGAGAGTCCTTTTGTAATTTTTATTCACTCACAGGATAACTCATGTCTGAGACTGATTGACTTAAAGAATAATGTATTTATTGATGAATAAATTATTTCATAACACTATATATGACATCATAGGTTTCCTTTTAGCCTATAGCTTATTACAGATGGCTAGAGAATACGAGGTGGTGCTGCCAAGGTAAATATTATTATTAATAATAATTCATATTATTAGTTATGTACTAATTAGCATAATACATCACTAACAATTTATATTATAAGGGATTTATTATGCTAATTAGTACAAGTATGTGTCCAAATTGAAACCTTACAATATTCTGGAAAACATCCTTGAACAGTGCAATACCCCTTATCAGTGGGTTGCTGGTTTGAGTTCCTTTCAACCAATCATATATGACCAAGGCCAATAAAGACTGAGCTAAAACCTGACAAATGCAGTATCATAACTTGCTCTTTGTTTCTTAATGCAGTTAGCTAGAGGTTTCAGCTGGGCATAAAATTGTGCTATAGACTGCAAATGCCTTTGTTTAGTCCAGTAGTCGTCAAATTAAACTGTTTTCTTTTGATTTCATTCATTTTTGTACAAGTTTAAAAAAATTTGAGCAACTGACATTTTTATTTCTTCCCCAGGCAAGTAAGGCAGGGTTGCGAATTTATCGTCCAGGGATAAAGATGGAGGAGGAAGAGTCTCAGGGCTGGTTAAGCTGGATGTGGAACTGGGGAGGAGAAACTAATACAACAATTAAAGAAACCAAGACTGGAGGTTAGATTTTGAAAAATTACTATATTGATGGCTTTTAAAACCATCTTAAATGGCATAAAGACACAGAATTTGTTTATATTTCTTTTATTTCGCCTTTATTTTCACTGCAGAATTCCAAAAAAAACAGATTGACATGAAATATTATTTTTGTAAAAAGATTATTTCTCTACAGTGCATTGAATTGCAAAGCTGGCATATATCAGCATGGTGTGCAGTCCCTGACAGAATTGTGGTAGCTACACAAGAGAAGGATAAAAAAAAGTGCATTTAAAAGAATACCCATCATGTCTCCACCTGCCATGAAGAATCAGAAAAAAATTCTATTAAAGGCCAAAATTAGTGGCACCGTACCGTCATCTTCCACTTATCTGGGGTTGGGTCGCGGGGGCAGCACCCTAAGAAGAGAAGCCCAGACTTCCCTCTCACCAGCCACATCTGCCAGTTCATTGGGTGGGATCCTGAAGCGTTCCCAGTTGGAAAAGATAATCTCTCCAGCGTGTCCTGGGTCTCTCCCGGGCCCTCCGACCACAGGGACGTGCCTGGTACACCTAATCAGGGAGGCGTCCAGGAGGCATCCTAACCAGATGCCTGAGCCACCTCATCTGGTTCCTCTTGACGTGGAAGGGCAGCAGCTCTACTCTGAGTCCCTCCCAGATTGTGGGCGTCTCACTCTATCTCTAAGGGAGAGGCTTGCCACCCTGCTGTAGGAGACCGTTTTTCCTGTCAAGGACGAGGACACTGTTTTCTTTAGATTGAAAAGAATATAAATTTAATAATGAAGATAAAAGAAGTTGAACATAAATCACACATTGAAACATGAAGGGACAAAACATTAAGACATACAGACATGGTACGAGGTCATAACCTGTGGAGAATATCTCCAACCTGTGACCTGTGGATCCCACAGATGTCTGGAGCTATTCTGCCACCGTCAGATAGGGGAGAATTGTTTAAAGACTTCGGTCACATGGTCACAATCTTTTTTCTAAACATTTCCCTTATTAAAAGATGATGGCCTTGCTTTGACTACAACAACCAAGGTCTTGCAGATGGTTTACCAAAGGTCAGAATTACATCAGTTTAGGAGCCTTATGGTCAGACCTTTCAGCTAGACATTAATTAAGAGCAAGGTAATTAAGTTAATACATGAAATTCCTCTACACTGCGATGGAAACTAATTTCAACCGCTTGTATTCAGGATGTTGTTCTTTCGATCACTACCCACAGCTCATGACCATAGGTTAGGATAGAAGCAAAGGTCGACCGGTAAATTGAGAGCTTCGCCCTCTGTCTCAGCTTCTTCGTCACCATGATACAAAGCCGACTTACTGCCGGCAATGCTGACCAAGCTCTGACACCGGTCATACAAGGACCGGACAACTTGTAAAAGGGGGTCCGGTACCCCATACTCCCGACGCACCCCACACAGGAGTCCCTGAGGGACACAGTCGAACACCTTCTCCGAATCCAAAAAACAGATGTAGATCGGCTGGGTGAGCGCCCATGTCCCTCCAGGACCCTGAAGAGAGTATAGAGCTGGTCTATTGCTCCTCCTCAATCTGAGGTTTGACTGTCCGGCGGACCCTCCTCTTCAGGACCCCTGAATAGACTTTGCCGGGGAGGCCGAGGTGTCGGATTCCTCCTGTAGTTGGAGCACACCCTTCGATCCCCCTTTTTTGAAGAGAGGGGACTCCCACCCTTGTCTGCGAGTCCAGGGTCACTGTCCCCAATGTCCATGGGATGCCATAGGGGCATGTCAGCCAGGACAGTCCCACAGCATCCAGAGCCATCAGTGGTAACAGGTATTTTTGTTTGATAAATCCTCAATCTGGACCTCAACATTCGGTATAGTTACATATTTTCCAATTCCAAATGAATAATTCTGAAATAAAGTATTCTTCTTCGAGTTGACATGAACATGAATTGATTCTTACATGGAAAACACATTTATTCCCTTTCTCTTAATTCCGGTTTGAATCTGGGTTTGGTTCTAGTTGGGCAGAGGGTAAATGTAGATACTTGGGTCGACTGGAACTAGGCCAAGTACACTTGTTGCTTCTTGTCTTTTCGTCTGTTTGAAGCCAATTTAACTTTTTTATTCGGAAATAAAGAGGAATCGAAACTCATGTAAATCCACCAGTATGGAAGTAGTGTGGGGCAGTCTTCACAGAAAAGAGAACAAAAGGTGCCAACATCAGAAGTATATAGAATGTTTTTCAAGGAAGGCTGGAGTACTATTT
The DNA here is from genome assembly GCA_037177515.1 of Pseudomugil tenellus. Lineage (NCBI taxonomy): Eukaryota > Metazoa > Chordata > Actinopteri > Atheriniformes > Pseudomugilidae > Pseudomugil > Pseudomugil tenellus. The sequence continues at coordinate 13,625,579 of JBAMHX010000013.1, read as the reverse complement.
TAACCAACTTTATTTTTTTTCTCACTGTTTTTTTTAAAGTTTAAATTTGCAGACGTTTGAGTAAATTGTACTCATTCTCTGTCCTCTTGGTAGTATATCAAGAAATGTTGGGTGGCTCGAGACTTTGCCACAATACTGTAGGGTTGCATAAAAGTCAGACATGAACCAAAAGCAAAAAGGAATTGTGGGAGGAAAGCAAAGCTCTGCAGGATATTTTTAATGCAACACGCTATTATTTTACTTGCTTTCCCACTCATTTCCCACATTTCTTTCTTTCTTGTCCACCATTTTGGTGTCTCAGGTTTTGATGGTCTGTTGACCCCTGCTGAGAAAGCCAAACTCTACACTGCCATTGGATACAGTGAAACAGCTGCTAACCCCAATCTGCCAAAGAATGTGAGTTCCTTCCTTTTTACACATCCACTCATTAACTAATAGTACACTTCCATTTGATTCCAAATGTACCGAAACAGTGTTATTTTTATAAAAAATGGGAAAACTTTAATGTATACTTTGAATAAATGTCCTGTTTGTTTTTAGTTCGAGGACATGAAGATCCATTTCCTCATGAAAAGATTGTCTGTGTCCATCAAAGATGACAAAGACAGAAATGAGATCATCAAGCTGACTGTAGGAGAGCTCAAGTCCACGCTCACACAGAGGCCTGGAGCACAAGCCATCAAGTTTGTCAAAATGTTTTTTTTTTTTTCATTGTTAATGTTTCTTCTTTTCTTATGAAAATGCAGAATCTTTCACTAAAAACATGACCATGTTTAATGTTTATAAAAATATAAAACTATTGTTATTGTTAAATAAGTACTAAACCTACTACCAAATACTATTTGAATACCATCACACTTTTTTCTCATTACTTTAATTTTATTTCCTTGTTTGGAACCAGGCACTCATTTTCACTTTTTCTTTCCATCAGAATCACAGCTCAGCTAAGTTTGTTTGAAGTCACTGGTTTAGCCAGTAACAGGCCTACACCAACACTACTTTCATCAAGGAAGGCAGCTACTGGTGCTGGAACCCCGCTGCTTTGGTTGCTGTTTGAGACCAACCCATTGGATGAGAGTGCTAACCAGCGGCTTCATGTTGAATCACAACCACTGGAAATCATCTATGATGCTGTGGGTGCTGTTTTTGTATGACCTTAAATATCATAAAAAAAGGTCATGTTAAATGTTCAGATTTTTTTTGTCTGTTCAGATAACTGTGAACAGCATGTCAGCATTCTTCATGCCACCTGATGACCTGCAGCTGGATGAGCTCACTAATTCAACCTTGGTGAAATTGGAACAGTTTAGGGACCGGACAGCTACTGGTGAGTTTGCACACATCTACTGCCATCAATATCTCAAGCCTGATCTCAACTCAGTGTTTACATTCCTTATTTTCAATGACCTGAGTTTTCTTGTACAGTGTTTGCAGACATCCAGCATGTCCCAGCCACTTAATCAGATTGTTGAGTTCCTGTTTATTCTGTGGAAGCCGATAATTTGACATATCTGACAGTTGTTTATTTTTTCACTGATGTTGAGATACTTTCTCTTAAAATGACATGATTTATATTCTCAATACGTGAATTCAGCTGTTAAATTTAACTTTAGTTAGTGTTCTATTAAAACTCACCAGATGAAATAAAGAAATAGATTAATAGATGTTCATTCAAATAAATAAAGCTTGTTTTTAAATCTGTTTGTTTATTATAGCTCTGTCGTTATAATCTGGGGTTACTGGTTTGAGTATGGGGCTCTTTGGGTTAATTTTAAATGTGTTGCTTATGTTTTTTCTAAGCATAATCGCAATAAGTCAAAATTTATCAAGATTAGTTAATATAGTCATCATTAAGAAAATAGTTTTGTTAGAAGTCTAAGTTTATGTAAGTTAAGTTAAGTTTATGTTTTCTTTCTATAGTGGACATAATTTGCCAAAAGTATGCATAATTACTTAATGACTCCTTATTTTTCTTCAGGTTTAATGTATGTGATCGAAACACAGAATGTTCTCGACCTCAGGATAAACCTGATGGCCTCCTACGTCATCATTCCTCAGAGTGGCTTTTACAATGGAACCCAAAACATCTTGCTGTTGGATCTTGGCCACTTTGAGGTCAGAGAGTGTCTAGTGAAAAACTTAAAATAGGCTAACCTGATCAACATATCTTTTCTTATTTGAGCAGACTTAATCTGATGTCTTAAATAAATTTACAAAGTTGTAAACTTCTACAATCCTTTTTGTTTCCCTTAGATGTCCAGTCAAAGCAGGAAGAATCTGTCTAAGCTGTCAGTGTGTTCCAACAACATTGAAGACATCATGTCCAGAGCGTACGATAGCTTTGAAGTACACCTTAGCAACCTACAGTTTCTTTACAGCAAACCAGGTACACACAATAAAAGTACATAACATGCTCAGAAAATTCTGAAAAGCTTTATATTCCGAGCTAATGGTGGGAAATAAGTGAAATCAAACTTGGATTGACCCCAGATTTATGTGACGCACATGGTTTTACTATATATGTGCAAAGATATTGCAATCAAAAAGATTTTGTTGTAGAAATGGTTGAAATACAGTTTTGAGAAAATGTCATTGCTCATAGATGGAGACTGGAAAATGGCCCGCAAACAGAAACAGTCACTGCTTCACATCCTGGAGCCTGTGGATCTGAATGTGGTTATCAGCAGGGCGATGGTTGTCAAAGACTCGCGTATGGCAAAGTAAGTGCACACGTTCTCAATTTTTAAAATGTATTTCTTGATATTTGGTCAACGGATACAGAGTCTAGCTTCTATTGAGGGGAAATATGAACCATGTATATTACAGGAATACCCTTCATTAGGCAATATGACAACACAATACTGTGGATTGCAAATAAATATACATTATTTTTCTCATTCGTGTCTTTATCTTTACTAACTTTCATTCAGTATTTTCACTGAATAGTCAGAATTTAACTTGAACAGCTCTGAGGTCTGACTTCTAGATCTTTGTACACCAAGTGAACAATTGGTTATTGGGAACATATGGAACATTTGCGTTCTCGCCTATTTGGTGTTCTGGTTTCTCTTGTTGACTGCATAATGGTCTTTTGCCACCCCCTGCGCCAACTGCATCATCTTGGTGGTATGTTCTAGGGCTTAAGAAAATATCGATATATCGTTATATTACAATGTTTTTTAAAGAGACAATATATCGATATGCAAAAGAACTGTATCAATCTTTTTATTAACATGTTTTTATTTATGAGGCAATTTTAATTTCTTTATTCATCTTGTACAAAAAAAGTGTTTTTAAAATAAAACGGGGGGAAGGTTTCTATTTTAGAAAAATATACCCCACTCCTTGTTTTTTTTTTCAGTAAGTTAACCATTTACTAGGCTGAGTTTTCTTATTATTAAATTCTAGTAAAGAAAAATTGCAATTTGTTTATTGCATCATAATCCATCCATCCATCCATTTTCTACCGCTTATTCCCGAACGGGGTCGCGGGGGGGCTGGAGCCAATCCCAGCTACA
>JBAMHX010000013.1:13588719-13599781 GCA_037177515.1 Pseudomugil tenellus | reverse complement strand
TATATTCTAAATTTCAGTACTTGTTTACTTCAAGCAGCTGACTGACATACAGATGAGCTGCTTTTTGCAGGCTCATCACTTTTTTAACCAAGTCAAAAATGAGAGCAATATGATTTGTCATGTGATTTTTTTTTTTTTTTTTTTTAAGTGAATGGGTTTTGTAAGTTTATCACAACTGTAATTTTGTGGTTATTTTATAGTAACTTAATTTTTGTTGAACAGGGGGTGTAGCAGGTGCAGCCTCGAAGATCACAGGCACCATAGCAAAGGGTATGGCTGCAGTGACCATGGATGAGGAGTTTCAGAAGAAAAGACGAGAAATTATGAACAAACAGCCTAATAGTGTAAAAGACGGGCTGACCAGGGGTGGAAAAGCACTCGTTTCTGTGAGTAAACCAGTCATTTAATGTACTTTTTATGCCATCTCTTTGTGTTCATCAGCAGACATAACTTTAATATTTCTGTTGAGTTGTTTAAGCTGATATACATCATATCTAAATAATAGAAATTGGCATGAAAGAAAATGCACTACTGGGAATGATTGTGGAATAAATAAATGGTTTGGTAATGGTAGTTTGTGTGTTTCAGGGATTTGCCAGTGGAATCACAGGGATTGTAACCAAACCTATTAAAGGTATGCTGAGACTGGCCGCTCTGGAAAATGTATTGCTGCAATAAAACAAATACTCTTATATCTAATTCATAGGACATTGGAATTTACTACTGAAATATTGAAATGGGTTTTGATCAATGCTTTTGTTTTTTTTGTGTAGGAGCCCAGAAGGAGGGTGCAGCGGGCTTCTTTAAGGGTTTTGGCAAAGGTTTGGTTGGTGCAGTAGCCCGACCTACAGGAGGCATTATTGACATGGCCAGCAGTACATTTCAAGGGATCAAGAGGTCTGTTGGTGATTGGTTGATTTTTAGTCTCTTTCTTTTGATCATGTGCTTACCAAACCAATGTTTGTGTAGATTACGCAGACTAACTTATTTTTTGCGCAGATTTGTTGTCTTTAGAAATTTCAGAGATTTATGTCTTGATTTTAGGGCTACAGAGACCTCACAAGATGTTGAATCTCTACGTCCACCTCGCTTCATACATGAAGATGGTGTCATACGCCCATATAAGGAGAGGGAGGGCGTTGGGAGTCAGATGCTTCAGGTAAGGAAGAAATCTGTCATGCGAGTCATCTTAAAATATATTTCTTTCATCCTCCTCTCTTTACCCCATCTGTTTGTCTTAATACATCTGAAACTGGTTGCAGTTTGTATTTACTGCAGCACAGCTGCAATACTCTCAATTACTGTTTGGTACCACTTGATGGATTATCTAAGTCGGTGTAGTTTTATATAAACGTTTGGGCATCCCTATGAAAGGAACACGTTGGCTTTTAATATAAAAATAAGTAACTGGCACCCATAATTTATTCAGCCAAGTTTGCAAATGTGAAAATTGTTTTTAGTACCAGTGAAATGCTCTGGATGGATGTGACAAAAATCATATTCACTGCGTGCCAACAGGAATGCTATAGAAAATGTATCTATAGATTCAGAGGTAACAAAACCTATGAATTGCACGGTTACTCGGTAAAATCAGATCAGAACTTTCTATATGACTGGAAAAGGTGCAGTGTAGTGGTGGTAAACTGTACAATGTGCTCCAGAGTCTGATCTAAAGTCTACATTAACATACAACGTGCCTGGATGATTAGTTGAGCTTGTAATCATAAGCAAGGAAGAGCATGATCCTAAATCAACTATTATAAAAGTTTTTCCAGAAGTGATCAGAATATCTATGTATATAAATTGTTCAAAGTTTTCTTTGAAACTTTGGCAGCTGTTTGGTAAAACTATGTTGATAAGCTCTTTAACATGAGCAAACTTCTAGATTTTTGTGTAGAACTTGAGTGTTTTCAGTTCTGAATCACTGAAGTTTGATTTCTGTGGCGTCATCTAGCAGTCGAGCTGGGTGGAGTGGCTTGAGCTTTCTGCTTATGAGTCTCAGGTCAGAGCTTTTGTAGCATTTTTCCAAAAATTTACAGACAGGTGACAAATTAAAAAGTTTCACCCTGATCCTGGATCACAGTGAACTTTAAAAACACCAATTCACTTTTGAAATACTACAACTGGCTTCTTTATTTCTGTATTTTATTTAATTTGTCACCACTCTGTTCACTAGCTTTAGACATGGTAGGTGTATGTCCTTGTCTTGCAGATGAAACTTTTAAACCACATTTTAACAAAAGATGAGTAATTTTATTGGAGGGCCTTTTTTAAAAGCTGGGTTTAAAGTTTTTAGAAGATTTGTTTCCCGAATTTTACGTATTTTTTTTAGTCAGTAAAGTAAAAGCTACAAAGAGAAAAGAACATACACCGAGGTCTTTCACGGAGGAGAGAAGAATTTAGATTAGATTTTAGTACCTGAGTCTTCAACTCTTTAGGGCCAGAAGTTCTCCTAATGCGACAGAATTTAATTTATTGGACTAAAAAGTTGTGATGAATTGGAGTATTAATAAGAATTTGGTAATATGATGAATATATTAATTAGTGCTTTGCAATTTTACTGGAAACCTGAAAAGCTTTAATATCTAAATCTACTTTTATCTATCAGACAAATAAACAATATGTTCTGTTAATGTTTAAGCAACAATAACATAAAGCAGGTAACTAAATGAGTTTTCTCTGAAAGTCTGAGCTGCTGTCTCATTCGAAACAAACTCTCTGCTCTGACTTTCATTCTTCTTTCTTGTCGTATCCACAGAGGCGATTGGCTTACAGTGAATGGAGTAGAACTGACTCAGAGGATGAGGATGATGAGTAAAACAGCTAGAAACCACTGTAGAGTTGACGTAGTGTAGTGTTGGTGCTGTCTTTAGTCGGTGCTAAAGTATTATTAATTTTTTAGCTTGGAAGGATTCACTAAACCAAAGAGTTCCCATTGAGGAGAAACGATGTGTCTTTTTCTGTTTTATTTAGATGTTTTGGTGTTTTCCCCTTTAGTGTATTTTATAGCTTCATCAACTCTACTTTTACCCCCACTCTTCATATTTTTCATGTCTTGTCATTACTATATGCCCATTTATGAATTCTTTTAAAAATGTTTGATCATTTTCTTTCATTTTGAATGTTTGTGTCATCACCGGAAATATTGTCTCTTAATAACATATTTCTCTTAATAAACTATATTTTAAACATCTACCTGCTATTGTCTGTTTCATCCCATATTTCATCATCGCCTCATTTCATCTCATTTAACTTTACTGCACACATTCATTTATTTTATTCAGTTTGCAATCATTTAAAAAGACTTTTTTTTACAGAATATTGTCCTTTTTATTTATGAATATAAGTTGTAACAATTGTATTTTATTCTTTCAGAAAATTGAGAATGGACGTTTTGCCAAGGATAAATACTTTGCTCATGCGGAGGTCAATAACTCGGACTTAATCATGATCACCAAGAAGTGAGTTATTGGATCATCTGAAAATTAATATCTGTTATAAACTACGCTGAGCACAAACGTTTTTTACTTTTCTCAAGGCCTCAAGAAGAAAATGATTTAATTTTGTTCTCGCAAATTTCTTTCAGTTTCTTTCACCCTGTCTTGTTATTCCAGAGTTTGTGTCAGCTTCGAATTATACCTCCCTTCACATAAGGAGTCTTTCTACACGACAAACATTTTTTACTTGCTCTTTTCCCCACCATTTATTTTCCAGGGGAATCATTTTTGTGACTAAAGGCACATTTGGCCAGCTGACCTGCGAGTGGCAGTATCTCTTTACAGAATTCACAAAGGACCCGATGATTGTAGATACCCGCAGACTTCGCATTGAGGCCGAGGTACAAAGGTTCTCATAAGTGTTATAAAAAGCAATAAATGGCTTAGATAAATATCTTCTGAATAATCTTTGAAACGTTTCGTACGTGCTGCAGGAGACCGTGAAGTCAGTGTTCCACGCCAAAGAGTTTGGGAAGATCATAAACTTCAGGTCTCCCAAGATAGCTAAAGTAAGCTGAGCATTTGGACTAAAAGTGACCAGATTAATTATTTGTCCAGCTCGTAGTCACACTGAATGATTAATCTGAAACTTCTCCTGACTTTTGTTTTCAGTGGGTTCTTGCAAAGTTGGCAGATGCCAAAGAGAAGAGCTGAATGAGAGATGAAGAGCAAGATGTACCGAACACACACAAATAGTATGTGTGTCAGTGCCTTTTAGTCTTTAATGCATGCTCGTTTTGTTTCCTTACATGTGTGAACGGTGCAAAACCTACACTGTGTCGACTGTTTGTGTGTGTTTAGTATGAACGATGTAGTGTCCTTACACATTAACAGAAGTGCTACAATGAGCTGCTCAGTTACAATACATGAGTCTATGACAGATGCATCGAATGCTTTGAAACAAACTGTTTTACTCTCTTTGCTCTGATTGCACTTCTTTTTTGCACAATAACACTAAATATTTTTGTTTGATACATGAATAAATGTCATTAGTTTACAAAAAAAAATTGTTATATTTGCTTAAATCCAACATGCTGGTTTAAATTGGAGTATTTCATACTTATGTTGCCATAAATCAAGTTTTAAACTTTCAGTCACTATTTTTAATCAATTTAATTGCCATCAATTATTTTTTTAAGTTGTTTATTGGCAGAAAACTTACAACAGAAGCTCAAATCTCTACAGTAATAATGAGGTCAAATTAACCACAACTCTTGCAGTGTATGTAATGTTGGATATTGTTCATTTTACTGGATTATTTTAAGGGGAAACAAATTTGTTAGTATGAACTTCACTTTATTATTCTCATCATTTTAGGTGATTTATTTTCTTTGACTTTTATACATTACTGCAAAAAGGACTGTTCAGTGGTTTATTTAAAAATGCATGCTATTTTTATACTGTACTTATGGATCAATCTGCTATATATTCCAATAATATAATGTTCTCTCTGTAGCCATGCTGACATCAGTGAGTATGATGATTTTTATGTTTTTATACCACATAATGCCAAACATGTTAGTGAATAATGCATAGAAAATATATTTAAAAACAAGAATGCTAATTATAGGCGGCTAATGTTTACTTTTTCATAAATGTTAAAGGTTTGCTTTTGCTTTAAGGCATATTAAAGTTTAATATAATTAAAAATTTTCTTTGCCATTCATGTTTTTCCCTTTTTGTTTTAAGGGAAAATATGCACTGTAGTGACTTTTTTTCATGTTTTCAGAAAATAAAATAAAAACTCCAAGTTTCTGTACTGTCTTTATTTATCACCTGTACAAAGAACATTTTCAGCACATCTGTTAAACTTTTCACAATATACAGTACTTGTTTTATTCATCACGACTTTAATTCATTCATAAATTAATCGCTAGGTCCTAATTTTCAAAGAACAATTGAAGTAATTGTACAAACTCCATTTCTAGAAAAGTTGGATAAAATGCTGTAAAAATGTATAGTTTTCGGCTGTTTCACTGACCTTCATATGGAAAATATAAACCAAAATAAAATCATTTTTTTTAAACATACTCAAGGAACATTGGGAGGTGGCCTAAAAACAAAGGATAGGCGTTCCAAGAATGTAGAAGTAATGCAGTTCTTGGCTGTGCAACCTGCAGACAAATAAGTGCCAGGTGAAGGGTAAAAGCAAGGGTTATTCCAAGAGATTTAATGTGCAAGTAAGAATGAGCAATACATGAACTTGCATGATGTGTGAAGCTTACATTGATGCAGTGGTGAAACTTGGAATTTTAAGGGAGAAATCGGTAATCATTAAGGCAACGACTTTCCTTTTAATGTCTGGTTATTCAGTAGGTCGGTATCAAACCCTCATTCTGTATTTATTTAACAAGCCTACCTGCAGTGTAGTTCTGCTAACAAAGACCTGATGAATGTATGAAGATTTGTTTAGATTTGTCAAGAACAGACTCACTCATGGATACGCAAAGGATGGATGGATGCTGCATTTTAAACTTTACCACCTTTTCTGGAAATGCAGTTTGGATATGACAACAAGAGAAACTCCTTGATGCTGCTGCGTAAGTCCGGCATTGTGGCTCAGTGTTTTGAAAAATAAGCGTTAAGGAGCTCTAATCAGCTGCTAAGACGAATATATTTTAAATATGTTAAAGCACTAAGACTGTACTTTTCAAGTAGTTCACAACTTTTAAGCTCCCTCCCACTCATTTTCACTTTTGTAGCACTACTTGAAAGTATAATTTACAGGATATCTGTATGCAATAGAGACAAAAATTAAAACTAAATCTATACAAAGTTACATTTTAAACATGGAAACCTACTCAGACCCCCCCTGGTTTAAGTTAAAACTGTTTTTAGGATTTTCTCATGCATTGCTAAAAAAGATGAGACCTTCCATTTTATTTAAAACCCCTTCTAGTTTACATCAGGTTGAAGTCCTTAAGGTTGGCCGTGAGGATGGTGTCTTTGACGGCCACGAAGACAAAGCGGATGTTTTCTGTGTCTGTGGCGCAGGTGAAGTGAGAGTACACCCTCTTGTCCTTGTTTGGGTTTTGATCTTGGTACATTTTCAGGATGAATTCTTGAGCTGCTACTGGATCCTGTTGGGGTCCTGAAATTTAGAGTAAATATTTTTTCATAATGTGGTTCATTATTGATTTGTTGATAAAGACAAATTTAGAAATTTCCACTTCAGAGATTTATGCTTCTTGTAAACTGTAATGCTACTTATTTCTTATGTCTTTAATTGAAATTATATGAACCACTTTAGTCCTCAAACCAAGTTGGATTGGATTTAAAATGATGAGAAACTATTATATCCAGTTGAGCAAATATAAATTCCCATAGTGGAGTTAAGACACTGTCATTGCTGCTTCAGCAATCTGAAAACTAAGTTTCTACCTTACTGACACCAACATTGGGTATCGGTCCAGTTCTGCGTGTGTACTTGATATGCATAAAAGGTTGCTGATACCACAGAATCTCATACCAACGTAACATGTTAAAGTGAATGGATCAATGCAAAGACATTCATTTGCAGTTAGTGTGTAAATTTTTAAAAGGCATCAATGCTTAAACATTATTACCCATGCTTTATTAAAAATCAAAAATTGACGTTATCTTAGTGAGAAAAGCTAATTATTGATGTATAGGTGCCTTGTGATAATAATTAACTAAATCCACCAAAAACTATTTTATCGTAAAGATTCAGACTGTTTTCACATTTAGAAGATGGCTGCAGAATAATGAATGAATTTACAGGTATTCATTAGTATTCAGTATCAGCAAGTACTCAAATGTAAATGTTCGTATTTTTACTCTGTTTAAAAAAGATATGGTATCAGTGCAGTACTAGCTTTTACTCCGTCGCTCATCGAGACCAAGAGAAGTTTAAAGGTTTAAAAGGCACCGATAAAAACCTGTTATCTTGGAAAAAAATCACATATGAATTAAAACCAACAGTGTTCACACAAACTAACCTGTGAATTCAGGAAAGTAGGTGGCTATGTGCGAGTACATAATCTTCTCGTTGAGGATGTCGGTTTTGTTGAGGAAAAGAATGACGGAGGACTTCTCAAACCAAGGGTAGGTGATGATGGTTTTGAACAGGGCTTTGCTCTCCTCCATGCGATTCTGCGATTTGTTTGCGACAGAAAGAAATGCTGTCGAGCGCACATTTTAAGGGATCAACATGGCTTCACGTGGAAAATGACTGTACTCACCTCGTTGTCACACTCGGCCAGGACCTGGTCATATTCACTGAGAGCCACCAGGAAGATTATGGAGGTGACATTCTCAAAGCAGTGGATCCACTTCCTTCTTTCTGACCTCTGACCTCCCACATCTACCATTCTGTCATGGAAGCAGACATGTCATGACATGTCATGTCAGGCAGCTGTGACGTCTGTGTCTGATGAAATAAAACCATAACAGCGCCGTATGCGGCGCCTCACCTGAATATGACGTTCTCCATGTCAAAGGGGTACTCGATGATACCTGTGGTGGGCACTCGGACTCTGAGGATGTCCTGAAGATCTGGTAAATAAGAAGGTTCAGCAATCCGATCCAGGTCAGTGAGATAGCTGAAAAATGTCAAAATTTGTTTATTTTTTAAACCTTTTGAAAGTCCAAAGCTTATAATGAAATGCAAAAGTTGTCCTGAGTTTTGGTCAGATGACATTGCTTTGAAAATCTTTTCTAAAGTTAAAAAGCACAACCCAGCGAGCATATCACATCTGTGTGTGGATGTTATCTTTACAAGATGTGCAGGGATGATTTTTAGAACAGTTTAGATTGCTTTAAGTCAAGTACATTTAAAAAAGTGGGTCTTTATTACAAATAAAACTGATCTGCTCCCTAATTGAATATCGAGGAATATTTGTGCGTAGCTAGATTTTCTAGGCAATAGATAAGGAAAAAGTTTCAGTATCATAAATGGGTTACATTTAATTACATGATTATACTTTAATCAGGATTTGCATTTTCAAAAATATATATATAAAAAGAAGAAGCTGAATATTGTTTTTCTCTTTGTTTTTATTTTCATTAGCTTCACAGAAAATGTTTTCATTATTATCATTGGTGTAAAACTTTGTTTCACTTTGTGTTCAGGCATCAGTTTGGTCAGCAATATGTATGCAGGCTGTGCAACATGAAAGTTGTATGTCTGTATTCTCACTATTTGGTGGAGTCAGACAACTGGTACTCTCTGCGCCTGTCATAACACTCCTGTACGCCTGCATCTTTCCACAGATTCCTGATGGCCATCGCAAGGTTTTGATCTAACTCCTCTACTTTGTCCACTTCCACCTCCAGGACTGAATCCGCTTGAGCCTGTGAACAAAGACAATCACATAACAGCAGTTCAGATTCATTTTACATGTCTGTTCCTTTAAATTCTAAAAGATATCTAATCTACAAAATGATGTAACTGCAAAACTGTTACTGGAGCAAAGCCGGTTTTGATTTTCTACCTGGTTCTGGGGATCACCAAAGGATATACCGAGTGCCCCCATGGCTCGGATCATGGTCTGCATTGATGTGTAGATGTTCTGGTAGACAAGCTTAGCGTAGCTCCTTTTGTCCTCATCTGTGTATCCTCCCCCATGAATGATCCTCATTTGTTTGATAAAGGTGCTCTTTCCACTCTCACCGGTTCCTGTGAGACACAAAAAGGATAACTCACAACAAGGTTTAGAGGTGCAGGAGGAGACGTTTGTGCCGGGTATGTGGTGACACGGGGGTGGAGAGCACAGGTACCATAAAGCTGATTGATGTGACTTGCAAAATAAGTTCAACACTATTAGTTTGTGAGCACTATTAAAACTTACAAACACATATATGTCAGCAGCGAATATGCTAAGTTTACTTTAAATCAGCTTCACTTCACAAATGAGCTTCTATCTTTAACAGGAAAATTCTGAGCAGCAGAGCATTAAATCACACGTTCCTCTATGTTAAAGCAGGTTTCTCTGTCAGTCCAGCAAGACCTCTGCACTTATCGGGTCAGAAAGTGCATCGCTCTGGAGTTTTAGTCAAATAAATATAGTTTTTATGTCAAGAAATGGCAGTTGTTTACCATGTTATGTGTTAGTGAAATTGAACAGCACCATACTAAATCTATCCTAACTTCAGCTTTGCAGTGTTCAGTGAAATAAATAGTAACAGAAGTATAAGCAGCAGAGGAAACTTTCTGTATAATAAGGCAGATTAGAGACAGATTATTAGAATCGGAAATGGTTATTGTCATTGAACCAAAAAAAATTACTTGCAGTACAACGCGTCCTATGTTTTGTCATAGGGTTTATCAAGAAGTAGAGCCTACTTTGCAAAATGTTCTGATTTCTCTTCCCGGAGCCATCAAAGCAACACTGACAAGTTCGAGTTGTCCGATTTGAAAATAAGGCAAATACTAATAAAAAAAAATGTAAGTATATAGTAACCAACACAACAAAGGAACCGGGTGCAAGATTTTTTAAAGACGCTTTATAGTGGAGCAGTTTACAAACATAAAAATATGTTATTCCTAATGACACTTGCTTTTATAAAATTAAACAACTGGTTTAGTCTTAAACTGAGTGTTGAAGTTTAACGCTTAAAGTAAAAAGTAATTACAGCTGCCAAGAAAAATACAGAAATACGTTGAAGCTTGTGTGTGAGGATTTACATTTCCTGCAACTGTTTAAAAATCCATAAATCAGTCTGCACGGTGTTTGTTACCCAGCATCAAGACAAAATAAAGAAATAACAAATAAACATCTGTGAATTAGCTTAACTCCTAACTTGTTTATGCAGAAAAACACAGGCAAACTAAACTATTTGAATGTGCATTTGACTGCCAAAAGGACACCTGGAAGTCAATATTTAAGTCAATTTATTCCAAGCTGTATTCTGTTGAAATCTCCAGCACAGGTTGTTTCCATGCAGTGACTTCATCCTGGACTGCACCGTGCATCTTTTCGAATTACCTTTTGACTAGTATCCAAAACATCTGAAAGATTAAGGCTACTGGAAAATACCAGACACGTAAAATCACATTTGTCAATATCTGCACTTACATATTACTTTACTGGGAGTTTACAAATATACAAAAGTGTTTTCACGAAATAATAAATAATAGTAGATGATAATAGTTCTCTGTATGTGTCTTTCAAGAGCCTTAAGGAGACTTCACAACAACTATCCGGGAATACATTACCAGCCCTGCAGTACAAGCAACCATGTTTAACACAAACTGTTTTCCCTCAAACATGGTCTAGAAGCACTACAGTCCAGCCACGTCCTGACGGAAAACTCAGACCCATGTACATATTTATTATACACTTGTATTTGTGTTGCACTGCTTACAGCAGTTTTGTAGAGTCTTGACTGTTTTGCATGGCATCCTGAACACCCAAGACTTTACATCTTAGCAAATCAGGTTTAGACAAATTCTCTGCATTTGAATGTGCGTTGTTTACAAGTCAAGTTTCTTGGTGATGAGGTGCATCTCAGCAGGTAAGACGGGGGGAGACAAGATTCTGCTTTTCTTAAGAATATGAATTCTTAAAAATATTCTTGAGAGTATGTAAGTATATATATATATA
>JBAMHX010000013.1:13566019-13581119 GCA_037177515.1 Pseudomugil tenellus | reverse complement strand
TATATCTGAGAAAGCTTGAGAGAGATGTATGTACAATGGTTATAGCATTTATAATTGCACTATGCCTCAATAAATGTCATTTACAGGCTTATGTTCTACAGAACTGTTACAAAAAACTCTCAAAGTAACTTGGGAATGTAAGTTACAAAAAGTGCCAATTATAAACGAGGAGGGATTACTTTGGTACAAACTGAACATCATCACTCTGCCCGTTAACACAGCGACTAGCCAAAGTTACTCTGCACTGCTATTCACCTACCACAGTCAAGACAGCCGGGCTGTGATTGGACAATAACAAAGATACAGCTAAACTCTGTTAAAGGAAGGAAGGAAAAAAAGAGAGATAGGAGAGAGATTTGAAGGAGAGGTTTTTTTTTTGGGTGGGGGGGATTGCCATGCGCAAGACTTTTAGAGCAGTTCAGTGCGCTTGAGTAGCTGCGTCCGCTTCAGCCTACTAACCAAGTGTAGCTTCTGTCAGTCCATGCTGTGTGGGTTAGAGTGCAGTATTGTGGGGGGGTGGGGGGGCTTCCACAGACTTTAAATACTTTTAAACCTGCAGGAATAAGGTGGGTGATTAATACATTAGTCAGTTCATTCTGTGCTAACAGCCCTGCTCTCTGCGTTCTTCAGCACTTCTCGTTTCATTGAAGTAGTTAACACGGCAGAGCAGAGTCAGGGGCTCGAGTTGTTTTGGCATTGGCAGTAAACATACACATCACCGTAATAAAAAGCATTAATGTGACATAGTTGAACATAATCATTTAATAACTTTGCCTTGTGAATCCGCATCCCTGTTCCCTTCAGTCTGTGCAAAGTGGCTACCGTCAACTTCGTTCCCCTTTGACATGAAAGAGCAGCTGTGAGTTTCCCCATCTCCTTGTGCAGGAAACATCTTTAAAGCCAGTTTCACAGTCAAGAACTTCATGGTTATGATATACCACAAGCCTATCACGTGGGAAGAGACTATTAACACTTGTGTACAGGGAATGTGACTCCACAGTCACATCTACTGAAATTGTACCAAAGTATATGCAATAATAATATAATGATAATTGAAGCTAATATCAAATCAATCTGAAATAATTTAAAAATCACAGTTTATGCCTACTTAACAGACTTGCCAATCAAAGCAAAGAGAAATTTACAATTACAGATCTGTTACATCACTTCCTGTTGGGCAAAGCCCTTGATGAAGTCTCAAAAAGAAGTGACAATAGGGAGGGTTAAAAAAAAGGAAGGGAAATCCCTTTCTTGTTTATAAAAAATGGCAGGAGGGAGGGAGCATGCTGCATTTATTATCAGCTTATTCCCCAACTCTTGCAAATATCCTGGCCCTCCCCGCTTCACATCATCTCCTTAAATAGCAAGATAACATTTACTTTGTTCACCCCTCGGGGACCAAGAGGCCAACAAATGGCAAATAAATTAGTATTATGCAACCATTACATCTTATTTTCCTCTGATATTTTCCGTGTGTGTACATCATCTATTCTTCACAGAATGCGTCAGTCATGGTGTGTTGAGGGTCTGCAGCCAGGCGCCCTGCCGCGCTCTACACCAGGTTGTACTCCTTTAGGTTGAGCTGCAGGATGGTGTCCTTGACAGCGGCGAAGACAAAACGGATGTTCTCTGTGTCGGTGGCACAGGTGAAGTGAGAGTAGATGATCTTATCGCTGTCTGGATTCAGATCCACAAACATCTTTAGGATGAATTCTCGAGCTGCTTGGGCATCCCTCTGTGGACCTAGAAATTGAAGAATAGGGCCAAATGTGAGGATTTAAAGGCACATTCCCTTCATTTATAGCTATAATTATAAAAGAGTTACATTTGTAGAGAAACATAGTTCTTTTGCAAACATCCTGTCCACAGATGTGAAGCACAAAACTGTGTGCAAGAAACTCTGAAGTTGCAAATTTTGCCCCAGTCTTTATCCCGCTATCTTATTGGATGGTGACCAATCAAACTGTCCAATCAGAGAGCTGATGACTTCTTTCCTACACCACAGCTGCAGGCTCTAAAAGGGGAGTACTGGTAGATACTTGCAAGTGTGAGCAGAGTGGTTTGTTAAAGGGCACTTGGGTGCAACAATCTCAGAGAAAAGGAATTTTGTATCATTACAAGATGAAACTATTTTTTTTGTTGCACCTGCAGCTTGAAGCTGGAACTGAGAAATATTAATTTATCACATTTACTTTGAGAACACACTCGCAACACCGCCCATCTCTAAAATATAACTACACCCCTCTAAGAACCTACAGCTGTGCGGGAAGAACAGGAACCTGTCTGCTCTCCGACTGGATAGTGGCCAATCAAACTGTCTAATCCGGAAGAGGTATAAAGCCTGGGCAAAAATCGCAAACTTCAGAGTTTTGCTTTGCATCTGTGGACATGATGTTTGCAAAAGAACTTCTATTCCAAAAAAATGCTTTAATTTTCTGTACATTTACTAATGTGAATGTTTTGGGCAGATTCTTTGTGCAGGATGATGAAACCTGGTTTGCAAATATAAACTCTGAAATTATTTGCACACATTTACTCAAAGTCACTGACTTGAGCTCATAAACTTTCATTTAAAAATCTGCACAATAAAATCTCAGCTGGGAGACTTCTTGTCATTTTTTCCACCTTCAAGAGTCAAACAAATTTATTTCAACAACTTTCCAAGCAGAAAAGCTTTGAAAACATCTCCAAAGGAAGTCATTAATGTTTGGTTTCCAGGTGGCGCGACTCACCATCGTACTCGGGGAAGTAGTCGACCAGATGAGAGTACATGATCTTCTCTTCCAGCAGGTCTTTCTTGTTGAGAAACAGGATGACTGAAGAGTTTTGGAACCAGGGATATGTGATTATCGTCCTGAACAGAGCTTTACTCTCCTCCATCCGGTTCTACACAGGGGGTGTGAACGGATGTGAGTGATTTAGTGAAAAGGTAACAGAGACAAAAAAAGAAGTCAAGGAGTGACCTTTATTGGCTAAATTAAACCAGTTTATCATCCTCTTAATAAAAGATTTGAATAAATGTTTACCAGTAAAAAAGAGAAAAGTGCAGCTATGTTGTTTAGTGTTTAACTGAACAAAATTTTGCAGTAAAATAAAGCTTTATTAAAATAAATCTTCATTCTATAAAAAAAGAAAATAAATCAGATCCAATGACATGAGAATATGACAAGAGCTGAATAGTCCCCTTGCTGTGTAATATGAAGGCTTGAAGCAACGCACATGATTACACACTGGCTCATGAATCCACTTTTGATAAAGTAACACACATGCTATATCCTCTCCAGAAGGAGATGTGGCCTGACATTCACAACAGCTGGCTGATCAATGTTTTCCAAATGGGAGAAGAGGTGCAAATCCAAGCAGAATGAGAATTTGATTTCTGTTGTTTTCCATCCGAAACAACTGAAGTTCTGCTTCGAATGAGACATTAAAAAGCTTTTCCAAGCATCCCATAAACAATCAGTTTGATGTTAAACCTTTTTTAAATACAGAGAAGATGAATCACCTCATTATCTGATTCCACTAAGACTTGGTCGTACTCGCTGAGCGCAACCAGGAACATGATGGATGTGACGTTCTCAAAGCAGTGAATCCACTTCCTCCTCTCAGACCTCTGACCTCCAACATCCACCATCCTGTTGAGGAAGCACCAGGAGAGAGAAGTGAGTCACTGACCCCAATGGAAAAAATGTTCCCATGTGCCAAACTGTTGAAAGGCTTTGTCCAGTGGGGTGCACATTCCTCTTTGCTATTATTTTGGATGTTATTATCAACTCCCTCACAGCTGCCATGAAGGTAAAAGTTGGTCTTTTTAATATGGGAGAAAGTGAGGATTTGATGTTGTGAAGCCCCTAGTGGATGCAGGGTAAACTGCAATTTTTGGCACTTCTGCACAGGCTTGACTTTTTTCTTACGGAAGTTACCGCTCGGTTTCAGCAATCAGCACAAAAAGAACTTCACTGGTAGTTTAAAAAGGAGAATTGGAAACAAAAAACATTTTTTTTGTCTGGTAAGCATCTGAGCCTGGTGGATATTTGTTGTTTAATTACCAACGGTCATCTTCCACTGTCTCTGGACATTATATTCTTTATTAACGGGGTAGATGCTGAGATTTCTTTCTGCAGACATACACCTGAGCATCCCGTTATTGTCCATCTTGTTAAATATTGTTCTGTTTTCTCCTTTCAAGGCTCACAGCTGGTGTTTTATTCCAGATATATGGAGCATAGTTTAATGACACATGGTTTAAGTAAGTAAGTATTTACTCTGCAGGTAAGTCCCTGACCGAATCGCGACCTGTGGAATTAAGGAACCAGGAATTGTGGAATTAAGACAATTTCAGGAATGTATTACTCCAAAGTGAATGCAAGCTGTTTTTTTTATTTTATTTACTCATTTAATTGATTATTTAACGACTATATTTATTACTCCACATTTAAACTAAGAAGGAAGCCACAGTTTTAAGTTTTCAGGGAATGTTTGTTCCCCAACAACCAGTGGCACTGCTACAGATGTCCAACAGCTCTACATTTTCTTCCTCAACAGTACCTGCCTGCAACATCAAAAAACTCAGTAACGTCTCCACCCTAGCAGCATTTTTCCTCTTCATGTTACCTCATCATGACCTGATCACCTCTGCTTCTGATTGTCAGACATTGAAAGAGATTTGTCGTCTTCGCGCACACACACAAAACGGCACTTTGTTGCTCTTTGCGAAGCTTAAACATCTCCACTTATTACTGCATGTCCGACTGATCACTGAGCAGTGGGTTAACCATGCGCAGATCTATATTTTCAGTTTTTGCTGTACATCTATGTTCCTACCCTCACCTAAGGTCACAAACTGAGTACGGACTGAAAGAACAGTACAGTACAGATTATATCTCTGGGAACACCTTGGGACCCCCCCTTGTGAGCTGGCAAATGCAGCCGGAGAGAGGAATGGTCTTTCCTTCCTAAACTGTTGCTCCCACGACCCGACCATGGACAAGCAGCAGAAAATGGATGGATGAATGTTTTCACCGTCAACTTCTTTGAATGTGACATTTTCATAGGAAGCCAGTGTCTTTGGTCTTCCATCATGAGTTTAAACTACACTGCTGTGTAGCTTAGTCGCTGCAAGTAAATAGTTATTTTACTTTTTTGAGTAGATAAGCAGTTGGCCAGTCCAAGTTCACTGCTGGGTTATGGGCCATTAGCTGAAAAGCTCTGCTTGTGATCATCTGTGTGAAAGGTCAAGTGTGGCATTAAGTTGTGAATCTTAATATCTCTGTAATACTGAAAGTGTGAACACAGATGGAGAGCTCTGTGGAATTTTCTTGAAAACTGAAAGTGAAACTCATTTTACAAAGTTGCACATTCACTTATTCAATAAAGCTTTCTACTTCAAAACACTTGCAAAAGAAGAAGCGAGTGTTTAAAAGAGAATGTGCTTTAAACGCAGAAGTGAAGCAATACTACAATAGGTGGGGGTTTTCCATCAACACTTCCAAGAATTTCTTCTAACTGAAACGTATTCGCCGACGACAAAAACAAAAAGCAGTATATCTGCGTGGTTTGCCTTTCCGCCCCATCGCAAGCTTAGCCACACTTTGCCTGCAGGGTATGTTCCACCAATCCGACGCATTCTCCAACACATAGCCCCGCCCATTTAGAATGCTGTGAAATCTGAAGACCTTGCGAATCCCAATAAATAACTGATCTCACCTGAATATGACGCTCTGAAGATCAAATGGGTACTCAATAATGCCAGTGGTGGGGACTCGGACCCTCAACACATCTTGCTGGGTGGGAAGATAGGCGGGTTCAGCAATGCGGTCCAGCGCGTTCAGATAACTACAGAGACACAAAATAAAAACAATCCGGGATATGTTAACATTGGAAAGCCTCCGCATTAATTTAGTGTCTGAAGTGTGGATTTTAATGGAACTGTTTTAATTTAGCTCACTATTTAGTGGAGTCCGAGAGCTGGTACTCCCTCCTTCGATCGTAACACTCCTGGATACCTGGGTCATTCCACAAGCTCTTGATTGCATCTACGTAAGGATTCTCAAACCTGAAGACTTTTTCTACATCAACCTCTCTCACAATGTTGGCGTTACCCTGATGAGAAACACAACCAAAACGTTTATGAAACAGCACAACCTATAAACAAAAACGTCTTCAATAACATTAAAAAAAATTTCCTGCACAAGCTGGCAGTCCTAATTATCAATGCTTTAGTTTTCTCACTTATTGATATTTTCTACAACCAGAAATGACTTTGCACCCCCAGGCTCAGCATGGACCTAATATCCAAAGCTCAAATCCCACAGGAGATTTTAAGAAAGATTTGCTGCCCCAGATTCTTTTTTCCCTTGCTCCATGTTAGAGACCAACATGGGCCTCACTGCAGAAACAGTTTCACACACAGATTCAATACTTGATGTATAGTTTGTGATAAGACTGAAGAGCAGACATTTCCCCCTCAGCAAGGCTGACTAAATAACATACTTTATGTTAAGAGACATTTTTAACCACATCAACAAATTCAATATGAAACATTCCCACATGTGCAATAGGAAGCAGTGCAGTGCTTTGACAGGCCACTTTAAAATAGAAAGCTGTTGCGATAATACATTAGCATCAAGGCTTATTGGTAAATACTGGTCATGGCAGCCGTCCAAGAGATCAATATCTAACTCTCATTCATCAACCACCCATTTTAAAAACAGGACAATAAATGCATGTTGATATATAATGAGCTAGGTTAAAACAAGTACACAGATAATTTTACATATCTAAGAATATGTATAAAATATTATAATAAAACATAGTAATATGTTAAAAATTACTGTGGGAAAAAACAGTCAATCACCTTTAATGTCAGCATGGATACACATCAGTGAGGTTAAACTGTTAATACAGACCTTAAAGGCCGCAGCTAGAGATAAAATGTGATTTCATTTTACAACATGAAGAACTTACAGAGTCAGCTACACGATCTGAACCACAACTAGGAAATGCATAATAATGTGATGATGGTGATTGCTTCTCTAATGGATCGGTTGAAAGAGCTTGGTAATCTACGGAAGTATTACAGTAAAAGACCAAGAAGACAGTAAAAACACACACTGGCAGGTTTCAATTTCACTTCCTTTGTGATGTCAGTGCTCTTTGTCAAACCAACACTTCCCATTGGCACCTTAAATAAAAAGATGAATGCATGCATTGTACAGCCAGCAGCACAAATAATTCCATCTGCAAAGTCAGCATCTGCACCTATCAATCGTTAATTAAACCCAAATGTGGATGAGTTTTCCATTCAGTAATTAAATCCTGGCAGGCTGTGTGTTATGCTGCTCTGCAGTATGACAATATTTCAAAAAGTCAATATTTTTTCTTTATAAAATCAATAAATAAGCTGTTAATGGAGCATTATTAGCATGTTTCTTTCTGAAATTTACTACTGACTGATGATGAGAATTTGCTGTTAATAACAAACCAAAAGGAAATAAAAAAATTACCTTCCCAACTCTGATGTACACATCAACATCAAAGAGAGGAATACGATTTTAAGTAACAGCTTGGAGGAGATTGATGACAATAATTGATGAACAATAATTCGAGCTGAGTACTGGGAAGGAACCCAACAGCTCACTGAATTACATATATCCAGATTCAAGGAATCAAACTAAATGACACTGTTGCGGCTTTTTTCCTAAAGCCGCTGAGAGATGTTGGGTTCTCTCATATTCGGGAGACGCTTCCTCCTATAGGCTCAAAGAGACGCTGGATCAAAGATGCATTTTTCATAGTTTATTTACACCAGTTATCAGTGTTTAGTTTAACCTTTAATAATGTGCATACTGATGATAGACTTCAAATTAAGCCGGAATTTTTGCAAAGAAAAAAAAAGGGAAATACATAGATAAAAGACTAAAAGTGGTCAACAGAAATTATGGCAACCCAAGCTGCCTCTCCCCAGACATTTTCCCAAGTCAAGGTGTATCTTTTAAAGCTTTCTATCACCCACACACCAAACCGCGCCCACATGAACACATACTAACACCACACACACACCTACTGACACCTGACCACACCCACAAACACACATACATAGGCATTGTTTGTTTTGAGTCGATACCATTTTCTGACACCAGAATATATGTTCATTGAAGTCATTTAACATAGTTTTAAGTTTAAAATGAGCATAATATTAATGATCTTACTGAAACGCACACAGATAAACGTACAAGGGACAGAAAAATATAGCTTTATAATTTCCTTTGGCCTTACTCTTAAACTTCATAACCACTATTATAATAGATCATATGCAGATTGCTAAGCACGGAGGATAGAAGTGGTCGACTAGAAATATTGTAGAATGAATAAAAAAAACTGCCATTTGCGTTGTTATCGTGTTTAAAGAAACCAAAACAAACAAAATAAAACAGCGCTTTCAGCATCAATTTTAATGAGCATATGCATAAAAATGGGAAGTGAAAGCATGTTTACAGACGGACAATCCAGCACAACACATAAACAAAGCTGTCAAGCGTGGTCTCATTTTAAAACTTACTGCTCGTCTTATCTAATACACACTGGAAGGACAGGTGTCAGTGGTCTGGCTTTCTCGTTTGACTGCCTGCTGCAGTCTGCTATATTCCAAATTTAATGCATAAGGAAAGAAAAGAAAATTGTGAGATTGAAACTAATTCCTGTTAGACATTCTCAAGTTTAGTGGCTTTAGCTGTTCACTGAAAGTCAAGAAAAACAACATCTAAACAAATAAACATCTAACAAGGTTGTAGAGAACTTGAAAACACATCATCTGAATTGGCCACAAGAAGTGTTCCCAAGGCGACAAGTTCTACACATTTCATTTGTTAAAGAGTAAAAGGATCAAACTAGGCAAGGCAAGTTTATTTGTATAACAAACAATTTAAAGTGCTTTACATAAGTGCTCTTTCTGGGAGAAATAATCAGGTCCAGGTCAAACTACACATAAGAGGTCACGACAACAGCTAGTGAATCTAGTAAGGTCAATAAGGTCAGCGAACATAAAAGCACAAAGAAAGACAAACAAACACTGAAGTAATGATCAAATTTGGCTGAGTAGAGTCGGCTGCATTCTTCTTGTTGGTTTGCATATGTGTGTGTTTGTTTGCATATGCAGAATGTACATGTGAATTTGAGTGCACGCAAAACATGCAAGCGCACACAAATATACAAAGGGTGTGATGGAGCAGTAGAGTTCTTTAAGGACACAGGAAGTGTAAAAAACAGGACGACAGGAAATGATTATGGATGACTGTTCCCAACAAGATAGACAGCACTCTAAAAATATGCAACGTACTCTGCCCATTTTGTAGAGACTTACTCACATTGTCTTCCAACTCTTCGTTGCTCTTACAGGAAATGGATTTACATGGTCTGAGTGAAAAAGACATCAGTTACCTTGTTGTGCTCGTATTTGTAAGGGATCTTAAGAGTCTCCATGGCTCGAATCATCGCCTGCATGGCCGTGAAGATGTTCTGATAGACCAATTTGGTGAAACCCCTTTTGTCTTCATCGGAGTAACCAGCGCCATGGATAATTCTC
Organism: Pseudomugil tenellus; assembly: GCA_037177515.1. Taxonomy (NCBI): domain Eukaryota; kingdom Metazoa; phylum Chordata; class Actinopteri; order Atheriniformes; family Pseudomugilidae; genus Pseudomugil; species Pseudomugil tenellus. The sequence continues at coordinate 13,571,536 of JBAMHX010000013.1, read as the reverse complement.
ATCTGTTTGATGAATGTGCTCTTCCCACTTTCCCCAGTGCCTGAGAAAGCAGACAGGAACAAAGAGTTTGTTTATTTAGTAGATTTGTGCTGCGTTCCATTCAACAACACAACACATTTAATTGAGTATATCAGTACTCGTGCCCTTCAAATCAACATTCAGCCACTTTGAATTTGCCTGGACCTCTCTGAGCATAGCAAACACATATGAAATACTGTAACAATTCTTTATTATATGATTAGTCAGTGTATGAGCGGCATTATCTGTCAACGTTGATAGACAATTTAATTTTATATCCCCGAGAAATATTGTTGTGATGAATGCAATATCTGCACAAAGAGACATTTGTGTGTTACTTTGAATTATTGAAAAAGTTGGATTGCATTTTAAATCATTCCTATGGTTGTGTCTGTGCAGGCTGTGTAGCTAAACAATCAGGACAGACTCGGGTGTTCTTTGGGTCCAATACTCTTCCATTTAAAAATCTTTTTTACTTTTTATACATACTTCATAACCTTTACTTCTTTAAAGCCTTGGCTCCCTTCCTTCAAAGACTGGTCATTTACTGCAGTCAGATTTCAAGTATCAACCTCCTGCCCCACCTCTCTGCTGAAATATGGTCCTTCCAGCCAACAGAAAAAATGGTGACCTTGAGAGTTCAACACAGTATTCAACGAACCAGTGGGTGGCGCCATTTTGTCCATGTTCAATTCTAAAAGTACACAGAGAAAAATGGCACTTTGCCAACAGTTTCATGGTAAATTTAATGACACAAAGCTAGGATTCAAGTATATGCCAAAGGCAAGAGAACACATTCAGAGAAAAAACTGCTCTCACAAAGCTCCTGCTAGTTGCCTACATACACATCCAACAGGGAAAATGTGCTTTTGTCCGCTATTAAAACTAGGGGGGGGTCTGACTTATTGGCAGCTTAGTCCTTCATTTTCCGCAACGAGTTAGTAAATGGGTCTGAGGAAGTTTAAACACAGAGTTAACCAGAGCAATATCTCCCTACTGTGTCTGAAAAGATTTGTAAGAGTGGAGCTGTGGAGCAGTAAGGAAATACAATAAACTTTCCAGAAAAATTAAAAGCACAAAACAAAAAGACTCTTTAGTTGTGTGATCATTCCCTAGAGTTTAATTACTATGATAAATTCTTTTTGCATTGCAGTCATTTGATCCAACGGTAGAATCAAAATTATTACAATAGAGTAAACTTTCCCATTAGAGTAAATGAAAATTAATTTCTACAAACATGCAAAATATAAAATTAAGAGAGGAAAGTTAATTTACTCATATTATTAAGTGTGGGCTACTTTCCTCTCAGCCTGTTTGTTTGCTCTGGTGACAGACCAAGAAACACATTGCTCTCTCCTCAGTGAAAATATATTTGGGTGTGAAGAACGAGCAGTAGACTAGTCCACTTAGAAACTTGGCAGATTAGCTGCACAGACCAACTTTACCTCACTTCGACCTCGAAAAGCGTGTAGCGCCCTTTGCACTATAAGCCTGTTTCATTGCAAGTAACCTCTGCTGCAGGGCAACAAAGTACCGTCCGAGCTACTGCTCCACTATTATGATGTCTGGAGGAACTGACTTTGCTCTGTGGATGCTAATTTAGATGTCTGACATGAACAGAAAAAGCAGTAATGATGAAATTGAAATTAGCACACAGTTACTCAATGTGCTCCTCAGGCAAGTACTTCAGCCTAAAGGCCTAAACACACTGCACCTAAAAACAGCCTGCCCCATTATTTTCAATGTCCAAGCTCAGCACTGTCACACACTAAACAAGTTATCTAAAGTGTGGATGGTGACAACAGACACCTCTTTTCTTTAACTTGCTACTTCTAGAGAAACACTCAACAACAAAAATAAAAAATAAAAAGATTTCACCTCAATGGAGAATGCAGATAATTGCTGAGATTAAGAAATTTCCAAAGCAATATGATTCAGAATCCTGTCATTAACAATGCTAAGAGATTAACTTGATTAGCCAGACACACATCCCTGAAGACTGTTGACATGCAAACTCTGATTCATGTATGAAGTAGTACGTGACGCAAGCCATGACCCTCCATACTGTAGTCAAGCAGTGCAATTCCAGCTGTAAAGTCTTATTTAAAATGACTATTTGATTTTATTTTATAATTTTGAAAATTAAATCAAACTTACATTGCCATTTCTCCACAAACAGAATTAAAGATATTACAATAAATCATTTTGTTTTCCATATGCAAGAGAAAATGTCACCTGCTCACAAGTTTTTATCATTTTATTATATCTCAGATTCATAGTAGCTACAAACCCTGATGAGATGGTGCGAGTTCTTTGTATAACTATATAATTCACCTTAATAGCAAGTAATATTTGTTGCAGACTAAAGAGTGATTTAATGGATTAGTTGCAAATTTGCACCTCCATCTGACCGCCTGCTGTAGCTGGTGGATCTCAATGGTGTGAACAGTCTAAACTGTTTTCACTGAATAAAAAAGCAAATAGTTTATAATTTTATATGCTGGTGTTTGTTTAGCTTCTTTATGATGTAAATGAAATGTTGGCTGTTTGAGACCATCATCAGTCAAAATACAATAGTTTTTTCTTTTTATCTCTATTAACATAAAAAATCATTGTAAAACCATTGGATTGAGGTTAGAAATTTCCCCGTACAGCGTCTCTATAACTATATTAGGTTTTATTGGAGTTCTGATCTCTTCCTGCTTTTCAAAAACAAAGTGTGATACTTATTAACAAGACCGCAATATTTCATAAAAGAAATCCCAAGCCTTAAAAAAAATCTGACAGCTTTATAGCTGTTTGGCAATTTCCAAATAACCGATTTAGGATCGTACGACCTCACGTGGATGCTAATAAACTGTTTTATCAAACAAACAAGTTCAACTGAAAGACATCAGAGATAAACATGAATGCAAGGTTTAAATGTCTGCTGACTAACAGTGGCAACAGAGTTGCAATCTAAATCAATTCTGTAGTCTGGAATTAACTCGTGTTTGAAGTTGACTTTTATGGATCAGCATCACATCTGGAAGAAACCATGGCAAGCCTCAGGACTCAAGAATACAGTCCCACTTAAACATGGAGCAGCTTGTGTTCTTTCTTTCTTTTCTTGTCTTTTTTTCCCCTTCTGTCAGCGGAAAACCTTTCATGCTTAAGTTATGGATTTCAACATAAATCCACCACAGACAGCATCTGCAGGGGTTATGCAGTGATGCCTGCAGCTGAATTTTAAAACCAAATTCACAAGTTAGGAGCAGAACAACTTAGTGCCATGATCTCAGCCCCTCTTTTAGAACAGTAAAGTTTTCACTTTACCCTTTTAGGTAAACATTGCTATATCTGTGTCCACAGAGCTAAATCTTGTCAACATTTTCTGCCCTGCTCCTGACTTAGGTTTAACAAAGTTCAAATGAGATGGGAAGTGCTACAGTATACCCCCTTTCAGACTGACCCCGTTACGTCGACATTACGCGGACATTGTCTTTTCGACCCTCATGTCTGAAAGGTACAGTTCAGACATTACGTGGGTAGATCAACGCAGATATTTACCGGTTGAAGACCTAGTACAATGTCTGCTAAATTACCTCTTGTTCAGACATGCAGGTTAATTTGCGGACATTAACCTGAGAGGGAGGAAGGGGTAGATTTGAGGGCGAATGCCAATGCGCGAAGCGATGACGTATATCAGCTTATGTAACACGACATTTCCTACAAAATGTAAACAAGAAAGACTAGAACCTAACGTGAGAGATAATACAATGGCAAGCAACCGGCGAGACAACGAATTCAAAGAACTCCTGGCAGCCATGTTGTGTTTAGGGAAGCTTAATGTAGTATGGCTGTCGCACAATGATGTATCATATCCAATTTCCAGGACGAGAGTCTTACCTGGACATTTACCACCTATGTCTGAACACAATTTACCGGGAAATCACCGATAATGGAGTTGCATGTCTGAATAGGCATCTCCGGGTAAAGTATGGGTGGTAAATGTCCGGAAATTACCTGGTTAGTGGCTTATGAGTGTACAATCAGTAAGCATTTATGTCTGGATAACACCAGAACACCGACAGGCAACTCAAACTTGTAAACTGCAAATTATGTCTGGGGTGAAATTTTAAAGAATGTCACCATGTAATAAAACAAAAAGGTCATGCAACATCAATACCAGTTATGCTAACATATGCCATTTGAACAATATGATTTGAAAAAAACCCATAAAATGTTGCAATATCCTTCATGTTGTTCCCGTAGTTACTCTTGTGAGGTTTCTTCTGTGCATGTGAACTGAAGATCTGTGGATGTTAAACGGGACATGCATGAAAAACTAGGTGCAATGGTCTTTCCCATTGGATCAAAGATGATATGTACCAGTTTTGTACTTTTAAAACTTAAAATTTATCAAATATAGGCGAGGCTGATAATCACTTAGGTTTAACACATCCGTCTTTCAGACATGACTGACAATTCATGTTGATACCACAAACTTATTTTAATCACGACAGATCATTTTGAACTGTTTTATTGTGGTGCACGACATGGTTCGGCCACATTAAACAACACAATGCATTAGCGCTACGTAAAGCGAAACTAAGAAACCCTACAAAGTGAATGTGCCCATTCATAAGGCTTAAAGTTCAGTATGCAGGAGATACATGTACCCACATCCTAATTGTGCGATAATAGTTAGTAAAGTACTCGACTCATGTTACTGTTCAGCATTTGACTTCTGACTCTTGGCTGGCAAACCATTAATGAGCACATCAGGAGCCCAAACTAAATCTGTTCTAATAGCTGCGTTATTCTAATTAAACAAAGTTCCCAGTAAGCAGGCAGCTGTGATCGCCTCGCCTGCTGCTCTTAGGAGCATTGTTGTGATCAAGCAACTACCACATTGAACTGCTAAACTGTGTTCAGACTGTTAAAATTTAAGATGCCTAAAAGGCAGAAATTCTTCTGGAAAAATGTGGGGATCCTGAATAACGCAAACATCGTTTTCTGTTTACATCTGCTACAATATTTCTAATTGAAAACAGTATTTAAGAAGACAATATAGAGCTCTATTTAGCTCCATACTATCTACTTTTATCCTATAAAGTCTGTGGGGTATTCTTCGCGGTAGTGATGCGCTCGTGTCCCCCAGAAATTTTTGGATTTGATTTCTAGATCAGCATAAATCAGCTGGTTGCTGGCAGTGACGTCATATGCTGGTCTAGAGATCTCACAACGCAGATAGTGTACAAGATTAGATTTTATTTATTACTCATATTTCGTTCAGTGCATTCAGTGGATCAAATAAAACCAGTTATTAGTTTAGATTTATCTTCCAACTAGATTACATTTCAATATATAATTGGTATGCATGTTTCACTTCTTGAAAGTGGCCTAGACATAGAAACTGTACATACTTTAGAGATAAGAGAAGCAAATCACGATGTCAGTGCATGGCGTGCAACACTTTGCAATGTCATCAAGCTTTATTCAGATTATTTATATATA
>JBAMHX010000013.1:13541629-13565919 GCA_037177515.1 Pseudomugil tenellus | reverse complement strand
TATATATATATGTGTGTGTGTGTGTGTGTGTGTGTGTGAATATACCAAAGATAAAGTCACAGACGTTTTTACATGTCACAACCCATTCACTGTTAAGATGGGCACAAAACCATCTTTTCATCCTTATGATTGCATAACCTTTTGTAAAGTGAAACTGCAAAGCTATGCACTACTAGACTTTTAAAGGATGAAGGTTTGATGTTGCTGTGGGTGGGAGCCAGAAGGATGCTTTGAACAATCTGGACAAATGCAGACAGACAGGTAGAGCAGACCTCTACTCAGGATTCTGTAGAAATAATGCAGTCATGGTGGAGAAGAAGTCACATTCATTTTTGAAGAAGACAGCTCGGATACAAAAGGTTTCCTTGGATGATGATTGTTGTGAGTGAGAGAGATTAGCAGGCTGCAAAAGATGTGACTTTATGGATCCAGTAAGAAGCAGAGCATCTTACGACGTATGGATAAAAAGAACCAGCGTTTGGCGACAGATGATAACACCAAACATAAAATCAGCAGCCGTCTCCAGAGTTTCTTGTGCATGATCAACGTGCTGCTTCCCAACACTCGGTGCACATCAGAGATGCAGAACTGACGCAAGTTGAAGCTCAGCTGTTGTTGAGTTCATCTCAGTTTTGTTCACCAAAGCAGCTAAAATCAAAGCCAGAGCGTTGAGTGATGCTTTGTCCGAGCATTTCCTTATACCACCCATAAATAAAACAATGCATCAAAACAGATTTGCTGCAATCATGAAACACCTTCGGTTTGACAACAAAGACATGCGGAGCGTGTGAAAAAGGAGGAGTTTGCTGCTATCTCTGGCATCGTTTCATCAGGAACAGTGTATTGTCTTACAAAGCAGGATGACACATAACCGTTAAAGAGCAGCTTCTCCCAACAAAGATCTTTTATCCAATACAATGCATCCTAGTCTGACAAGTTTGGAATCAGATTTTAGATTGCAGGAGATTTGAAGATCAAATGTACGTGCATAAGAACACACCCCGCCCCATTTGTTCTACGGAGGAGCGACTGTCAGAGTGTGATGATAAAACTGAGTCTAGGCTTCTATAAACTATTCTTCTTGGCACCATGAACAAGATGCGATGGGAAGTTCAACCTCCAGCTAAAAATGCTCTAAAATCCAAGGAATTATCCACGCAGGTGTTCACATCTGGCTGTGCTTTGCAGACACATTCTCCTTCGGGTTTAAATGGAAATAGTCATTCCAAATTTTAATTGGAAAACATGTTTATTTGCCATTACTAAATTCTGCTTTAAATGGATGGGTTAGAAAAGGTTTTTGATTGGATGGAAAGTCAACGTCTACCAAAATAATAAACCAAAATAACACCTCTCGCTTCTCATCTTTTTGGCTGCAACATGGAAAACCACATAAGAACCCTTTTAGACCATACTTTTGAATTACCAGCTTGACACAACCATACTAGTTCACTTTTTCAGCAGCTGAGGAGGAGAAGGAAGAGAGTAGACTACCGGAGACAGGAGGCAAAAAACAATGTAGAATATGTGCGTCATCGAGGTGGAGCGAGGTAAGAAGGTATTGCATGATAGAAAAATTAATCCGCCTGGATTTAAAATGGGAATAAAGCAACTTGGCGCAAAAAGAAGTTTCATTGCGAACTGTCATTTTCATTTGGAACAAGGTGTTTACATGGTCATTTTTCATCATTTTAAAGCAGATTTAAGTTGTATTCAGAATTATAGAGGAATTAAAACTAGGCCTATCACGACAACAAATTTTGATGTGCGATTAATTGTCTCAGTACAATATTATCGTTTATTGCAATAATTTCTAAGTCAGTGGTTCTCAAACTTTTCAGTGTCTACGATCTGAGAAAATAAAGAGAATGATGATAATACATGGCTATTAGCTATAAGCAGTTCAGAAAGAAAGTATGTTAACCTCTTATGAGGATTAATTACTACGCGCGCTCAAGTCATGAACTGGATATAGAAGCAGGCTGATATTAAAATGAAAACAAAGGGAAGACAACACTAATTTTGAATATGAATTTAACATATTTTGTGTAAACATTTTGTATTGGTTATATTTGAAAATGAATACCCTTCAGAGTCTAAAGGTATTTTTGGGAGTAATCATTACCTGGTATTGTTTGTATGTTATAGCTCAAAATAATAATCTTAGAGAAAAAACAAAGAAAAAAAAAATCACATCTATGTATTAAAAAAAAAGCACAGCAAACTATAATAAACAACTTTCTGGACATTTTGAAAATGTTTACAAATGTCTTTGGGACAATGGGGTAAAATATAAAAGGGTCTAACTATATAACTGTACAAAAACTACAAAAATACCCACTAGTTAGCGCAGCTAACGCCTTCTATATGTTGTTTCTATTGACTTTGCCAAAGATGGCATGTGACTGACTTCTCCCACCCAAAATAAGCCCTCATAGGACTGAATTGATTATCCTTGTTGTAGACAAAGGTGACTGAAAGGCTTCGAATTGCTCTCGTGCACTATGATGCACTGTAGTGAAACCTATTGCAATCTAGTTTTTGGTAAAGAGAAAAACTAAAATTATTGCGTCCAGAAAAATTATTGCGCCCAATTTTTCTTAGCGTGCAATAACTGACTTATTGCGACAGGCCTAATTAAAACTCATGTATTTATGACCAGTCTGTCATCAATGACCCTGAGGGAACACTAAAAAAAAGCCTTGATTGAAAGTTCATTTACTAGACATTAGACTGGGACATCCAAAGTAGAAAATCTTGAATTATGATTGGTGTGGATTCCCAGTCATCCTAGTCATGGTGATCCTAAGAGCTTGAATTGAAGGAAACTTGCCATATTTTTTCTTCTTGAAAACATTTTATATGCCATTCCACTCGAGGGTAGTTGAAGCTACACAACCTCTACTGGCGAATGGCCAAACTACAGCTTATAAAACCTAGAACCAGTCAGCTCAGAAATGAAAAAGTATTTTGGATCCAAGGTGAAATTTGTCCAAGAGACAAACAAAAGTTCAGCTGCAGTTCACTCAAGTTCTCAGGATCTTAAACAATTGTTTTTATTATTTAATGTTGTTAGAGACCAATACCATTTGGTTCTCGCCTCACTGGTATCCCTTTGATAATATATTTTTCACTTTTTAAAAATGACTTTTTAAGTCAACGACCAACTCTATTCTTATCTTAGCTTGGCCTTGAAAGGCCAGTATGAAAAGGACTTGGATTAAACTAGATTTTTACCTGGAAGCTTCTCCTACTACAAAAACTATACTGTTGCTGGTAAAATCTTTTTAGTCATCTATTAAGGCCAAATTAGTTCATTTTAATCCATAAACATTATTACATTAAAAGCTCCTAATGGATATTAAATGCATAAAAAAGGTGGATATGTTGCATGCTGGCACTGCTCTCACTTTGTTCTGTGCATTTCGAAATATGCAGTTCAAGTGGACACAGAGCAATTACTGGCTTTGAAATATAAGTGAATTCTAAAAGCCAAGGTAATTTGTTAAAAAAAAACTCAACATAAACGTTCTGAGGAAAACTTCTAAACTTGACTGGAGAGTTTGGTGCTCAAGTCCCAGAGGAGACAAGGCAATTAGTGACTTTAAAAACCCATAAAGCACTTAGAGGTATAGAATATGGGTTATTGGAACCAAGTAGAGCACACACAATCTCCTCTGGTTAACTTGACCACATGAAGACTAATACACAAACTGGAACATGATTTCACAGCAAATTATGAATCGCATACCTAATAAATGATTTGGGTTCTAGGATGTATGCTGTACGTGTCTTGGTTTAGCCCCCCTACCATCATACATTTCCTAAAATCATTCTCTAACAAGTCCTTCCAAACAACTAATACAACATTGCATTGAAAAAAAAACAAACTACTGTGTACAATCTACATAAAAGCTGGATATAGTCCGATCTACTCGCCTGCAAATTTATTCATATTTAAAATCCAGAAAATGTTTTACCCCGCTTCATGGACCTTACTGCCAATTACGTAGAACCCCGTATTAAGGACTCATTAACTGTAAACATCTGCTCAATCGAGTCATGCTGCTAAGTTACAATGAAATATAATACCATGTACTTACAACACATAGTGATTAGCTGATACTGCACAAAATCAGGCATTAAATATGAAACAGTCATTAATTATTTGGCATTGTTGGTCAAATATTGCATAGCATGAAGATGGAGGCTAATCATTTAAAACATAGAACGTAATGACTCCTATTATTGCCAGTTTTGCACATTATTATTGAAGTGATTGGCTGTTCCAAGTCTTTAAATAATGAGCAAATTGTTTAGTGTTCAGAGAGATTAAGGGGCAACAACAATGCAATCATTTAACCATACTTAACCAGGGTGGTGGCAGCACCTTCAAATGTTGAAAAAACCTTCAGTAGGGAAAACGAGCATGGACGGATCTAAATGTCCAGCTTTCTTTACACCATTTCCTTTGGGTCTTTTCTAAGGAAGTCAGAAAGAGGAGAACTGGATCAGGAAGAGACTTTTGGCACTACTGTGTAGGACCACAGACATTTTATGGGCTTAATGGGCTTTGCGCTGAAAATCAAATTAAAAACTGGATGGTAAGTAGATGGCTTGTTTTCCTCACATTTCTTCAGTATGACTAATACTGTCAGCAGAATTCCCTCCCTCTCCTGACACCACACTGACAGTATACAGGTACCAGGATTAAGAGAGAAGTTTTACTGGAATCATGATGACGACATGAGACAATGACAGTCAAAGAATTTCACCTATTTTATTCAACTTATTATATTTCTTTCTATAATCTTCCGCTGTGGTGTTGTTTAGTTAGGTTTTTTTTAAGTATAAAGAATAAATAACTATAGAGACATTGTCACAATTGCACAGAGAGGACAAAAAGCTCCTGAGCTTTTGTAGAGAACTGTGATATAATCATTGCCAGGGTTGGGTGTTAAGCTGCAAAAGTGCCTTGATTACATCCAATAAAGCGCAGACTTTGGCCCAGCCAACATTTGTCACACCACCTGGAAAGGCCTTCCAGGCCAGGCTGCACAGGTTGCTGCCAGGTCAGTGTAAGCATGGAGGGTTAAAAACACTGCCTGTAATGAGTGATATGCAGTTGTTTCCTCAAACTAACCGGTCGCAGTTATTCAAATAAGGTGGTTTTGACACTAGAAGCCATCTAGGCCTTTGCTGGGCAGGATCTCCTTCCTCTGCGCTGCCAAATCTGTGCATTCACTCCTCTAACGCTGATATCTAAACCACCCAACTTCTCCTTGGTGAGGAGCCCTATTGGTAGAACCCCGGACAAAGTTTGTTTCCCTTTTAATGAGAGAGGTGTTTGGTTTTGCATCTGTCTCCCCACCAACCCCACCTCTTCTCTGCTGAACTTACCGAGAAGCAACAGTTTCAGCTCCCGGCGCGCGTCTCTCTTATCCCGGCGGAGCTGCCTTTCGATCTCGTCGTTGATCCTCCTGGCTTCCTTCGCCTCCTCGCTGAGGCAACACGCCATTATGGATTCCAGGGTCATTCTCGCTCCTTTTCAAAACACGCACTTTTCCGCTTTTTCCCTCCTGTTACTGAGTCATCCAGATTTCACATTCGTTTGGGAGGGAGGGGGGAAACAGAGGTCTGTGAAAGCCAAATAACGTCCTCATACAGGCCTGTTTGTGGTGAAATAACGCGTGGACGCCCTTATAATGACTCTGAACAGCTTTCAGATTGTGGAGAAAAGGAAAATCTGATATTTAAGAAATTGACACCCCCCTCCCCCTGTTTCGGTTCGCTTTTTGGGCCTCTAAATGGCTTCACAACAGTGTCCAAAGAGGTTTCAGTTGAATATCTGTGCGATCTTAATTGGTGTAATCTGCTTTTCCGTCTAAATATGATCAACAGATCCTTTTAAGACACATCCTCCGTACTGCTCTGTGTGATCTCGTTAAGCATTGTCATCTGTGTCCAGGCAGCTTCTCTTCAAACTACTCAATGTTGATATTTTTCAATCACTAAAACCCCTTGTTTCCAAGTTACCGTCAGCGGACGAGGGCGACGAGAAAAACGTGAATAAAGCTGTCCGTTTATTTTCCAGTGGCTCGACTCCCGGGCGTGGTAAGGCAGAATATGGCGGACTTTCACTCCAATCCGCTAGGCTGGGACACAGTACAGTTATCTCTCTCTGTCTGCTCAAAAAAACAAGAAAGCCACTCATAACAACGCTTTTCAGCCGGAACTCTCGTTACCGAGGTGAAAATATATCCCCGCTTGGTTTAAAAAGGCCCCCATGTCTGTGGCTATGCAGTGGCATGAAAAGAAAAGGGATACACGCTGTGTCGCTGCCTTTTCCACGGCCAGTCTTCTATTTTCCTCAGTTCTCTTCGTGTATTTTTTTATTGCAGTGGCCATCCACTCCTCCGCTGGCAGGGTGACGTCGACCTCCCATCGACCAGGGGGAGTGTCGCGTCAAACAAACACCACACTACTATGTAACTCCCACCCACCCAACCTGTGGAATACACAACGCGAGTGAAGATTTCAATGAACCCACAAGTCCATGGATGCGGGGGGGGGGTTGGGAGAGGATAATTCCACCTTTACACTTTTCCCACTGACTTTGTGGGTGAAAAAGTTGGCATTGTTTTGCTGAAACTTGAAGTGGATAAATGGCAAACACCCTTTTTCCCTTTTACACACTGCAGTTTTTTTCTTTTCAGTGATTGCATTAATGACCTACTGTAGTGAAAGTTCAGCTTGAACAGTATGTGCAGCGGAAACAATAACAAGTACACCACTATGCAATCAAATAGCACTGCAGTAAACTCTGAAGGTCATTGTGTTCTATTTTTAATTAGGTGTTCATTCAACTCCACAGCACTGCAGTAGACACAGATTTCAGTAATAGTCTACATCAAGCTAAAACTAAAGGGGCTTTATACACCAACATTTTAAAACCTTATTGTGTGCTTTGTTATTGTTTGACCTTTATTCCCTTATTTAAGTTCAGCTGTGTTATATTTGTTGTTTGCATGTTTGTTGGAGTGATTGCCAAAAAACATTTAACAAAACAGAATAGGAACAGAAATAGTGAGGTGTCTCATCAAGTGAGGATGTTGAACTGAGCAGAGACACATTTCACAGAGGTACTGTATACTCCATTCTGTCCTTCATGAAATGCATCAGTGCCCTCAGCTTTCCTAACACAATGGACCTTATAAAAGTGTTGGGATTCCTCCTATAGAAGCTCGCCCTCACCAGTATTAATGTACTGATATACACAAGAAAAGTTCAACAGTAAAGTTAATGAAAGCATCCTCGAAGCCCCAGTATGCTGAACTTTTGCAAATTTTCACATGTTGGTGTGAAAGCTATCTCAGCTTTAACTTCTCTGCACTCTGTCTAGCCAGTAAAAGTCTGATGAACAACAATAACCCCTTATTTACCCATCAAGTCCCCCAGACCACAACCCATGACTCACACATATGCACAATATTTTAACATGCACGCACACAGACACACATGCGCATTCACAAAATGTTCCCACACCAAGGAAAATAAGATACTGGAAGTTAAAAAAATATGTTAAGCTTGAATAAAATAAAATACCAAATCTAGAAAAAAGCTCTATTAAGCTAAGTCTTAAGCTTTCTTTTAAAATAAACTCCCAAGATAAGCATGAAAAGCTGGGAAGCACATGAACTCAACCAGTTTATTTTACAGAATATGCTTAATTTAGTGGAAATCTTAAATCTTGATAAATCTGACAGGACAGGACAGTTTTCTATGCTATAAACAAATCTTAAAATGAACTCTGGCCCAAGTAAGGGTAAAAGTGTTTCTAAAATTTGCTTAGATTGGTTTGCCTCACATTTGTGGGTGTGATGATAAACTCAGTTAATGGAAAACAGTTTCCTGAAGTGTTCCTGAGTCCTTGCAAAATTTCTACAGCACAATTGTGCCCATTGTTAATGCAGTACTGCCTGAGGCTTGAGGATCACAGGCATTCAACACTGGATTTTGGCCTTGTTATGTGTGTAAAGGACATGCAGAAATGAGATGCTCTATACATTCTACACAGAGTCTGTGGGTCCTTTCAACATTTAATTCTTTGCAACACAAAGAAATGTTCTCAAATAATTCTTCTAAAATAATCTTTTTAAACTCAAAACAAAAAACAGTTGATTTTCATTAAACATGAAGTTGTACATGATTTCTTAATAACTGAGTTTTCTTTTTGTTTACATTTTGCACAACATTTTTAGAAACAGAAAGGTGTACAATTGAGTGAATAAAAAATATTAGTGTATGTACAGATCTTTTTTGTAGGCTACCTGCCTACAAAGTTAGCACAAAAATAAGGAAATTTGTGTTTAGTCCATCTTTCTTTCTGTTCTTTCTGCACACATCCTGCACTAACAAATCCAAATTACAGTAAAGACATGATATAAGCTCCTTTTTATTTAATGATCCTATAAAATGAAGAGAGCTAAATAGTAATAATACAGCAGAGAAGATCTTATTTTATTAATATTAGTGAGTTTGAAAAAAAAAAGGTAGCAGCATTATTATCGTAGCAACAGATACTTTATAAACTTTGGTTAAAACAAGAACTTTGAATTGAGGTCATCTCAAATAGGTATTGAGCCATTTTGACTGTAGCCTTACTAAGTGGCCCATTTAAACTATTGAAATGGGGACATCCCAGTAACACAGCACTTAATTGCATGCAACACATTTGTTTAAATCCAGCACATGAAGTTGAAGCTGGGCTTATCTTTACTGGCTGTATCAGGCAGGCAGAAATCAGAGCTATGCTGAAGGACTCCAAAGCAAAACATAAAAAAGGAAAAATATTCCCTTTAGAAATAATGTTAATGGTCCAGTGACCTGTTGGATTTTACCCATAGTTGCAGCTTGGGGCATCATTTTGCCTAAACCTGAAGTGAAGGTGGACCAAACATCTCTGTAACAACTCTCAGCCACAGGTCAGTAATATTTTAATCTTTTAAGTGTTATGTAATCACTATTAAAATAAGGATTCTCCTTAACCAATTCATTTTGTAGGCTGATATTGATAGCAAATGCAGCAGAAATGTATGATTTTTCATCAGTTAAAGGCCTGCCAATGTGAAATGATTAACTTCTTCCTTGGTTGTAAAATGTGCTCTCCCAACTCATTCTTTCTTTGAAATTTCCGCATCAACAGATGATAAAATTGTCTGAATTTAGCATGTTCATACCCTGACTCAACTTGGACAAATTAACTTTTTGTACAAGCCCTTTTGTACAAACCCTTTTCCTAAAATGTATGCAATGTATTTGTGGGAAGAACGCACGGACAACAGGGAAGGATTTTCAGGATATTGATATTAATATTTCTACTCATTACTCCCTGGCAGCTTCTCCTTGAATGTGCATAAAATATTTAATGAACACAGCACAGCGACAATTTGTAGGGTCGGGCTTTTATTTTGTAAGAAAAAGCGCTTAGAGCACTTCCTGTTAAGAGTCACGTGATCCTGTCTTCGCCTGGATACGAGAAAGCGTCGTTTCACGGTCACCGCGGAGGGAGGGATGTGTCTTCAATACTAAAAACATACTTTTGCTCCATTTTCCACGAAGTTTTCACTTCAAACTATCATGGCAGTCTGCAGGAAACGAAGCACTGTCGTTTCAGAAACGACTGTAACAACTTTTAACTTGTGTGCGTCCACGTTTTAGTGCTCTGATCTTTCTTAGCATGATAGATAAAGATTAGTTAGCATGATTGTGAGCTAGCAACCCAACCTCAGCATCACCTTGCGACCACACCTCCTAGTGACAGGTAAGGTGTATTTTTCCTCATACTCTGAAAAGGGTGTGAGAACCGATAGTCGTCATCCATTATTTTGAGTTAGTTGCATAATGGTTGTCAGTACCGGTTCATAGCAGGTGTTTTCGAAGGACTAATTCCTAGTGACGGTAATGATGCGGTGCTAATAGGATTTCAGGACTCTCCTTCCTGTCGCTTGTTGGAGGAGTTCGTCGGGATAACGAGGGTGGAGCTTAGCTGAGCGTGCGTGAGAAAGTGGTGCTTGTATGGCAGGGGTTTAATCTCGCTGAGAGTATGTAGATGCAATGATATAATGAACTTTCAGTGTATAAACATGGCTAATGCAGTTTTTTTCTCTGGGTTTTTTAAATGAACCAAACTTTGCTATGTTTGTAATAAGGTTTGAAAAATGAAATATCATCACATGCATTTACATCATGAAGTCGGATATGTTCATTTTAAATGGAATTGGTAAAATTATATTGTTTCTATTTTGATCATTTGTCTGTCTGTCAGTGTGGCTGTAGGCTCCTAGGCAGATATGGGCAAACTACAGAGCAAGTTTCGTAAGAGGTCTGAGCTCTACAGGTGAGATATTTACAATTTAAACTATTTTTCCTTAATTGTATCATATCTACTGCAAATATTTTAAAAACATAAAAACTGATTTGTCAGAATAAAAATGTTTCAAATTAAGCATGATTCTATATTAGTAGATAAGCAAAAAAAAAAAAAACAAAACAAAAAAAAAACAAAACAAAACAAAAAAACAAAAAAAAAAAACCACACAAACAAAAGACAGTTATTCAATTTCAGCACTTGACACCTTGTATTTCATTATAATTGCAGTTCAAGTAATCAGATTTGTTAGCATGTTACACAGCTGCCAAAATTTGGTTGAAAATCGGGTTTTATAGGCAATAACTACAGTTATAATAGAGAACGATGACAATAAATCACTTTGAGAGAAGTCAGACTGCTTGTACCGAAATAGCTTATAAGAAAAATACAAATTTGGTTTCATTGGAAAATAATTTTAAGAAAAGGTTGCTAAAATCTTGGCTAACAAAGTTATATACTAAAACTTGTTTTCATTTTATTATGATTATTATTATACTGTATAAATGCTGTCTGTGGGTGGAAAAGGTATCTGGATGACATGATCAAACAATACTGTGTTCAAGGCCAAAAGTCACCTTAATTTTTTGCCGTAAAACAAACAAACCAAAAAAGTAAATAATAATTGTTGGAATTAATATTTTTATTTGTCACTGTTAATGCTTTGAACAGGGCATCTCATGGGGAGAAGGCTGATAGCACCTTTGACAGTCAGATCCTACAGTATGAACCTGCCCATCATGGATCAATAAACACTGTGACAAGTCTCAGCCCAGATCTATGTGTTTCTGGGGGGAGTGACCAGGTAAAAAAAATTGTAGGTAGTGCAAAATGAGTCAATAAAATGAAAATGTCATTTTTTGAAAGTTCACTTGTAATATAATTAAATAAAAAGGCTATTATTGATTACATTAGGAAGTTACAACTTAGCTGATATTGCTTTAATATATTGAACTATCCAACTTGTAGGAGCTAATTACTGCTCATAAAACACACTGTTTAATGTAAATAATACACCAATTATACTCTAATCATAACCTATTTAATAATATTAGACATATCCAGTTGATAGAATTGATACATTATATATATATATATATATATATATATATAATTAATGTCCTATGTGTTTGTGTGTTCACCTTTGCAGGCCGTTGTGGTGTATGATTGGAAACAAGGTCGGATGTGTCAGTCTTTTCAGGGTCACAACAGAGAGATTACCAAGGTCAATATTGCGTGTGCGCAAACTGATAAAAGATGTAGTGCAAAGCTTTTACACCTTTTTACAAGCATGCATCCTCTGATCTTATCTTCTCCAAACTCTGCCTCCAACTATCCACCAGGTGCTCTGCTATCCGGGGAGCACATGGATATTTAGTGCCTCACGGGACAAAACTGTTCTGATGTGGGACCTAAACCAGGGAGATGAGCCTATTCAGGAATTTTGTGGGCATGAGTTGGTGGTCAATGGACTAGCTGTCAGCCCTGGTAGTTGCACAAGGAGACACACACACACAAATGGTCTCCTCACTTTTTAACAAATATTAAACTATGATCTTAAAGATTTTCATGCCAAGATGAAGTTTGCAGTTTGTCATTCCTACCGTGTGTGATACATATAAAAAAGTACCAGGTGTATTCTGTTTTATTTGCATATCCATCCCAAAATGTGTAGTTATTCATTAGTCTCAGCAGTCAGTTCAAACATACTTCATCTATTTGATATTAACTACTATGCACATGTGCTACTGTCTGTAATGTAGATGGGAGAAAGCTGTGCACTGGCTCTCGTGACAACTGGATGTGCCTGTGGGACATAGAATCCGCAAAATGTGAACAGAGACACAACATCTCCAGAAACCTGGTGAGAATAACAGTTTCTTGTTAACCCACAGCACACTACACTGCCCCCTAGGCATGTTTCTATTAAGAGAAAAATGGAATCAATATGCTATTTAAGATTATTGGGTGTTGTGTTCATGCCCTGCAAGGTGTAAACTTTTTCACTTCACTGTGTGTGTATGTCTGTCTAGGTGACTCATGTATGTTGGGTCCCAGGCAGCTCCTCTTTAGTTCAGACCTCCGAGGATAAAACCATAAGGTACCGAAAGTTTTGTGTTGCAGTTGCATGTGCTGATATGTTTGTGTTAATATTTAGTATAAACTGACTCAGCTTGTAGAAAAATATACTGAATGATTCCAAGTTTACAAACATAATATAACAAATTAGTATCTGTCACAAGTCTTTCTGGTTTGTGGTAGTTGTAATCTACTACTATCATAAAGAAATGCTTTTATGCATTCAAAGATGACTAAAGACCCATTTGTCTGATTGATTTGCACTAGATAATACATCATTTGACTCATTTTTTTCTGTTGCTCTGTATCTTTCCCTCGATCTGACCATATCTATATCCATATAATAGTTATAATCTAAAAATAGCCAATAACTTGGATTATACTGTGATTTTGGAATTATATTGATGACCCACAAAGAATCCAAATCAATTGATCTCACAAACCTTATCCTTAATTTGAGCAAACACTAAATTTCTAAATGAAGACACAACCATGGGACTGCTGCTAAAGCAAAACTCTCACATAAGTAAATAGACTCTGTTTTTAACAAGTAGATTTACTAGAGCTTGAAAATGTGAATCATACAAACTGTGTATTGATGAGACTAAATAAGTTAGTTTGAGTTCGAGCGGACAGTGATTACAGTAACATTACATTACAGACATTTTCTCCAAAGCGACTTACATCTGACACATGTTAACACATGTTAACACTAAGCCAGTACCTAAATGAACCTTTCATCTATAACCTCTTTTTTGTATTTAACCCTTGTGGATATTTCGGGCAATCAAGACTCTTTTGTTTTTTTTTTTGTATCTGTGAATGTTCTTGTCATTACACTGAGATACAATGTCTACATACCACATTTATTTCTAAGGCAATATTTGGATAACTATTTTATATGAATGTAAATCAGCTAGGTTGTGTTGAATTTTCCTCCCTTTTGAGTCCATGTTACATTTTTAATACCTTTTGCCCAAATTTGGTTGTTTTATGTAGATCAGTAGAAGACTCCAAAACAGGATCGTTAATAACCAAAATCCTTGTTGGGTCAGCTTAACTTAATCTGTACTCTTGTGTATATATAGTATTTATGTTTAGCGGAGGACAGTATATTCTTCTATGTGTCTAACTTGTGTTTGTTTTTGTGTGAAGGGTGTGGGACAGTAGAACATGGCAAGTGACCAATACTTTTCCAGCTAAGCAGTACATTCAAACCCACTGTGACGTTTCTCCAAATAGTCACTACTTGGTGTCCAGCAGCAACGGCTTTGGAGGCCAAGGTTGTGAAGCTACGGTGAGAAACTGGGAGGTGTTTGTGTTGCTGTAAAAGTTTAAATGATTAATGTGGTGAGGGTGATACAAGGAGCATCCCACAGAATCCATATTTGCCATGAGTGTTGAGGTGTGTGTTGTCCACTCGTTTTAAAACATGTTAACATGTAATAAAATATAAGCAGCATCGTGTGTGTATGTTGTCAGCTCTGGGATTTGCGTCAGCCAGGCTGTAAGGTTGTGGAATATAGAGGCCATCTTCAGACCACAGCCTGCTGCATGTTTCTTCCTGTGTCTCATGGTGACGCTGCTCGGGTAGCAACATCTTCTCATGACAGCTCTGTCAAAATCTGGGATCAGAATACAGCAGGTAACCTTTCCAACTCATGACTGAAAGGAAAGAAAATTATATGCAATTATTTTTAAAATAAATGTTTCTCCTTTCTTGTCCTTTGTTCTTCACTGCAGTCTGTCTAGGAACTCTATCTTTGGATGGTGCTGGTCCGCTGGTTTCTTTGGCTCCCAGTGATTCTGTCAATCTGCTGTGTGCCAGTTTCAACACTGGTCTCCACCATATCCAAGTGGAAAAAGGATCACACCAGGGCCAGGGTTCTGGTGCAGGTTCTGGTGGAGCAGGAAGCCTGGACATTAGAGTTGTGGCCCGTTTCTGACAACACAGAACAGTTGTGACTTGTAAAACTGACCTGTGAACAGCCGGGCAATCAGTAACTGTTGTCGCTGGATTTTTTTTCTCTTTTTTTGTTACAATTTTTCACATTTTTATTGACAGTATTGCTTCACTAGACTGCCAAACTAAGAATAATGTAAGAATGGCAGAAGTTTGTAGCACAAGGAGCAGATGATGATGTGTGGGGAATGCAGAGTACACCCATGGATTGCTATCAAAGCAACTCATCTGGAGGAGCTTTTTACCTAAGAACACAAGTTCATCATCATGGAATTGCAGCTAGGAGGTTGAATTGTTTGTACAGTCAAATTAATTTTTAAAAACTAAGCGATACCTGGTGAAATGGGGGCTTTTGAGGCTCTTGTGTGGTTTGAGGTACCTTTGAATTTATCTGGTTGGTGATCCAGGCATCTCTGGACCAATAGACAAAGTATGATTTATTAAATTAAATTAATTCAATCAACCAGGTGTGCCGAATATACAGGACAATGTGGCATTCATATGAACTATTAGTGGCTTTAAACCAAGGACATTTCCAACTCCAGAGAGTGCTAGTTGACTTTGGCTATAACAGTATATTTGTTGGCCTTGGTACGCTGTTGATACACTTATGTGTATTTCAGCTGTAAACTTGACAAAGGAAGAAAATCTAGACTCCCAGACTTCCACTGAGCGAAAAAGCGTCTGATTCACTTGAAGTCCATTATTAATATTATTTTTATCATTAATATTATTAGTAATTAATTAATAATGTGTTCATTTCTAGCACTAACATACTTTTTTCATTTTAAGCTTTCACTGACAGTCTGGAAACATTTCCATAGAAGGAAAAGAAGCCATTTGTTGAGCTATTATTTGTCAAGAATTGGAAACAAGTATTTTTTTATATTTTTTTGTAGCTGCAGTCAGATTTGTGCTTCTCTTTGTGAGACAAGTCATGAAACTCCTTTGTTACCACAACAGACCAGTGCAGGGTCTGTAATATTGCAGACGCCAAACCGATTCAGGCAGGACGTCACTCTCGACCTGGAGGGGACATTCCACTCTTTTCCAGAGGAGGTTGATGGTCTCAGTGCTGGTTCTCATCTCAGTCGGTTCACACTCGACTGTGAGTTACTCCAGTGAGAACTGGAGATCACAGAACTACATGATCTGCAAAAAACATAGACCCAATTCTGAGTCCACCAAACCGATCTGCTCAACACCGCCGTACCTAGAAATTCTGTCCTTATAGTCATGAACAGAAGCTGTAACAAAGAGCAGCCTTAGCGGAGTCAAACATCACCAGAAACATATCTCACTGGGACCTAACAGCTTGTAGAAAATAGTCCAGTCTCAAACACTCTCCATGAGTTTCTGGGGGACTTGATCAAATGTTTTCTCAAAGTTTTCAAAGCACATTTAGACTGGTTGAATGAACTCCCATCCTCCCTGCGGGCCCTGAGGAGAGTGTAGAACTGGTCCACTGTTGCACAACTGTGAAAAAAATGACACTCTGAACTGCGACTGTCCGACAAACCCTCCTCTCCAGGACCCTTGAATAGACCTTAGAGGGGAGGGTGAGGAGTGTGATCTTGTAGTTGCAGCTCGCTCTCTGGTACTCCTAAAAGAGGGGGGGGGGCACTATCCCAGTCTGCCAGTTTAGAGGCACTGTCCCTGATGGCAATGCAATGCTACACACACGTCTATCAAGACAGTCCCACAGCATCCAGAGCCTTAAGGAACTCTGGGCGGATCTCATGCACCCCTGCCGCCGAGGAGCTTTTGAACCCCTTAAGCAGACGTGCAATTGGTGCGAGTGCTGATGAAGCACTCCTCATCTCCTCAGCAACCAGATGATGGACCAGAATCTCCTTCAAGCCCTCCCACGCTATAGTTTTTGCGTCAGCAATCGTAATGGCCACATTCGGCTTAGCCTGCTGATACCCATGTTGAGGTGGCCAACCCGAAAGATATGAACAATATTTGTCATTTTAGTTTTCACTTAATTTAATGATTAGTTAATATTAGACAGAAACATTTTTCTTGTGCAGGTAAAGATTTGATTGTTTTTACCAATAGCCATTACCATTTTTAAAACTATGCAAAAGACCAGAAACATCTTTCTATCCTTTTTATCCTTTTGATAAACGTTAACAATGAACATAAGCAGGAAAATATTGCAAATGTAAAATAAAGATCTGCTGCATGTAGTTTGTTTTATGTATTGAACTAAACTGGAAATACAGACGCTGTAGTTCAGGTAGACATTACATTAAATATTGACTGAAATGACATTTTACTCTAACAATACTTTTCTAATGTTTTCAGCTCTGTATCCTGTAATTCCTGAACTACATCTATATTTTTAATAATTCATTTGTCCTGACTGGTTGTTAATCTAAAAGCAGATGGATTGTACTCCAGGCATTTTTGCAGCCATGTTGACAGGTATAAACTTCATATTCATTTGATAAAATCAGCAGATGAGAAAGCATGTTGTGAGATAAGGAATCAGAAAATGGAGAACATTCAGCCTTCTGGCGGTGTTTATTTAAATCTGGACCTCATTTTCACTCTGACACAAAAAAGAGCCATGTTCCTCCAGGCTTTCATAAAGACACACATTCTTAACACAAACAATACAACAGCAGAGAACAGTTTTGGCTTTTGCCTCACGGCTCAAGTACAGAAACATTTAAGTTTAATGGAAAAATGTGTAAAAATATCAATTGGTGAAATTAAAAAAAAAAATCTGCAGCTACAGAAAAAAAATCCAAACTTTTTCAATAAAAGAAAAAAAGACAATTGGCACATGATGTAAAAAATGAGCCATTTGGAATAATAGAGAAAGTACAGTACAGTAAACAATGAAATCACAGATCATTCACTGGAAACTAAAGAATAAATATGTGGGTATAATATTCAGCCTAATGCTGAGAGATGCAAACGGATGGTACCATTCAGCTGCTAAGGGATATACGAGTAGATCTACAGCCAGTGGCCGCTTCACTATTTACTGCTTCTTCTGTAAGATCTCAAAGCAAGTTTCCCTCTTGGATCTTTTCAGTGTTTCCATCATCATTTGTTAGTTCAGAGTCTAAAATACAAGCTCCAATAAAAATTCCTAAAATCCGGAATGTGTCAGAGCACAACATCATTATATATATGTTTAAACTTCCACATAATAGTGCAATGATTCACTGTGCCTCCACCAGTAACGTCGTCTTATCTTAAAACACAACAGACACTGGCTACAGTCTGATCTGTAGGTTATCAGTACATCACAAGACACCTGGATCAAGCTCATCTCTCATGTAAGCTGCCCTCTGAGAAAAGGAAAAAAGATTTTTGTAAATCTTTTATATTCAAAATGTACTTTCACATGAGAAGTCTTTACAAACAGCGATTATGGAGAGAGAGGACTTGTTTTACATCTAACTCAATGCTGCGACGTTTTAGGAGCCTTTCAAGTGTGGTAGTTTGGTCTATGAAGTTCAGTAAACCATGCACATGTTAAAAGATAGAGAAACATAGCCTGGACAGTAATAAGATTAAAAATATAATCACTTTCTCGATAATTCATCACACCCCCACATCACATTTGGGTTCTCTACCTAGACAGCCAACAGAAATACTTTGAATAGTAAAAAAAAAAAGGCAGAAAAGCAACATGCAACTAAATCCCACAATACATACATGATCTGGACTGGCTAACTGGGCAAGTTTCTGCAAACCCACACACATATTAAGACAATCTGACTTCATTTTTTCACTCCATTTTGAGAGCAATTCTTTTCAAGATCAAAATAAAAAGCTAAAACACGAACTCCAGTGAAAGAAATTATGGTTTAAAATGCATTAATCAACTTAAAACAGAATCATTGGACTATACTAAAGCCCGACTTCATGCAGATAACAGTGCTACAATAAATATAATTAACGAGGAGCATGTTTTAAATGTTTACCCATTCTTTTACTTCTAAATACAAAAACCATCCATCAGCAAGATCCCTGCCATGGGTTCTGTACTCAGTCTCTTATCAGACCTGGACGGCACTGGGATAAGTTTACACATAGCATAATAGGCGTAAAGGTGTGCTACTGGACTAGTATGAGATATGCAACACGTATATGAACAAAAGTATGAAAAAGGCCATTATGTGCATGCATAACAGTGCATAACATTAAAACAACAGTAGAAATAAACAAATTACAGTAATGAGGTTGTGAACATTCTTTTAAACAATATTATACTGCATTATTACTCACTTGTTCTTTAGTTCTATTTAAAAATACTGGTGAGATGATCATTTAGTGGCTTAAATAAATCCAGAAATTTCCACAACAGCTAAAAGGGAGGGTGCTATATAATAGGCATTTGCCCTAATTTAATCTGCATCTAATGTGAAACTTGAACCCAAATAGTTTCTAAAAATTAAAGCCACAATGATGTGACTTTACAAAGCATTTGAGGAAAAATGGCTCCACATGTATAATAATTTCCCAATTAAGTTAGAGCTGCAGTTTAGAGCCCAACAGTAGATTCGCTGTATTGGAAAGATATTTGAAATCTGAATTTGGTGTAAATATCAAACACAAATCAAATTTTTGCAACTTCCACGCAATGTGAAAAGACAAGCATTTTAAATGAAAAAACAGAATCCACACCTGAACTGTGAAGAGACTCAAAGAGGCCAGTGCATAATTTTTACACACTTGATATCTAATTTCAGTTCAATGAATGTGTTGAATGAGTCCCTGAGATACTACTGGCTGCCTACATTTCCCCCAAATCAGATGGTGACTTTTAGTGCAGTGCTTTTCCATTTCATTAGCTTGGCCCCTCACACACACACGCGCGCGCACACACACACATTTAAGTAAGTCTCAGGAATTTGCTCTGGCACCCGCCCACATTCACACGAGAAAAAGAGGTCCCGATGGAATGACGACTCCAATAAACTAAAGAGACGTGTTTTTACAGTTTGGATGGAAATGGAATAAATTAATCTTGCTATGGACATCTATATAACATATTTCAGCTTTTACATATTAGAAATAACAATGTATCAGTCCCAGCTTGTTCTCACACCCCATCCCAACCCCCTTCCCCCTCAGACGTCTGAAAAGGGGGGCTTTTATGGTGGATAAAACCAAGTCTTGATCACCAGGTTTTTTTTTCAAAGGATTAACTAACATACATTAAATATGCTTATTTTTTTCACCAGACGTATTGTTGATAGAAAAAAAAAAATAAAATCACCAATTAGGAGGCTTCTCAAAAGTAGCTGAGGTGTGGAATTAGGCCAGATGCCTAAAATATGTGACAACTGTCTTGCCGATGTAGAAAATCCTTCTAAATCCTTGAGGCAAAAATTAAAAAGACATGTTTGGTTATTTGTAGACTCCGGGTCGACTGAGCACTGAGGACTTTTATTTATTCCTTTTTTTTTTTTTAAACTCTTCTTACCAAAACTGACTGAAACCTTTAAAACATTGTGTTCAAAACTAGGTTTCTACACACCTGACAGTAGAGTTGTAAATACTCAGTAGTTGTGTTTCTCCAGAAGATTGTACTGTTTTAACTATTACACCTGGTTTGCCCCCAACTCTCCCCTCAAAACTCCTCCTTGCCTACAGTTTGTCTACTGATCCCCGCTGTGTTCCAGGCTGTCTATGACGCGGCTCAACCGGATGTTCAGCAGCCTGATCTGAGTGTCAAGGTGATCAATCTTCTCTTCCAACGAACCTGCCCCGCTTCCCCGACGCCAGTACGCTCCCACTGGCCCAGTCATGAAGTACACAGCCATGATGAAGCACAGTGGCAGCACTGCACGCTCAGGGTCACCCTCAAACTTCTGCAGGATGTAGAGGCAGGACAAGGCGAAGAGTGTGACACGTGCAAGCCAGAAGAAGCGTCCAAAGACGGCATGAAGCAGGTAAAAGAACCCCCCAAGGAACATAGAGAGGAACCAGTATGCCAAGAGCACAGCAGCAACTAGGAGAAGGGCGCGTGCTGGGGAGTTGGTGAGAGATGTGGGGCTAAAGTAGTGGCTGAGGTTTGACGCTACACAGACAAGAGAATGAAAAAAACAGGAGGACATTATTATTAACAAGTTGAAAAATTAGGTGTATTTCAGAGCATTTCTATTTTTGGAGACATGTTTTACTCTGAATAATTAAAGGCTTACAATCAATGCCCATCACATCCAGTAGATCTGACCAGATCTTCCAGATGGTGTCCAGAAAAGTGTCCACTCCATTGACAAACCGCTCCGTTGCTTTGGAGAAAAACTACAAGGAAAAGTCACGGGTTAGTTCAGGTCTCATTTTTACATGACATTTTTTCTAAACAGACAGTTATATCAGGTGATACCACAGGCTCACATACATATCATGCTGCCTCTTGCAATGTGAACGTCTCTTTGACTATTATGCTCTCTTATCCTGTTGTGTGTGTGCTGTGCACATGTCTTATATGTTCTGATGAACGCTGCTGGGTGCATCTCATTGGAAGGTAACTTGAGCTGAAAATAAATCGGTGTGAGAGCGATAAAAGATTTTCAACAGGTGTATATCTGCCAAAAATAGAACAAATAAAGATTTGTGTTATTTCTTTTTCTTTCTGGAGAAGAAAAAGAAACACTATGTTGTCTCCTCATTCATATAGCACGGGGGCCGACAGTGATGCTTGAATAGGGAGTAATGGACGAGGAATGAATACCACAGAATTAGATAATTGCCATGTACCTCATATAGACAATTAAAGGGATGACCAAAAAAATCAGCCTATTTATAGTAATGTTGGATGATTTCTGGAATCAATAAATACTGCTTGAGGTGTCTTGGCACTCTGGGGCTGCCCTTCAGAAACCAGATATTGTAACTTTACAGAAGTGGATCCATCTTTCATGGAATCATGTGACCTGGAGCGCTTTCCTTCCTGCCCCCTGCCTTTACAGTTTCCATACACGCTTCAGTAAGAAGTAGTACTACTGTAATGTCCCATAATCTAAGGGCTAATTCTGATATTTTCTTAATGATAAGTTTTTGATATGAGTTGGTTAATGCTACTGCTTCCTTTTTGCCTTGTGCGAGTGTTCCTTTTCATTAGCAATCCAATAAAAACGCTGGTCAAAGTGGTCTGCAGAAATGATTTCAAAACACTGATGGAGACTGTTAAATTTGGGACTGTGTGGCCTGTTGGAAGTTACAGGTTTAGCGCCCCTAGTGGACAAAAGTTACATAGTATCCCTTTAAGATACAAGATACAGTTCACTACTTTTAAGTAATCTAGCTTCTCTTCTGATTTCCATACATAAAAAGACAAACTATCAAACTGCTGATTGAACAGTGACAGGATAAAAACACCATTTAAGGAACCCAAGACACCACTACATTGTGAAAGTAGAAAATGTCTTCACAGGAACCCATGTAGTGTTTGAAAACTGACCCAATCAAAATGTCATGTTCAATTAAAAATAAAAAAATTAGCACAAATTATTCTGTTTAGCCCTCCAATTTTCTGAAAAGTGTATTTAGTCTTGCTGATCTTTCAGACAATAAAATAATAAAACTGCTGAAAACTAAGACTAAGGCTGGGTGTGAATGTGCACCCTATGCCCTAACCCCCCATTCACTACATAGGGCTGCACTACAGAGCACACTATATAGCCCTCAACTTCATTGTGATTCGGACACGAAGCTCACTACTTTTTCTCCGTCACGCACTACTTTTCAAGATGCATTTTGGATAATTTTGAGTGCACTACATTTTTCCCCAAAGTACATTCTGACACCCCAAAAAATGGTGTGAGCCCTATATAGGGCACTATGTAGGGCTTAGGGTGCACATTCGGACACAGCCGAATTGGCTTTATGCACAGCTCCACTACTTCCTGAACTTAGAACAACTCCTTTGTTTCCTGTCTGGATTAAGTGATTAATCCAGGTGTGTCTAGCCTTTGCCGTTACTGAGGTCACACACACCTGGATTAATCAGTTTGTGCAGTAATGAAAGACAGGAAACAAAGGAGTTGTTCTAAGTTCAGGAAGTAGTGGAGCTGTACATAAGGCCAATTTGATTCTAAATTTAGTTTTGACATTAAGATCAATTAAACATGATAATCTTTATTTTTTCCAGTAAAAATAAAATGTAAAAAATCTAAAATTCTATAATTTCTTTTAACTGTTGACACACTAAAACTTATGCATACCGCAATTATTTGTACTCAGGAATCCATCAGGTTCTGACCATTTCCACTAGCTCAAAATGGTGTCGCAAGACTCATCAGAAGCACAAAAAAGTTTCACCACATCACCCTAATGCTTGCTTTCCTTCCCCAGTAGCCTGCTAACAGAGCTTGAGGCCCACAATCTTGCAGGTTTTTCATGTTTCCCTGCTCCAACACACCTCACTCTAATTAAATCAGTTGTTGTGCAGAATATAAATGGTTTCTTGATCCCGTTTAATGCAAGATGTGGTTTGGAGAAGGGATACATCAAAACGATCTTAAAGGACCCGACTTTGGACACCCATGATGTTAGAATTTCAAAACCTAATTAGTTTTCATGGCCTTAACTGACTAAACCCGACACACGTATTTAATTTTAATGACCAGGTATACACCCTGACCACTAACATCCCAAAAAAAGTGCCCTACTAAATAGCTCCAGATCACAGTTTGTGAGATCAGACCTTTGCTCCAGTCTTCAACATCTACAATCCTGCAGGTCTTAGCGTGACCTTGATGCAACACATTTGACTCAAAATCAATGCTTCATTAACAGGCTTGTGCAGAAGTTGATAATTTATTATAAAACATTTTCATTTAAATGAGGTGTGTATTACCAGGTAAAGACTAAAACCTGCAAGATGGTCAATCTCAAGGACTGGATGTCATGACAACATCTTTAAACCCTTCCTTAAACTTCCATTTATTGCCAGATGAATATATAGCATATGCTGTCTGCTAATAAGACCTTTTCACCCCCTTTTCCAGGTTAGCACCTTTTTTTGAAATGGTGCTGTATAGATAGAAGGTATTGTTTTAATGGTTATTGTTATTACCACCTTTATCATACTACTTCAATTTTATTATTTTGAATGTGATGCAAATCTAGAATTTCACTACATATCAAATAGTGTTTGCTAATTCAAGTTATTTTTACTGTTTTTCATTTATCAGCTATGTATGCACTTTGTAACATTGTGTGTGAAAATGCTATATAAATTTGGTATTATATCTCAAGTCATAGCTGAGATGGGGCTAGTGCACTTATTTCACTACCTTACTCTTTTCACTTAAACTTTATTTCTAATGGGACTTTACAGACATATCAACCTGACCCAATTCATAATAAGTCAAGTAATAAATAACTTTTATTCAGAAAAAGCCAGTTACCACTGTATAAAGTTAATTAAAATCTAGACAAGTTAAAAGTATTATACTGTTTTGCATCAATGCAGGACCAATTCTAAAGTGGTGTTAAATTTAGTGCCATTGTGTATTTTTAACAATGATCACACTAAAGTATTTAGAAAGGAATATTAAAGAATGGAGTATTTATTACTTTTAAAAAATACTATTTTTTATATGGTAACATATAGGCTTTCCACCGATCGGATCGGCTTGATGGATCGGCCGATATTTCAACATTTTCCTATTTTTTTGATCAGTCCTAAAGTCTTCATTCAGCGATCCGATCTATGACGTCATTTGAATTTGAAAAAAAAATAATTAAATTTACTACTTTCAAAGAGTTGTAGCTTTGTGCGTTTAATTACAATAAGTTGTGTTCATTATTTATTGATGTTTAACCTTTTCATCTCAGTCA
>JBAMHX010000013.1:13517155-13531009 GCA_037177515.1 Pseudomugil tenellus | reverse complement strand
ATACACGGAGACTCGCAGGTAACTGAGTAGGCTGGTGGAGTTATTTTTAAAACACTGCCCTCATGTGGTAAGGAGTTTAACTATTTCCACATAGAAAATATCAATTGCTTTCCATCAAGACTGACTATGTAACAGGACTTGCATTAATTTCATCGATTCAGAAAAAATGGGATCGACTAAAATCTTAACGATCGATTAATCAATAATCGATTAATTATGCCCATCCCTACTTCCAACTTGTCTTTGATGCATAAACGACAGAATCCTGCGCTGTTCCCTGCACACATTTTCTTATACTTTCATCAACGCTTGCTGCCAGGAGTAATGTTTGCACATTAACCTGCATGTCTGAATGAGATAGTCTACCCATAATTAAGTGGAATTTGTACTAGGTCTTCAAGTGGGTAAAGTCTGCGTTGATCTACCCGCTTAATGTTAGAACTGTACCTTTAAGACATGAGAGACAAAAAGTCAATGTCTGCGTAATGTCCGGGTAACAGATCAAGTCTGAAAGGGGCTATAGTCGCTCCACCTTGTCTCGATAAGTAGACTCATCCCCTCTGGAAATGAGTTCCACCACAGTGGTATCGTTGGCATACTTAATGATGGTGTTGCTGGTGTGGTTGAAGGTGCAGTAATGGGTATAGAGCAGGAGTCTTCAATCTTGGTCCTCGAGGGCTGGTGTTCTGCACGTTTTTCAAGTGTCCCTGCTGGAGCACACCTGACTTAGACTCAGACAAGCTCTGCAAGCTTTGCTTAATATACATTAATCTCAGCCAATACTCAAGGAGACTGTGGACTTCCCCTGGTCATTAATAGATGAAAAATTACTTCATTGAGAACCGAAGCAGCAGGCATGTGCCCATTCCATACACATGGAACACCTGCAGGGACACCGGCCCTCGAGGACCAAGATTGAAGACCCCTGGTATAGAGGATATAGATCAGGGGGCTCAACACACAGCCCTTTGGAGAACTGGTGTTGAGAATGAGGGCTGTGGACATATGAGTGCCTACTCTAACCCTCGCCTTTTCAATAAGTCCATAATCCAGGGGCAGATGGAATTGGATAATCCAAGGGTTTCTAGTTTGGAGATCCGTCTGTTGGGTAGGATAGTGTTAAACGTGGAGCTGAAGTCCACAAAGAGCAGCCTCACATAGCTCCCTGGCCAGATGAGACAGAGCAGTGTGGAGTGTGGTAATGACAGCGTCCTCTGTGGATCTGTTAGGCAAACTGCTGACTGTCCAATGTGGGTGGGAGGAAGATAATAATGTGGCTACATACCAGTTCTTTTTCAAAGCACTTTATAATATTTGGGTTAGTGCAACTGGTCTGTATTGAGGCTACTAATTGTGGACCTTTTGGGAAAAGGGATAACAGTTGAGGACTTTATACAGCAGACTGGAGTAAGGGCTGATTGAAGATCTTAGTCAATACCCCGACCAGTCGGTCCGTGCAGTCCTTCAGCATACGTCGAGCTGCCTTCCTTGGATTCACAGCCCTCAGTGTGCGCTGCACCTTATGCTCCTCCAGAATAAGGGAGGGGTATCATATGCTGCAGCTCAGTCATTCCAATTTTGGGCTGTACTGTAACATAGTTTACCACCAGGGATGAATAAATTATTATCTTATTTTATAGGTGTACTAACAGAACTATTTACATTAAATGTGTTTAGTGTTTCAAATAGGCCTAAAGTCTTCACTGTTATGCACATGACATTTGGGAAAACTAAATAGATGTCTGAAAATTGGGTTTTCTTCTGGAAAACATTTCAGCCTTTGTCATGGTGAAAATCCTGTTTATTCCATAAATCTCCTGTCCTCTTCTCCCATCTGTCTCTTCTGTTTATCTCTTGTTTTCCGTTACACATCTTTTTCATGTCTCATTTAAGATGTTTTATCACCTCACCTCTACCTGTTTCTGTTCCATTTCATTTATTTTTGAACACTTTATTTTCCTGCACTTTATGTTCGGCTTGTCCTATATTTTGTCTTTTACTTTTGGAAAACGATTGTCAATGTCTCCTCCTGCAGCAGTCCATGAAAAACACAACCTTGTGAAACTTGAAATGAAAAAAAGCAGAGCTGAGACTATCATCCCGCATTATCATGAATTTGCACAGAACCCAGAGGAAAAGAAAACCATGACCCAGATAACTGAAACATTGGCCACATCATACCATAAATTGTAATTAAATATCTATTAAATATCTCGTATCATATATCCAATTAGTCATTGCCACTTAAATGATCCCAGATTGTACTACAAAGAATTTAAAGTCTATTAACATTTGCTGTGACTATTGTAAAAAATATTGAAGGTGTCTGGATAAATCGGTGTGTCTAGAGCAGGGCAATACACCAGTGTTAAGCGTCCTTGTAGAGCACTGCGATTTACAGTGAGAAGAGAGTTAAAGTAAGCAGGTTGAATTTATGAGGGTTTTTTTTAGTTACACCCGATTGAATATAAAATTGTTTAGCACCTACTGTCTCTGAAATGAGTATGATTTATCAGTTTATCTTACGGCCCACAGAGGGCAGTAAAACATAAACTGTAATTCCAGACTGGCAAAGAGGAATAATGAGTGGATGAGTACCTGCATATGAAGTTGAATGCTGGAAGAGGAAAGCCTTATTTCAGCACTCATGGAAGGTTAGAGTGGGTGAAACTGAGTCTGGAGATTGTGGATATGGAGACAAAAGTTGAACCAGTCTTTCTTTGTTAAGGCTCTTGTTTGCTCATTTTCTCTTTGCTTTTCTTTTCTAAAAGTTTCTAATTTTTTCTGTGCAAATTTTGCTGTTCATGACACTCTAATAAGTGTATTCTTTCTCTCTTTTTGTAATATACATGGCCATTAAATGACCAAAATATTTCCAAATGCCCTAAATTTTTTCTGTGCCTTTGTGTTGACACATTTGCCCTTTGTGTATCCTTTTTCATATGCACAGTGGGGTATTTGGATATTTGGACCCCCATTTCACCCCAGCATGATAGCAACACCCCATCCGTCATCATTAGTACCTGGCACCTCAACTCACATGCCTTCCCACACATGGACACACTGACCAGATGGGTTATTTCCAACAAGGCGGACACTCAGGACAAACACCTTTACTCCCTGGAGATCAGCAGCCAATCTGCTTCTTATTGCTTAAGGCTGCTCTTGCCCTTTAGGGTTTAAGAGCCTGTGTGCAAGATTTTCTCTTCAGATAAGTGTCCTGACATGCCAAAGGTAATAATAAACAACTATCCTTATATTTCTACAAGCAAAATCAAAAGAGATAGAGTTGTACCAAATGGGATTCTTCTTAGAAAAACTAAGTTTGCCCTTACATTAATCTGTGAATCCTACATTAAAACAATCCTACATTATTTTTAGAAATTATAGCAGCACATCTGGGGGTGGAAGAGGTGACAGAAACAAAGGAAAATACTAAGTGTAGTTGCTCAACACACAGGAAAACATGTTTTCACAGCTTTTATTTGGATATATCAGGTTCAGGCAAGTGGACTTTTGACTTAACGATGTGATTTGTGCCTGTGAGGTGTAAAAAGTAAATTTGTGAAGCACAAAAGAGGCAGCTATCTAAAAATGTAATCTAATCTACACTGAGTCTTTTCTAAATGTATGTCAGCAAAGATTATTCACAAAACTATAATGAGATGGTTATAGATAAAAAAGTGAAAAAAGTGAAATCACATATTTGAGCAGTTCTTCTGAACTTTGCAGTTTTCAAACAAAATTGCAAAATTCTAGCAGAGCTTGAACCATTTTTCTTTTGTTAATAGTTACCTTGAGATAAATTTTTAATCTAGTTTATTGTCTTGAATTAACGTGAGTCATTCTGTCAGAATAGTGTGATAATTTATCTTAACATCTTGAGAAAACAAACTGTTTTCTCAAAATAACACAATGAATGTAAGCTCAAGTAGTTACTGTATTACACCTGGTTTCATTGATCAAAGCAAATGCTGGACAGCTGTGGAAGGACTACAGTCATGATCCTGCCTGTATGTGTGATTGAATAATGGCTAAAACCTAATAGTGAACCTTGTTTCAATAACAGTTTTTGTCAGACTAAGTAAAATATCGGGTATATTGATCTGTAATGGATGTTCCCATATATAACATCAGTGTTTATCCGTTGCTGGCTTGACTGCACTGAGGTATCCCAGTACAGAATGCTTCTTTTTTGGGACGCCCCGTGGACTGTCTAGTTGAAGTGTTGGGAGAGAAGAAGCTAATGGCTAACCTCTTATTCTTATTGAAAGACGGTGCACTCCCCCCCCCCAAGACATTGACAGCCAAGAAGAGCTCCGTCAGCATCAAAATGCTGTGTTTAAAGCATGAAGGCGCTGCTATTGGTCCTTGATTCCTGCAGGAGTTACACTGGAAACCAGCACTGCTTCCAGTAGACCAAAAAACATACTCAATAAAATCCACTTTATTAATATCGATACTTCAACTTTCTTATCTTTTTTGTTAAAATGAGGTTTTGGGGGAGAACCTGTGTGAAGATCCCTTGTGTATGCAAAGGTTTGTCACGGCTTCCTCCCAGAGTCGAAAGACTTACTTGTAAATTCACGCTAAGAGGCTGAGTGAATGATATTCTCACTGTGTTGGTTCTGTGATAGAACAGCTCCTGCCCCTTCTGATCCCCATTTGTATTATCTATTGTGAAAACTAAATAGAATATTCAGTTATCACGAGAAAACTGTGTTAAAGACGATAAGCCAGCTCAATCTTGGCTTCTGTACACTTCAGCATCTGTCTTGCATCCTATCTCTTCTCTGGGCTCCCTCCAGCCAGTAAAAATCAGTCCAATGTTAACTCTTGTCTAATCTCTTGCTCTATCATTTTCTCTTTTTCTCTGAGAATGTGCTCTTATGTGACTGTGCTGAATCAGCGTTGGTGCACATTCAAAATGGCCAGTTTGTTGATATCCAGTAGCTAGCGTGCAATGACGAGCTGTAATGCAAAATGCAGCTGTCACGTGATGCCTTGAGCTGGAAAGAATTGTCATCCTTAGGACGCTGCAGGGCTCTAGGAATATGCACAGTAAATGTCAATGTACCATCAAAATGAGTCAGTTTTAAGGTTGTAATAATATGTAGTATATCTTTCATAAAATCTATATTTTTTTCTCTCAGTTTAGTTTTTAACATAAGCCATGTGAAATTGATGAGAAATCTCTGAATTTACTTACCTTAAACGGGACCAGATCTGACCACGTACTGGCCAAAAATGTCATTGTTTTAGGGCCTTTTTTCTTCTTTAGTCTGTATAGAAATGCGTGTCTGTGTCCTCTCACCTACCTCCATACCAGTGAGTACGAGGTCTAGTTCTATAAGATAAATTGTAACAGAAATTACTATGCTGAAAAAATGTTGTACTTGAATGCCACAAGACATGACTGTTGTATGAAAATCACAAATATACACCCGTTGTGGTTACATTTTTCTTTCACTGGCTGCATGAGTCATTATACTCTTTTAATAAAAGGAATCTATCTGAGAGAAAGAGAGAGACAGAGCAAGGAGGGTATTTAAATTCCACTGCTTTCCACCTTTTTGCAAGTTACGCATCAATTGCTTCATTTTCTCTGCTGTCTTTCATTAAGTTCGTCTTCATAATACCTAAAATCTCTTCTCTTCACCCCTGTGCCCTTCATTTAACACAGAAGCAGGAGAAAAATTCGAGGCAACTCCCTGTCCTTTCCTTCTCCTCTCGATTTCAGTTTTTCTGACTTTTTCTCCTACTTCTAATTGAAACAGCTGTAGAACATGAAAAGAAATATCACCAAAGCTTGTAACAACACCTTATTCCTTTAATTTTTTTTTGTACACGTTCTGTTTCCCATCAGTGAGTTCCTGGCCGGGGCCAGTGTCACATCAGAGGTCAATCTGAAAATACTGTCCAGTCAAGTTACAATCTACCAATGTTTTTTGGTCCCTTCCTCTCAAATACCTAAGTACATAACAAAAAAGTATGTGTGCAATGTTGTTGGTTCTCTTTTAGATGAATAAGGGAAGCAGTGACTGCATGCAGGGAAGTTGCTGTGTCACTGTTAGGTTATCATATGCAAGTACTAATTCAGATACAAAGGAAAATACTGAAATGATTATAATCTTTTGGTATAATAGGGCAAACTATTTAAATTAATCTTGTCGATACACCCTATGTTTTTATAATACATTTGATTACACTCTTATATTAGTATATAAAAAAGTGAAAATAGCTATAAAATGTGAAAATTCAGAATAAAAAGCAGATTATCTATTTGAACTCAAAAGGATATGTCACATTTCTTGAGTGGCCTGGAGTATTTTCTCTATATTCTCATTACAGATGCTTGGGATAGTTTACCCCATTGTGTTGGAAAAGAAGACCTTTGTCACAACCAGGTGACAAAAAGCAGTTTTTACCCTTGCAGAGATGCTGAGGGAGTCATGGGAGTTTGACTATTCAGTCTACATTGTTTTGTGCATCAGGAAAATGCTTGTTATTGTCTTCCCTATAGGGGATACTGTGAAAGTATGAGGTATTAAAGCTGCTGATGCACAATCCCTGTAAGAGCTACGTCTGCATCTTTGATTCATTATTTGCTTCTGTAGCATGTGCTTACTACACTCTGCCATTGCTGCCCATCTTTTGCAATCTTGTTAGTGGTCTACATAGACAGGAAGCATAGTAGAGGAGAGGTGTCTGGTTTCTGGGCCTTTATATAGATGATTTATTTTATTCTATTCTTTTGTTTGATTTATAGCAGAGGCATCTAGAAGGAATCTAAATCTGAGACCTATTCTTAGGCAAAAAAAGTGTGCTCCCTGGGTGAAGGTAGATTCAGATTAAAATATTTTGGGGTCTTATCCATGAGTGGTAGGTCAGATTGGGAGATAGAGAAGAGGATTGGTTCTTTTTTAGTAGCAATGAAGGCATTGTGATAAGAAACTGTGTCAGAAGGCAAGGCTTTTCATGTATTTGTTTATTTGTGTTCCAGCTCTGACCTACAGCAGAGAGATTTTGAAAAGTGTCTGAAAGTGATTGCAGTGAGCTGCCTTCAGAAGGTGGTGGTGTTCCGCTTTAGGTTTAAGTGTTTGAGCATTTAGAAGAAATTGAGAGCATAGCTGCTGCTATTTTCTAACAAAAAGAGTTAGCTGAGGTATTGTTGACACTTGATTAGGATGTAGTTGCCTCTCTTTGGAAGTAGTACACCCAACTGGAACAGGACTATGAGGGAGACCCAGAACACACTGAGTTATGCAGAACCTCACCTATCCTGGGAATGCTTCAGTTGCCTCCGAGGAGGAGGGATAAAGTGTCAATAGGAAGAGATATATCAAGGAAACTTCAGGAAATATTCCAAAACAAAGGGCATCCAACTCTGGTCCAGGAACATGCCACAGGGGAAGGGCTAAAATCAAGACTACCGCAGAATCAGCAGCGGCTACATCTTTGTCACAGGAGGCAACATTTTATCCAAAGCCACCTACTGATCTGATTAGTTATTGGACTGCATTGATAATTTTGCATTTGGTGCTGGCAAATGAGAAATCAACGACTCACTTCATATAGGCAGTAATTTTGGTGTTGAGCACAACAGTTTGCTGGATAATCTGTTGCTCTGGATGTGCGTTAGCATCGGAGAGGCTAATGTAGTGTCTGACCCTCATGGATCACACATTAACTTTTACCAGTCTATTTCCTGATAAGGGGTCCCTGAACATTATGCCCTATATGTTACGGTTGTGGAGGTCTTGTGATTGGGCCCGATGTAAACTAAGGATTGGTGGTGTTTGTGTTCTGTATACAGGAGCTGGGACAGAGGGTCAGTAGGATTTCCACAAAGTGACTTTGGCATCCTTTTAGATTGTGAAGATAAGTTTTTAATGCTGAACTTTTTGCAATAAACATTTTTCATTACGTTATATTACATTACAGTCATTTAGCAGACACTTTTCTCCAAAGCGTCTTATTCCTCAACTTGGTGTCCAGAGACCTTTTTGCATCCAAGCTACTTTCTTCAATTCAACATCTTCAGAATACACCTCACTAACGACTAGCTTTTATGGTCCTCGAATGGATAGTATGGAGCTCCGGACATCATGTGACTGTCTTTGCTTGCCCCGTCATGTTAACACGAAAATGCGCTTCAAAATGTCTTTACATCTGGTTTTAAATCTAAAGCTGCTGTTGTAGCCATTTCATATCTTAGCTTAATTACCTTACTCTTAATTATTATCTGGATGAAATGTCTGACCATAATGTTCCTAAACTGATGTCATTCTGACCTTAGTAAACCATCTTCCTGAGATGTGTCCTTCCACCATGAAAATGTTTAGACGGGATATGAGTCTTTATCTTGTTTACAACAAAGCTGAGACTCCAGACTATATGATGCACACAACCAAAGTCTTTAAACGAAGGTGTCTCCAAGTGACTGGTCAGAATTACTTCGGACTTCTGTGTGACAACAGAGCTCTGAAATGATTCTTCCTGGGTTATAAACTTGTATCTTGTCTGTCTGTCTTTCGTGTATTGTCTCACTCCATGTTTTAATGTTTAATGTATCTTCAACGTCTTTAACCTTCATTTATTAAAATTATACTCTTCTCAATTTAAGAAACCAGTCTCCTTGTCCTTGACAGGAAAAACGGTCATTTCAATGCTATTCTTTAGACTTTAAAAAAATTGATTAAATATATTTGACTCTTAAGAGCTTCATAAACTAACAACAGAATTTTAAAGTCTATTCTTTGACAAACAGGCAGACAAGACCTCAAAACTGGACTGGATATGGTCCACTTTCTTGCTCCTGGTGAGGACTGTAGCAGCAGAGTTCTGAATTAGCTGCAGACAAACGAGTGTAACTCAATTCAATTTTTAATTTTCAATAATAAACAGTTTATTTAATAATAAACTATAGACTACTGGGCAGTTAAATAGCGTTTATTTAATAGCTATCAACTTGGCGAATCTGTCATTGTCATCAGATCCAACTCTGTACATGAAGAAAACTATTATAGTATATTGAGACAATTCATAGTAATTCTACAGATGTAAACTGTATTTTAATTTACAATGTTCCAACGGAGGCTGCATTTTTATGTAGAATATTTGACAATCAGTTATAGATCTATGGCAATGAGCTGTTGGCCAGTTTAATTGATGAGCTGGGATTGGAAGTTTTCTTCAGATGGGGGTTGAAGATTAGTTTATTAAGAGGCTCCAAGGAGCAACGATGATTAAGGGATTGGAAATGTGTGGTTTCACATTTCGGAAATAGCTCTCTACTCCTCCTATGTGACTGTAACGCACAGATTCACTCTTGTGAAACTATCTGACAGATGTTTTAATTATCACCATGAAACTCATGAGAAAAATTCAAATCCAGACATACATCTGTGTGGATTTTAATCCCAGCCAGACAAAGATACAGATATAGATACAAGACAGCTTCTGCAAAGCGTAGGAATACAGAACTGCAATTTTTGTGAGCGCACTATAGACAAACACACACCTGCAAGCACACACACATTCAGGTGGTTACCTTAAATCATATTCACATTGTTAAAAAAGCTGAGGCACCTTTCTGAGATTCATTTGATGTGTGTGTGTCTGTGTGGGAGTGTCTACGTGTTTGTGCTTGACATCATTTTCTTGGCCACATGCTGTGTGAGAGCTAAAGATCATATGATGTTCTCAGGTATATACTTGCTTGTATTATGTTATCTTCACCGCACAACTAAAAGCATAAGTTTTCCTAGATCTTGAGCTCCCTGTGAGTCCAGTTCCATCCAACCCTTTATCCCATGGATAGATGAAGAAGAGGAAGAGGAGAACGGAAAAGAGAGAGGGAGAAGATGAGAGGAACAGTAAGAAATTTTCTCTTCATTGGCATCTCAGTGTCCTAATTGAAAATATCAAAGCATCAGTTGGCTTTTTGTAGAAACAAACATTTACCATAATTTTCTTTGTCCCACTTCAGTCTGCCTTTTATTGCCGGTTTATTAGCCTTGTACAGTTTTTTAAAACTTGATATTCTATTCTTACTTCTCATTCATTCTTCCTGTCTTACCTGAATTATTTCTATGCATATTTGCATGTGACAGATGTGGTATTGGGAATTAAAGAAAACATTGAAATCATTGTATACTTCTTATTAGAAAAATTGAAAATGGTGGAGGTTATACATAATAAGATTCTAACAGTTTTACAAGCTATTCTAAAGAGATCTAGGTTCCAGGAAAATCTTGGATACTACAATCCACAACAGGAAAAAAAATAGAAGATTTAAAAAATGTTAATCACTGCAAGAGAAAAAAGTACATCTAAAAATGCAAAAACACCATATTATATTTAAGACACTGGGGAGTAGTGTATACATATTAAGTGAAAGTAGGACCATAACGTCAGGTGGAAATTACAATGTTGCTGGTGGGAATAAGCTGCTTGGCAGTGGTCTGTACTCCCAGAGTGCTTTTCTAGTTATTATTCTTTTGAAAAACTGGGAGCTTTACAGAGACCTGGGTGATATAAAAATCAATTAAGCTTTATTTCTAAAGTCCTTTTAAATCACAAAACACAAAGTGCTTCACATTATTAAAACATTTTAACCACGCAAAATGCCTTCACATAGTGTTGTAAGCTGTTGTAAAACACACACGATTCAAATTTTCTTTCACACACACACACACACACACACATACACACATACACAGACACAGACACATGCACATTACCTTCACCGATTCCTACCCCATTTTCCATAAATTCGTTACTGTTTCTTAATTAAATGTCTATCTAAAACTATCAATAGAGTAAAAAAAATAAAAACAAAAAAAAATGTAATCATATTGATGTAATTCTGCACAAGATATTCATTTGAACAGTGTTAAGAATATGATTTATATCAACTGAGTTCTGGAGTTCATCTATTTGATTGCTCTCTTACTATAATGAGACTCACTCCTTCCTCCATTGTTCACTCATACAGTGACAACATGAAGACAGACCAGACACAGGCGGGTGACAAGTCGTTGAAAAGGAACTGGTGGTAAAAAGAAAAATAATGGCTTAGTTGTCTGGAGATGGTTCAAGTTGAAGATGAGCAGCATAAGAATGTATATAGTAATGACATAAAGCACAGTATAAAGAGTGTGTTAAGCTGCTGAGTGAAACCCAGACTGCGAAGCTACTCCCTCCAAATCACAGTTTACACACAATAAACCCACGAAATCGGTTATTGCGTTGAAATTGTCTTGCATGTGAAACATTGCTGAAATTGAAAACAGAGATGAGATCCCTGCCACCCCACAAGCAGAGGTGTCTTCACTATCTTTTTGTGTTTACAAATAAACAATGTATCAGCTTGACTAACACATTTTACATTGATATCATCAGATCAAGATTTTTGCCTGAATGTAACCAGAAAGTGTAAAATTATGCCAGTCCTGTAGATCTATAATCCTGCAACTTTTACATACATCTGTTCTCCAACACATCTGAATTATATGGCTGGATTCCCTTGACCACATATCTTTCAGCTATGCAAAATGCCAGGTAATGAGACACTCACTTGGTTCAGGTGGTTTGATGGAAAAGGGTAACATAAAGGGTAACATCTAAAAGTTGCAGGATGTTAGATATCGAGTACCTGACTTGGGCACCTCTGATATTGTCAATAAGGATTATACTGTAGCAGATGTGGCAATTCCTGGTCCAGAATGTAAAAATCCTGTCTGGCAGCTGTTCTGACTAGTTACCAAACCAGCTGAGCACAGTTCATCTGCCAGGCAAATGAGCCTGTTAGTGAAAACACCTGTTCTAAATGTGCAGGTAGATCCAAACACATGGCAGGACCATTACTTTCTGGACCAGGAATTGCCACCTGTATACTGTAATTAACTGAAGTTTTTGTGATTTAATTAACTACAAAAACTTTGACCCTCAACAATAATCAAAATGGTGATGGCTATGGAAATCATCATTTGGAGTTAGTTGTTCTGAGATGCTTGTCTTGTGGTTTCCGTGCATATTTTTTCCGTGCATATTTATTGCATTTGTTTATTTAGCAACAGCTGCATGTACATGCTGATGACATTTGTGCTGACTCCCACATCTGTGTGACAACTTGATCCCTGACAAATGTCAAATTTGATTGGAAACTTGTCACTTTCCTCTGATTCCTTCATGTGAGTAGACAGTACCATAGCATTGAAGTTTTTATACTTTGAGTTTTTACATATGGCCAGTGTTCTGTCGCAGGCTGTGGCAAGAGAAAGAAATTGGAGTCACACAGCCTCAGGATGAGAACAGATTTTCACACAAGTTACAACATTTCAACCTGAATTTTTGCTTTTCTTCTTTGCTAACTCAGAGAAGAAGCTCTACCGTCTCTTTCTGCTCAATGCATTCATTCGAACTTGGGAAACCTTTTTGTATAATGCCAGAGGGGCACGACAGGGCTTGTAATGCTGCTATCCGACATCACTATGTGGCCTCATTATATCTTAATAAACAGTTGTTAAGACATGCCGTGTGTGTCAAATTGCATTGAGAACATTTTGGCTTTGGCTATGATCTTATTAAGTGTTCATCTCACAATTATTTTTATTATTATATCTTTGAAAATAGGACACAGGAGGCAAAAAAGGGGAAAAAATTAAATCCAGACGCATATGAAGTCCCATCAAAGCACAGTATGTAAGCTCAAGAGAAAAAAAAGTGCTCATTAATAAGATGTTATCAAAGCTACAAGGGCAGAGTTGGTTTGACAGATGGCCACAAACCCAGTCTTGCAACTGACTTCGGAAGAATACATTTGGGTTTGGCCTTGGAACAGATTGACTTCTTTCTTTTTTGTTAATTTCCCCTCCACACACAATTGTTAGATTGACCTCATGTTGTATTTTTCGTCTCATATCTTTACAGTTTGCCTAAAAGCTTAATGATTCCCCCCACAGTACCAGTTGAACAGTAGTTATACCACAACTAATTCCCCACGAGCTGCATCATTCTGATTCAGAAAAGTGCAAATGAATGAATGGCATTGATTATATTTGAAATTATTCTTATTGCTGAATCATCCTCATGTTAGCAACTGATTCTCATTTGATAGCAAAATGTCCTGTGTGTGTGTCTGCCTTGTAATCATGTTATTTCAAAGCTGTTTTTGAAATGAATACTTACTTGCTGAATGGCCTTAGGAAAGAGTAAGGAGAAATCTAGAATTACACCGAAACGCAGTTCCCTTTTAGGGATTTTGACTAAAAAAAAAGCAACTGTCAGGTTGTCAGATAAACATATTTGTACCCAAGAAATAAGGCTGCCAAGCAGCTATGATATCAGCAAAACTGTCAAAGAAT
Organism: Pseudomugil tenellus; assembly: GCA_037177515.1. Classification (NCBI taxonomy): domain Eukaryota; kingdom Metazoa; phylum Chordata; class Actinopteri; order Atheriniformes; family Pseudomugilidae; genus Pseudomugil; species Pseudomugil tenellus. Next base: position 13,517,639 of record JBAMHX010000013.1, on the reverse strand, counting down.
ATTACATACCTGATTGTGTGTATTATTATCTTTTGAAGAAAGTGCTGCTTACACCATCCCTTCTTCTATCTCACTGCTATTCTCTATCTGTATATTCTGTTATTGTGTCACTCATTTCTATTTCATGTTTGTTTTGTCTCATCTGTCTTATCTCAGTTTGACTGGTTTCACACCAAAACTAACAAGTTTAAACAGATGTCTTAAACATGAGTACAGCCACTACCAGAAGTCAATCAAATCTTCAAATGAGTGTGTAGTAGCAGATTTTTAGAAACGCACAGAAGAATCAGACTATTGCATACTGTTCATTTACCTTCTAGGGCAAGTGTGTTGCTGCAAGTACATATGCCTCTATTAACAGTTCTGAGATAAACTGAAAACATGCTTATTTTTGTAACTCTGTCCACAGCAATTAGAACAATAAGTAGCTACACCCAGGTCTTGTGCTCTCACTGGTCTCTCTCTCTCTCTCTCTCTCTATATA
>JBAMHX010000013.1:13493201-13505464 GCA_037177515.1 Pseudomugil tenellus | reverse complement strand
CGACATTTTTTTGGTAAGTCATTTTTGGTTCATAGCTTAAATAGTGAATAAAGTTCCTCTGCATCCCTTCTGTCTACCTTGCCTGCAGTTGGGGCCACCCCACTCAACCCCCCCCCCCCCCCCACATTGTACCACACACTCGCATATGAGCTCTGTAGTTAGTTAAAACTGTCACATTGTCAAATCATTACTATCACTGTCGTCAGGTGCTTGTGAGGCATTAGTTTGAGAGAAAATGCAGCAAAAGATGGACAATGCTGTAAGAGGATATTGTTGTACATCTCATTTTGTGTTTACGTTGCATTTGGTTTTATTTAAACATTTTTTTAATCCATCCATTTAACTGAAAATGGGTTTATAGTCTGTATCTTTTATCTGAAAAAATGCCTTTTTACAATGTGCTGCTCTTGGGTTGAAATGTTATTTCTACTTGATGTGCAAGAGGAAACAGAAGCAATTATTATAATGTATATCAAATGCTGGCCATGCAGAAACTTGGATAAAATGAATTGCTCATCTGTAATGTGGCTGCTGCTTTGCCGGAGCCATTAAATGCAGGACACAACAAAAAGACAGTTTTTATAGTGTTTTTCTTTTGCAATTAGCAAAATAAGTCTTTCAATTTTGTTGTAGTGCTGAACTGTGTAGTGCATACAGAATAGAGGTTGTGTTTCTGTAAAGTATAAAACTGATGAGTTTTATTTTTTAGAAACAACATAGCGAAAATAGATCTTTTAAATTTTAAACTGTATTTTTAACATTGACAAGTCCCAACTGCAATAACTACATAAATGTTTTTGTAGCTTTTATTGTTATCAGTAGTTTGAAAACATTTTAGGTTGGAGAATTATATATTTTTGAATGTTTGAAAAAGTTACTCGGTACTTTTTCGTCTCCTGTTCAAGTGACCTACAGAGTTACATTCAGAGCAATGTGACTTATTGTATGTTTTGCAGCTCATGTAATTTCCTAGTCTTGTGTGTGTTTTATTTTCATGATTTTTTTTTTTTTGTGCTTTCATACCATGTCCACAATCATAAAAACTCAAAACGTCAATGTCGGAAAGCCCTAGTGCCAGACCCTGATCAACTAATTAACTCAAAACACCTGCAAAGGTATCCCGAGCCTTTAAATGCTCTCTCAGTCTGTTTCAGATGGCTATTCAATCATGGGGAAGACTGCTAACTTGAAAGATGTCCAGGAGACAATCATTGTCACCCTTCACAAAGAGGGAATGCCACAAAAGGTAATTGCTAAAGAAGCTGGTTGTTCACAGGGTGCTATATTCAAGCATATTAATGGAAGGTTGAGTGGAAGGAAAAAGTGTGGTGGGAAAAGGTGAACTGCAAAAGGGATGACCGCATGCTTGAGAGGATTGTCAAGCGACATCCATTCAAGAATTTGGTGGAGCTTCACAAGGAGTGGACTGAAGCTGGACTCAGCGCATCAAGAGCCACCACGCACAGGTGACTCCTAGATATGGGCTACACGAACCAGAGACGACAGAAGTGCCTCACCTGGGCTAAGGAGAAAAAGAACTGGACTGTTGCTCAGTGGTCCAAAGTCCTCTTTTCAGATGAAAGCAAGTTTTGCATTTCATTTGGAAATCAATTTCCCAGAGTCTGGAGGAAGAGTGGAGAGGCACAGAATACATGTTGCTTGAAGTCCAGTGTGAAGTTTCCACAGTCAGTGATGATTTGGGGAGCCCTGTCATCTGCTAGTGTTGGTCCACTGTGTTTTCTGAAGTGCACAGTAAACACAGCAATCTACCAGGATATTTTAGAACACTTCATGCTACCTTCTGCTGACAAGCTCTATGGAGATGCTGATTTAATTTTACAGCAGGACTTGGCACCTGCCCATACTACCAAAGGAACCAAAAGCTGGTTCAGTGACCACAGTGTTACTGTGCTTGATTCGCCAGCAAGCTCACCTTATTTGAACCCTATAGAGCAGGGGTGGGCAACTCCGGTCCTCGAGCTCCGCAGTCCTACAAATATTAGGACTTTCCCTGCAATAAAACACCTGACACACATCAGACTTAATTAGAAGTCGTGTGAAGAGCTTCACATTAAACTCTGAGCAAAGCTGCTAATTACCCAATGATTTGATTCATGTGTGTTGCAGCAGAGACATTCCTAACACTCGCAGGACTGCGGCCCTCGAGGACCGTAGCTGCCCACCCCTGCTATAGAGAATCTCTGGGGTATTGTCAAGAGGAAGATGAGACATCAGACCCAAGAATGTAGACGACCTGAAGGCTGCTATCAAAGTAATCTGGGCTTCCATTTCACCTGAGCAGTGTCAGACACTGGTCGCTTCCATGCCACGCCACATTGATGCAGTACTTCCTGCAAAAGGAGTCCCAACCAAGTATTGAGTGCATGGAAAAGAACATACTTTTCAGAAGCCTGGCATTTCTGTTTAAAATATTCTTTTTTCAATTGATCTTATGTAATATTCAAATTTTTTGAGACACTGCATTTTGGTTTTTGTTATATATAAGCCACAATTATCAATATTTCATTGAATGAATGGTTGAAATGATATCTAAATGATATATGAGTTTCACATTCTGAAATGACTGATTAATATTATTAAACTTTTTCATAATATTCCAATTTTCTGAGATGTACCTATATGCATATATATATATATACATATATATATAAATCTTACCTCCCATTTTCTTTATCTTTTTTTTCCTGGGACGCTATGTGACTTTACTGCAGGATCTAACTTCCTGGCATTAGGTTTCACACTAGCAACTGGCTCTCAATACACTGGATATTTTTAAATGATACTGAATGATTAATTAAAGAAAAATAAGAAAGAATTATTGGAGGAATCATAGAAAAGAGAGAGTAAGAGACAATGCAAGAGAGATAAGAAATGTCAAGTTTCGACTGACTTAGAACTCAGAGTTGAAGCATGATGCAAGATGGATGCCAACTTAACTGTCGTTCAACACAGAAAATCTAAGAAAGTTGATTAGTGCATCTTTAAAGAATTGTATTTGGGTTACAACATTTGTCGCTATATAATGTATTAGTCTTTTTGCATGAAACAGTTAATTAAACCATTTTTTTAACCCACACTCTTCACATTACACACACGCACATGTACTGTGAGGATTATGTACTTGATTTCTCCAGTGCTTTTACCATAGTGCAGCCTACAGTTCTTTGTGGTAAAATAGATATAAATGCCTCGAGACATTGCCTGGATTGCGAAAAACAAAACAAGCAGAAGGGTTCAAAGTCTGAGAAGGTGGTCAGTAGCAAAGAAGTACCACAGGAGATTGCTGTACTCTTAATGTTTCCATTTACTATTAACATCTCAAACTTCTAGTACAACTCGGTCATCTGCAGATATTGTAAGATAGCTTTGCATTGTGAGATTTATTAGTGATGGACAGAAGGCAGGGAACGTATTAATACCTACTCTGCGGGATGGTGTGGATACAATCACATTATCTTGAATACAAATAACACAAAAGAGATGATTGTGAATTTTAGAAGGATGAGGCATAAATTGCACTATATTCCTATCCTGGGAGAGAAGGAGGTGGAGAACTACAGACAAGTGGGTATTTACCTGAACGACAGACTGAACAAAAACACAATGAGGGTGTCCAAGAGGACAAAGCAGAATCAGACTTCCAAATGGTTAGGTGTTTTACTTTTGCAACCTCAGATGAAGCAACAGTAACTCAAAGAAATTAAACAAAAGCAGAGAACGCAAGCTGTGGTCAGACTGGTCTGAAACCCCTGAACATGTTACTGAACATATCTGCACAACAATGCACAATTAGAGTGTATTAATTCAGAGGCTTCTTAGCTCCCAGACTGTGCATGTTAAGATAAAGGCTGACCAATGATTATCATTTATTTGACATTACTGCAACTTCATTTTCAGTTAGGGATTGACAAAATATCTTTAGTTTGTTAGTTGATTTGAAAATAAAAACCAAAACTACAAAAATAATACTAATATTATTATTAGTGAGGACTTCAGTGGACAGAAGGACAGAAGTATTTGAAACAGTGATGAGTTTGGACTATTTCACACCTTCATGTCTAAAGTATTCAACTGAACTAATTTTTCTTTCCTCAATTTTACTAAAATACTATCAATTCTGTCATCTGCCCTGGTTCTTGGCACATCAATATTTAATTTCAGCTATTCTGGGTCACTGGCTGAATGCCTGTCACAAATGTATAGCTGTCAACTACACTATATATGCACACTGAGATATCATTCAAACAGTCAAGGGCGATGTGACAGACTCGTGAAAAGGATGTTTGTGTGTGTCTATCTGTGTATGTAGTGAGTACTGAGCTGAGCTGTCTAAATGTCACGGGTGTGCAATTAACGTCAACTTGAGTGCTGTCAATAGTTGATGACTACTGTTGGGAAAAATGTTTGTTCCATATTCAGATGTAATTATGGACCAGTGAGATCAGCAAATGTGGGTCCACAAGTGTGTGTTTTATTGCATCTGTATTAAGACACAAGCAGAAAAAAATGTTAACAGATGATGCTAATTTTCTCTGCTATCATTTGACTTAATTTAGCTTCACTATAACACAAAAAAAGATAATCCACTTTCACATAGAATCCCCTTAAACTAACTGTGTGTGTTTATGTGTGTGTGTGTGTGAGGTTGTCTTGTAGTGTATGGTTTGCACTCACCTAGTTTTTCTCCTACTGTGTCTATAATAAAAAGCTAAATGGCCTTTTGTGAGCAATGATTAAAGAAGGATGACTAACTAGGAGGAAAAGGAAAAACAGCAGTTGGGAAATGACAGTGTGAAGTAAATGACAGCTCTGCTATGTTTAGGATAAATGGATCATGCAGTTATATTCAGCCTTCGCCATCAATTATTCAAAGACAAACCAATAAGACAAATCTGCAGGAACTAAGACTCCACTGAGGCAGTTTTAGTGCTGGTTTCTATTTAGATGATTCACTCATAACTATCTCAGGTCAAAATCTTCGAGAGACATTTTAGATTTATTATATGTTCATATTTATGTGGAAGCTCCATAAATAAGCTGCATTATCATAATTATTAGCAATTTTTCATGATTTGAAGTTGATTTAGCTTCAAACAAATCTTTATTCTTTAAATTACATGCTGGAAAAGGTCACCCAAGTTTCAGTCAATTTTCCTCCCATGGAGACACCTGCAAGCTGTCATTATACTTGTGTATCTGTGCATGTATGTGTTGGTTTCTATTTGCATCTAGAGGATGTGACATGTACTGTATGTCCTTGTATTCCGTGTTGATAGTCATGCATGAATGTGTAGCTGATTGCTAGCGCTGACCATCTGACAGCAATCTCATAATAGATGAATAAAAGGGGTCATTTGTCAATTTTAATGAGTAGCATGCCTTATAATGTGAAACCATTAGCTGTGAAACATAATGAGGGGCACATGTCACATTTTGGTTGTGTAATTGTGTGTTACATGGGAGCAAGAGGCAGATTCACTCCGAATCCAACCTTTTCTTTTTCTTCACCATTTTCCTTGTTGTTCTTGGCAATCAAGGTCGTGCTTCAAGTGGGTCTGATTTTCATTTATTGACTTTAATGGTCTCTCTGGTGTTGCTGCAGTTCCAAAAAGAGGTCAGGATTTTTTTACTTTTGCTGAAATTTATTTTGATTTGCATGGATAATTTTGAGGCAACATGACTTCCTACTGAATACTTTTTATTAGTAAGTCAAACTTTGCTTTCATCAAGTAACAGCATAACTCATTTACTACAAAGGGTAAAAGACAAAGAAATAGCTGGTAATTTGAAAATTTATAATCACACAGTCACAGAGGAATAGCATTTTACATGGATAGAAATTATGGATAAAAGCATTGTGTCAGCGTAAACAACCCTGTGTCATGCTGATGTTTTGTGAAGACTTTGGAGGGTTTGGAAAATACAAACAATAATTCTTAAACATCCAAACCCAAGAGCAATCAAGAAATGATGATTATAATAAAAATTTAACAAATTAGTACTAAGTTCAGTAAAAACTGACAATCTACTTTGTTTTTTTTAATGATACATTTCCTCTTTATTGATAATTACTTTGTTTGTCTGAATACCACTTTTGGAATAGAATTGTTATTTCAGGTAACTATTTGTGAACTTTTCAAATAAGTGAAACAACAAGGTAAAGGAAAGGTAAAAATTGTGTCAAAAAAGAGTTTCCAATTAAATTCACCATTACTTATAAGTGGCGTGTGCACGCTAAATAATAAACCACAATATAAATTTTAATAAATGAAAAAATACATAAATAATAACCATGTTTCAAAATCATGTTAGAGTCAAACCCAGGTCTCTGGTACTGTGCCCTGAAAATTTCAATCCCACATCTCTAGAAGTGTGTCATTGGACTTGTTAAAAGTGTAGTAATTTAATTAATTTAATTATGCCTATTTGTAGGTCACAAATACTGTGATTATGTGTCTGTGGAAACTTGGCAAAGTTACCACTTGCACAATGCTTTTGCGTGGATTTAAAAACCTGTTACTGTTTCAATATGCTCCCTTTCTTATAGTTCAGCATGTTTGGTATGCTTAGTATGCAAGTTAAACCATCCATTCATTGTCTACTGCTTATTGCCTGAATGGGGTTGGGAGGTCCTGAGGCCAATACCAGCTGATATTTGGGGGGAGAGGCGGGGAACACCCTGGACAGGTTGCCAGTCCATCACAGGACCAATATACACAGACAAACCACCATGCAGGCACATTCACTCCTGAGGGCAATTTAGAGTCTCCAATCAGCCTATCCCCAAGGTGCATGTCTTTGGACTGTAGGAGGCAGCCAGAGTATGCGGAGAGAACCCACGCTAACACAGGGAAACATGTGAACTCCACACAGAAAGACACACATTCAAACACAGGGCTAACCAACTACACCACTGTGCAGCCCTGCAAGTCAAACCAGTTAATGTGTAAAAAGTTGTAAAACAGTTCTGTTAAATGGGCTTAAGACCCCAAAATAAGGAAGTAATCATCCACACGGTGGCTTTTTCTCCATTGCACTGTCAGGTAATTTCTTGTTGTGATGTGATATCAGCATGTCAGATGTCCATAACGCTTAACACATGCACAGATTAAACGGCAACACATTTAAACCCAGGACATGTTTCAGTCCCTTCTTTCCTTTCAATGTTGAGCATTTGAAAACTATGAGTTGAACCTTTCACCACCTTACAGTTCAATTAGTGTTTTTTCTGTGGGTCTCTAACCTAATATTTATTTTAGTTACAGTCCCATTGAAAATGTTTTCAAAATTGATAGATTCATAACTTATTTGGATAATTTATGACTAGCCTATTTCACCGAGGGCCTCAACCCATGAGGCACCCCTAACTGTTTAACCAAAATCCAATTTGCATATAAATAGATTTGGACTCTTTGCTGAAGCGTTTTTTCTTTGTACACGTACACACACATACATGCTTTTATACCTTCACACTGAAGCATATGGCCTTTCATGCACACATGAAGACAAACACACATACAATCTTTTGGTCCATTATTGAATTTGCATTTATGAATTGGCTTGCAGTATACGAAACATTAACGGACATTATATTCCTCATCATGCTGGGTCCTCTGCAAGCCCATTTCTGATAATGGTAAGAGCATTTAAATGTTTGATATTTTTGTGGCGCACATACAAATTAATGGCTGTGTTACTTATGATGGTCTGTGACATGGTCAGTTGCTGCAACAGTTGCAGTATTCAGTTCTTTTATGTAGTTTTTGTTGACATAGACTCACTGCTATCTCATCTTTAGAACTGTGTTAGACCTAGATTTTTCTTCTTATTTCATAAACATTCCTCCACAAAGGAAGTCATTTTTTGTCATGATTTATCCCACTGTTATTTTTTGGTTGTTGGTTTGTAGGTATCTTTACAACAAAACTACTGGACAAATATTTCTGTTTTCTGAGAATGGGTCTTTGTTTAGCTTAGATTCTATTAAACTGTAAAATCTGAATCACCTTGTGGGGCCAGGATTTTTAAAGGATTCTTTATTGTTGTGAGATAGGGCCACTTTCAGCATAATTCTACAGTAAATGCTGGTGGTGGGCCAAGAAATATAGGAGATGTTCACACAGGTTTTGACTGACCGAAGCCAGATCTGGATCCCGACAAAAGTCTGGATATTGCAATCCACGAAAGGAAAAAAGGGGATTTTTGCAATTTTCATCACCGCAAGAGAACAAATTATGACATAAACATGCACCAAACACCCCAATATAGTCAAGATACTGTGAATTCAGTATTAAATTTAGGAATCTAACTCATGTAAAATGAATGTAGGATGATGAATCACAATATGAGTGGAAATGAACTGCTTGGTGGAGGTCTGTGCTCTAGTGTGTTTTTCTGTTTCTAAATGTGGGGAACACAATCCATAATCCAGGGGTCCATTTAACCACTTCAAAAATTGATTGCAAAAGTAACTCCTGGAAAAATGAAGTTGGCAGTTATGGTTTGAATAAAAAATATCTGCGGAAGCAATGATGTGTTATGGATAAACCCTGAGGCTTATCTCCTTTATTTTGAGAAGCTGTCTGAGCTCAATATTTTTTCCTTAAGTAAAAATGGCTTTGTGAGAGGTTCGTTCTTACTAGATAAGCTAGTATTTCTGTGGGATAATTTTTTTCTCTTAATTAGTTTTTACATTGATCTCTACAGTTTCCTTTATCTATCCAGGGCTAACTAAGTAGCATGTTTGGTTGCTGGACTGCAGGACAGTGCAGTGCTATAACAATGAAACAATGATGAATCATAATTTTGGTCTCTATTGTTTGATTGCACAACACCCTGAAAGTTGAAACATACACTATTGCGTGCATCTGTAGGATTACCTTCTTAAATACAATGTGAAATGTGAAACGTTACACATTCTTTTGCACATGTATGCCATTCTGGGTTATATAATGTTCACACTCCAGTTAATGTGACCCACCACATGAAAAAAAAAGAATTTGTAAAAGTAACTTTTGACTAGTTTAGACTAAATCAAATTTACTTTAATGTACTTAATAATACTGCATTAGTTTATGTAGCGTTCTCATGCACGGACACCATTAATGTGTAAAGGATTAAAACGGTTTAATAGAATTACTATGACAATATAAATATGAACTATTACTATTAACAATTAGTAATTAATTTATAATTAACCTCGAGGCACCACCTCCTATTTTCTAATTTACTTTGGTAACACTATAGGTATAGAAGGAAACCTTATAAGATGATGAGTTGATAACTCAATCAAAGAGTAAAATAATCAATCAGTCTCAAATTATTAGGATTAACGTAGGCAGAGTCTAAGAGGGATTCCAAGCACAGACTTAACTCCAACAGCTTTATTGGTTCCAAGATGTGAGATGAAGAGTTCTAAGCCGGCAGGTGGGTAGGATGACAGGCAGGCAGGCTCCAGGGTTCAACAACTGGTCTGGGAAACCTCTCTCAAATCAAGATTCTGCACAGAGAAGCAGGGTTAACAGAGATACTTCTAAACAGAGAATATTAATACTAGAAACCAAGATACCCGGTAAGTAACTGGCACGATCTGGCGACAGTAGAGAAATGAGCAGGAGCTGATATGTGGTAGGAGATGGAGATGTGATTGATGAGACTCAGGTGTGACAATCAACCAGATGAGCTGCCAGGCCTGTAAGTCTTCAGCCAAATGAAAGCATGCCCACCTTGAGCAAGCAGAGGGAGCTAAACACACCCTTATCCACGGATCCTAACACAAATGTTATAGTCGCAAGTTTTAGTTTGAATTGACTTGAGTCATGACCACAGGAAATCACGACAGACAACGACCAGATAGTAAAAGCTGTATTTATTATCTAATCTACAGGTTATATATGGGAAATAATAAAAATATTTAACGAATAAGACAGACTAGACAAACATAACATAAACAAGTGTTGCTGTGATGTTTGCTGATAAACCTGAGTTCTATTGGAGAAGAAAATATGTGTGTGGAATTAACATCTATTAAGTAAAACTGTGATGTTCCTTGATCATGTTTAAGATTGAACCATTTCTAAGGCCTAGATGAGATAGTTTCCTAACTCGCCAGAAAGGACCAATAGTTCCTTGCTGAGGAAATGGGGTTCGTTCAGAACCGCAGCTTACGACCAGTGGACTGGGCTTGGGTTCGGATCCGTTCTGGGGCGCTGAGACGGTGTTGGTCCGTATTGGCGCCGTTGAATCCGGGAGAAGCCAGTCTTTGGGGGTTCGCAGCTTTTAGTGGTTCCTTCTGGGGTCGATGGCTGTAGGTTGGAGGCCAAGGGTGGAAAGTTCAATAGTGTCCAAAAGTGGGGTGGTTTGAAGCTGTCGTGGAAAATCAAACTTCCGTTAGGAGGCACAAGCTTGGTTGCAGAGTGGAAGTTTTAATTCCTCATTCTAGGGCTGGACTGAGTGGCCATGTGTAGACCATGTGGCCCTCCTTTGTTCTCCAGCGAGCAGGACAAAGCTTTTCACACACACATAATTAGCAGAAGCAGGTAGCGAGGAGGTAGCTTCAGAGCTTGATCCAGGGAGGCCAAGAGACAAGAGGGCAAGAGGGAAAAAGGGGAAAGCAGAGTCTGCGTTGGTCTTTTGAGGATAGGTGGGCTTTGGCTGAGTGGGCAGGTCTGGATGCTGCCACCCAATCAGGGCTCTGTGGGGACGATTTCAGCTCATGCTTCCTACCACAGAGTTCTAACTGTGCATTAACTTGAGACAAAGTGGATATCACATGAAACCTAAAGCATAAACACAAATTAAATTCCTAAATAAAAAATAAAAGAATAAATGTACATATATGGAACAGAATGAAAAGGTTAGAACCAAGAAGAGATAAGTTTTTATTAATAAGTCCTTCTATCCTTTGAGTGTTCTGGTCTCCTGTGGAAAGAGCTGGTGGTGTGGAGGAGGGGAGAGGTTATCATGTTGTATCAACAAGTTTCTCTAGTATGGGTGAAGGGTCGTCTCCAGCCCCATGTGGAGAGTAAAGGCACCCAAAAAGACATCCAGCTTTTCCTCTGGGGAAGAGAGTTTGACGTAGTCATATAAATTCCAGTTTGTTGACCATTTCATCAAAGTGGCTCTAAAAAGGGTGGGAATCTCCTAATTTTGCAATTATGAAGTTCCACCTTAATGTAGATAAACCCTATTTTGATCTTCATTATTCCCAGAGCATATATATATCACTAAGGTACAATTTTCAAGATACATTAAAATAACCTTGCCCACTGAACGAACAAATTCAGAGTGGTGCCTCTCTCACAGCAAAACTATCATTTTAGATTTTTCTTATCTTTGTTGAAGCAGCTTAATGTGAAATTATTCAGCGGAAATTATTCTGTTTGAATTGTGGATATCTATTATCATCAATCCCCAATGAGTATAGCCCACGTCTGTAGTCCTTATCCTTGATGGCTCTGATCCTGTCTAGAGAAGTGCCATTCAAAGTCCCAGACCTGGCACTTACCATGTGAAAACTCTGTTTTATTACATTTTTAATGACATATACATACATCTGACACATTGCTGCTGTAGATTACTCTAATATTCACTATTAGCAAATGAGCATGTCTTTGCTGTGATAGCTTGAGTCGAATAATACATTGTGTTAGTGAATTTAAGTATTTATAACTGCATGGGAATGTGTGTGTTAAAATGTACACAGAAAGTGTCTGTGTCTTCATGTGTCTCTGTGTCTTCCTGTCTGTGTCTTCCTATCTCTCTGTCTCATGATGACTGTCTGTGTCTTCCTATCTGTCTGTCTCATCACGACTGTCTGTGCGTTCCTGTCTGTCTGTGTCTTCATGTGTGTCTGTGTCTTCTATCTGTCTGTCTCATCATGACTGTCTGTGTCTTCCTATCTGTCTGTCTCATGATGACTGTCTGTGTCTTCCTATCTGTCTGTCTCATCACGACTGTCTGTGTCTCATGATGACTGTCTGTGTCTTCATGTGTCTCTGTGTCTTCCTGTCTGTGTCTTCCTATCTGTTTGTCTCATCATGACTCTCTGTGTCTCCCTATCTGTCTCATCATCACCGTCTGTGTCTTCCGATCTGTCTGTCTCATCATGACTGTCTGTGTCTTCCTATCTGTTTCTGTCATTGTTTCTTACTATTTCTTTCTGTATGTGTTTGTCTTTCTGTGTCTTTGTAACTGTCTGTCTGTGTATGTTTTCCTATGTGTCTGTGTCTTCCTGTCTGTAT
>JBAMHX010000013.1:13479394-13492870 GCA_037177515.1 Pseudomugil tenellus | reverse complement strand
GGGGGGGGGCAACCGGGGAAGAAGGGAGGGGGGACCCAGCAAAATTTTTTTGGGAAGGTTTTGGGGGGAGGGGGTGGTTTGGGGGGGGGTCCCCCCCCCCCCCCCCCCCCCCCTCACCCAGACTATTGACGCAGACAAATGCACATTTTAGATGAAGTAATGAAACCTAATCATAGCTTTAATAATTAAAAAAGGAGAAAGAAATGACAACCTTGAGTTTTGGTGAATATGCATCCGAATGCAGCTCTCAGTCCTTGCAAATGTTTTTCTGTGAACATAAGGAAAAAAACGTCAATGCACTAGGAAGTTAAAATGGATATAAAACTCTTTGCTCCCTTTTTTTTGCATATTCTCCTCATCAGAAGGTATCTGTAATGTTCTGTTCTGTTTCTGACTTTTTTTTGCCACTGATCTTTCAGCTCTCTCATTTGCTCACATATAATTCAAAGGATTATGGTAAATACTTTAACTTTTCCAAATGGAATGCATTATTCATGTTTTATGACTAAAGAAAAACACATTTTAAGTTGGAATTATGAATGTTACCATTTGATGAGTAATAATTAATTCTTTTGTATGTATTTTGAGAGAACCTTCAGACTTCTTCAAGGGCTACACAGAGTAATACTTTCCTCCATTCAACTTGATCAGGTTTCAGCACACACTTCCAGTTCAGAGGAAGTTCAACTTCTCTTATGGAGTTTAATCACAGATTTGTCTGCAGAGTCTTCACTTCACATTTCCTCTCTATCAATGTATTGAATCCGTTTAGCATTTTTCTTTTTCTATGTGCAAACTGCACATCTATTTTTGTAAGAAATCTTTTTTTTTTTTTTTTTTTTGCAAGTTCTTATTCTCTTGAATATGACTGACTGATGCTGTCTATTATTGTTAGTTTGGGACTAGATTATTGCAGGCTGAATGTTGTTAAATAAATCTTAAGTACTTGATGTAATATAATCTTGTCTTATACCTGAGGTACAAGTCCCTTCTTTGGATATTATGATCAGCTTTAAGTGCAGGGAATCCATAAAATTTTAATAGTAAATTTTAGCAAGGTTTGACAGATGTTTTATTTCAATTCACATGTATTTGTCTGAAAATGTTGTCATAAATATTAGATTTTATGGCAAGAGCATTAAAAAAGTGTATCAAATCAGCACTTGGTCTGACCACCTTCCGGTTTGAAACAGCTGCTGTTTTCAAGGCATTTGGCAGTTTGTTATTTTAGTCCTCTTGGAGAGCTTGCTGCACTTCTGCTGTCTCTTTAGGCTGTCACTGAAGTTTGGAAATATATGTTCTTCTGTTTGCCTAAAAATGTCTTTTTTTTCTTAATGGTATTGTTTATATAGTACATTTCACTGTTATGTTACAGAATGAATTGAAGCAAAAACAGTAGTTTCTCTATTGGAATTTGCATGTTAAAATTATCCTCTGATGTATGAAAGACCTTTTTCTGTGCAAATGTCTGCCTGAGAATGCTTTCATCACTGCCTGCTCTTCTTTTTCCCTTCAACCTCTCACCTTACCTCTCAGCTCCGTTTATTTCAGTTATATGAGGAAACCTTTGCTGTGGAAGTTTTCTGACATGAGCAACTGAACCTGTTTAAGTATAATTCCTTAACTTCTCTCCCATCTCCTACACTCTAAATATAAAATATTTATTCAGATATTTTCAATTTATCATTTTGTCTCCATTTTTTTTTCCCAGTTTTTTTTTCACAGAAGGCATGAATGTTCACCATTAGTAAGCTGAAAGTAGAAAAATGGGTGGTTTTACTAAACTTACTAACATGTACTTACATGACCAGATCTTTAATACCAGCCTGTTTTCTCTTGCAGTTCAAAGACATGAAAGTTCATTGAACGAGAAACTGCTTGTAGGAATTAATTGCTCGCTGGCAGTCTGACTTACAACTGCTGTAGTGTGTTGAATGTACGCTTGAAAATATTGCAGGGAATGGAGGGACACAGTTCCATTAACATTACTGGAAATACATCTGTCCACATCCAAGCTAGTTCTTGACCAGAAATGCCTTAACTGATTTTCTGAAGGACATACCTTTCCATCTGTAATGCTCAAGCCGAGGTAGCAATTGTCCATGATATTAACAAACTTAAATCAAATCAAATGGCGTGATCGGACTAAAGGCCAGATTTTTATTCTTGGTTTGAACATATGAGCCCCATATGGTTAAAAAAAGAAAAAATAAAAGAAAGCAAGATCTGTTGCAACCCATTTTTTAAACACCTTGCATTTCCAGTGAGACGGCATGATTCAGTTTAGCTGTAGGCAGTTATCTTTTTTAAAGTCACTTGATGTTTAAGTTTTCATCTAAGTACTTAGCTATGTGTCTTTAAAACTTCTAGATATGATGTGAGGCCATACTCTATTAAAGATGACATACAGGCTTACAGACAGGTAAAAGTAAGACTGCGAGATTAGCCAGCTGAGTGCAGGGTAACTGTGGTGAGAGCGAAGCAGAGGTATGAGGTAAATGAGAAGCAGTAACACAGATGGAAAAGCATAAAGAAAAGCAGAGACACACACCAACAAACTGAGCTGCAAAAGAAGATGGTTAAAAACAGCATATCAAAATGGGAGCATCTGCACTCTGAAGCAGAGTAACAGCAGTAAACTCAGTAACACTGTATACATGAGCCTGTAGGTGTTCATTCTTATTGTAATGTTAAACTAACTAAACAGCAAATGACCACAGGAAGACCTCTTTTAGTCTTTTATTTTTTCACTAAATGCAGCCCATGAGATGTGTGTGTTTTCTGAGTACATGTTTTGGATTTGGGTATACTTAGGTTTCTATTCAATATTTTAACATTTTTTAAACTGGTACATACTGCTGTAGTCCATAACATTAAATGCAACCTGTTTTTTCTATTATTAATCTGTCTATATTTTAGTGTTCTGGTACTTTTGTAAGGCACCCTTTTTTTAATCTTACTTCACTTTTAACTTCCTGCCTCTTGTTTTTCTTAGAATGGTTATACTTTTTGGAGTCTTGTTTTATTTTATGTTACACACCTGCAGTCCACTTTAGTTGGATTATAGTTCTTGCTTGAATGGTTTTTATTGGCGATTGGTATTATCTGTATGCCTCAGGATCTGTGTGTACATGCTGACCTTCAACAATTAGCACAAATGAGCTGTTATTCCTCTCAGTGTGGTGTCAGTACACTTATCACAGGAACTTGTAATCTGTGCACTAAGCTAGTGCCCTCTTTACGTAGGAAGTTTCAAAATCATAGTTTTTCCAAAGAGTGCCTCAAGGAAAAATCAGGTTTTAACTTTTAATAAGTTGAAATTATGGTGTATTTTTTGAAAGCTTCATGAGGTTTGCTTGAGTTCAGTTTAATTTTTCATAACTTGTCAAAGATGAAATCTGCTCTCATACTTGGACTATCTTTGTGAGGCCAAGGAAATCACTAAATTTGATCACTAACTTACTTTGTGACATTTTAGTCCATTCATCATGAGTACTGGTGCTTTTTAAGGAGTTGCTGGTCTGATTGTATAAATCCAGTCCCACCCATAGGTTACAAGTTTAAGCTGACACCAGTCATCTCCTCATGACTAGATGAGCCAGTTTGTGTTTCGTCATTTGGACTCTGGAGCAGTTGTGTGCCAACACACCACGGCGGTTCAGTATTAAAATTTCACATTACAAGACTAAATCAGTAAATTCTCCATATGCACTTTCCAACTATGCAGATATAAAGTGTAGATAAATTCCTTAAAGTCAGTCAATGTGCATGAGACGAAAAATGCCGGCAAACAGTGGAGACTTGTGAAGAAATAACATTAAACAAGTGCCTTAAACGGCACAGTTGAACACATCATATGTGATCAGCAGAAGAGAGGATGGACAGTTAAGATTCTTACTTCAGCTACCAACAGCTGCCTTTAGCAAATATGGTTTTGTTGCATGCGTTAACAGACAGTTCATCATGTTTCAGGACTTCCTGATGCATAAAATTACATTCCTACACATGCTGATTATAGAATGCTCAAAACAGAAGCAGACTAGACTGCCACATATTAGCTGAAAAACGGTAGTGCTGTACCCAATAGGAAAATGATGTGTGTGTGTCCTCAGATTCACAAATGCTAACAGGCATATCTAAATGATTTTAAAGACTTAAACAAAAACATTTAAACTTAGATTAAACAAAGCCTACAAACTAGTTCAGACTCACTGTAACAAACATTTATCCATCACATTTAATTATTGTTCTTAAAGCAGTTAAGTTATATAGAAACACTTGCTGCTTTTTATCTAGCGCTTCAGAAGCTCCATGCAGCATATTTGAGCAGGGATGTGGTAAAAGCCTAAACCTTTGTGAGGTTTACAGTCATTATTCTCTGTGTATTTTAGGTATGATTGCTGACTGAAATACTGAATTTTTTAAATCATTCTCTTCTATGTGTTGCTTGCTTTCAAGTTTGCAGTTACCTTGGAGTTGCCTGGATGTTTAAACCATGGGCAGACAAGTGACACACACTATTGGCTCTGTGTGGCATGTATGCTGAGTGTGTGTTGTGGGAAAATTTTACATTCATGTCTCCTTAAGGTCAGCTTGTACACATGCTTGTATGCATCTTTACACATACTGAATAACATAATCACTGCCGCCATTCGTCAACCTGCTTAGATCTCTTTTTCCTTCACTCCTTTTTGACCCACTGAAACATCCCATAATCTCCCTCATCATTGCCATGCCAATGATACCATCACTTTCAAAGGCTCTTCCCTATTTTCACGACCTCATGGGTAACCTTTAGGATGACCTGGAGATGAACCTGTAACCCCTTTCACATTAGGATCAATACAAAGATCTGAGCAACCCTGCCTATTTGCCTAAGTCCTGCTGTGACACCTCTGGCATATTGATGCGTGTACGTGCGCTGGGAGGTTAGTGGGATGAAGTGAGGCAATACAGAAAGACATTGTGATTAAGAGAGAATGTTCTGATAACACAGGAGAGGTAAAATCCTCAGGCAGTATTTAGGCAGGAGGTTTATAGATAAAGTGTGTATGTGTCGTGTATGTGTTTATTCCTCTGTTTAAAAGATAATATCTCTATTTTTTTATGTTTTTTCTAGTGAGGTGATTTTAAGTTCACACTTTGAAGTGCATATGGCTTATTTTTCTTTGCTCACCCTTGGTAAGACCAGGGACCAGCCGCCTCAACAACTGTGAGCTGCCTCGGTGCATTTCAGCTGTATTAGCATGCCCTTTTGTTTTTTTTTTTTTTGTTTTGTTTTGCATTCTAACTAGTTACATGCAATTAATTCCAAAAACTCTAATTAAATTTGAAAGACCAACGACCTTACTGATTCTGCAGTATGAGATTAACAGAAACCAGATAAAGGCAAGAAAAGCTAATTTATTGTAGGAACCACATAGATCTCTTTTGGCTATAAGTTGTTCCTTTGTGTGAGTTTTATGGAAGTTTCTTCATGCCCCAAACCATTTCCGTTCAAAAGAGACCACTCTGTTCTTTCTATTTTTCTGAACCCATTGGAGTAACAATCATCTTATATTGCTTTGTCGTTTGCTCTTTTCTCTGTTCTTTCAGATACACATTAAACCCTATTCAGCAGTAACAGGGAAGTTGTCAGATACTCCAACTTAAGCCTGATTTTTAAAAGCTTTTGAACCTGTCTTAAAACAGCAACTTGTTATGTCAAGATATAGTAGCATTTTTACAGGAGCACATTGCCTCTTTCTCACCTTTTTGTATTTGCGACAAAGCTGTGTACATTGTCTGATTAGTTTGGTACTCTTTGATAATAAGGTTGGACTGTGGATTTCAGTCCATTACAGAAGGCTCAGCTACCAGCTTTCCTAAAATAGATCATTCTGAGCCTCCATGTGTAATAAAAAAATAATTGAGCCCCAAGTTCAGCATCGTTCTGGAAAGGTGGTCACATTGATGGTATATAATGTTAAAATTGGTTTAATTGAATGAAATGAAATGAAATGAAATGAAATGAAATGAAATGAAATGAAATGAAATGAAATGAAATGAAATGAAATTAAATTCTGGTGAGAGCAGTGGGGACTCAAGAAACTATGCACCAGTTTGTCTGTATAAATATGGATCCATACTGTAAATGTGATTCTGAATAGTAATACCATGCCGCTTTAATTGTACTTTCCATGTCTTTGTTCTTTTTGTGCCACTGCAGTTAAATCCAGGTATTATGAAGAATGAACTAAAAGGCACTTTTAGTGTGATGCTTAACAACTCCGAGTCCCCACTGCTCTCACCATGTGGTTTCTGGGTCTTTAACAGCTCCACAACACCAGTAATGCGGTCACACACACCTAACCCCCCCACACACTCTTTTCACTGTATTATTTTGAAGAGCTATGCTGTCAAAGTTCAGAAGTGAAGGGTGGTAAAGGGCTCAGTTTTATGGTAATCTAATTTCAATTCAAAATCAGTGGAAAGCAGCTTTTTTCAAATATTTAACGATAAGTCTGTTTCTGTTAAATACATAAAATATAACAAGAGAGTTTATTAAATGTGAACATTTTTCAATGTTTATTAATTGAATTAAGAGATTTACTGAAACCCAGATAATAAAATGTATAATTGTTACTGTGCACAAACACACTGAAGAGTTTTGTTTGTTTTCATATTTTTGTTGTGTTTTAAGCAATTTTTCCCTTTTTGGTTATGAAAGCAGCATGTGTGCATGGCTAGACCCCTCCCCCCACCCCAAAGTCTTGTTCCAATAACAGTGTCTAAAGTAATTTAGAATAGAAATGTGCATTTCCTTTGCAGCAAATTTCACTGTTAATTTCTGAATTAATGAATAACCTTTGAATATTTCTACATAAAATGCAGAAACATGCCCTACATACGAGGGAAAGATTTTCAGAAATCCATTATTATTTATTGTCTAAGGGAATTTATTTACCAAACACATAATATATGATTATGTTGGACTTACAAAAAAAGAGGAGTAAGTATAAATAAAATTTTATCTCTTAACGGAAAAAACAAAAAGAGAATAATCCATCTAAAGAAGAAGAATAATATTCCACTTCAATGCAAAGACATTTTTTCATTTATAAAAAAATACAAAATGACATTTAGTAAATGATTTTCTCCAAAGATTTTTAGAAGTGACATTTGGGGGTGGGGGTTAGTGAAATGTGGAGTTTAGTGCATCGGCTGACATCTCAACATGTGCAAAACAGAAGGGAAGTCAAGTATCAAAGTACCAGCTTTTCTCCTGATTGACTCTTACTTTCGTTAAAGATCAAAACTGGAAAAAAAAAGATTCACATACGCCTGTAATGCTGCCGCCAGCTGCTGGGCAGAGCTGTCCGAAATCCCAATAACCTCAAAGTGACTACATAACCAGTTTAGAGATAATCACAATATAAAAAACTGATAATAAAATACATCCAATAAATCTAAAAATGTCTAAAGTTTTAAGTACATTTTTTTTCAAATGTTGCATTCAACCTCTAATGTCTGTATTTATTTACAATTATATAATTAGTTCAGAAAATAATTCTGGAAAAAATATAACAAAATTAAAAAGACTGGAATAATAGAAAATGCAATTAAATACATTTAATATTATATCAACTAATAACTGAATATATAAAAACATATGAACACATAAAACATATAAATGAGAATGAGTAAAAGAAAAAGCTATATAAAATAAATAAATTGTTTAATAAAAAGAAGAAATAAATGAAAGCCAGAAAGAGGTTTCGCACAAATTAGCAACAAAAAACGCTTTGGCCAGTTGAAAACTGTACTGATGTGCACAATGTGTCTTTCCTCGCTGCAGTACATCAATGATGACCTCTTTTGTTCTGTCTGTTTTGTTCTGCAACTTTAGATCCTTCGTGGTTCAACATACCTGACTCCGATTAATTAGTCATTATTAGATTTAGAAGAACATTGATCAATCGTCTTGAAAGACAAAAAAATATTAGAACTCTTCAACTTGGTGCAAATGGACAGAAGAACAGCAGCTCTGAAGGATTGGAGTTTGAGATCTCCGATGTCGGAAAAAAAGTTCAGGAACGTCTTTTCTTCTTTCTGTTGTAATATTTTTATTTAAAAAACTCCCCAAAGCTTTCACCAAGCAACTAATGTCTACCCATATTGTGATAAATATTTTCAAAATGTGTACACAATCCCCTCCAAACACTTCCAAAACTTTACGGATTTGAGAAAACAAAACAACACAAACCAAACCCAATAATCTGGCAGTAAACGTAAAAATTAAGATAGGTTTCTAAGAGAGAGGGGTAAAAAAAGATAAAGTGAATCAAATCTAAACTTTAGAAGTGATGTTGAGACTTTATAGTGTTAATGTTGACTGTTTGAAAATTTAGATTTATGAATCTCCTTTCTGTAGATCAGTCAACATGAATCATCTTTGGAACATGACTGTTCTGAACCATTTAAGATAACAACTGGCACAAAGGCAGCAACAGTAAGTGGTAAAGTTATGCAGATGACACTTGCTGAGATGTATCTGATCGTTTCAAACAACCTTTGCAGTGATTGAATCAACCCACCCACTTGGTCTTTGCTGCTTGGGATGTCTCTTTGTCCTGCTTTTCAAAATGTTTCTCTGAATGTTCAGAGAGGAACAGAGTTAACGGGGTACCACATCTCTAATTGTTCCTATGAGCCTTTTAGTGTAATGAGGTGTTTACCCTCTATCATTATTCAGCTGAGAGCAAAGAAGCAAGACAGAGGAGGAAAAGGGAAACGTGTGGTGGGGGTTAGGAAGGAAATGAAGATTGAACAAAATGAGAGATTGCAAATGCAAAGTTGTAGATCAGAGTTAAAAGAAAAGCAAGAAGCAGAAAAAGAACGAAAGAAGAGTAGACGGGGGAAAGAGCCTGGTGTTATTTATGTCTCCCTCGACACTCGTTTCTACCTTTTTTTCCCCCTGCGAGCTGTTTTACATCGGCGATCTAATTAAATCAAATAAATCATAGGGCGCACTCACACACTTACGCACACACAGTCACAACAGCCCTTCTTGATTCTAGGATTTTGAACATCTCCTTTCCTCTACCCCCTCCGACAAAGATTGAATAAATCTCGATTATGGTGCATTACACGGTACATCATTCATGTTGTTTATAGGTCTAAAATATGCAAACAGACCGAGGGCATAAAAGTGATCGATGCTGAAATGGGCCCTTTCTTCTGTTGGCTTTTTATTTCTCTCACAGTTCCAAACCCTGTCGCTTAAACCTGACTTGGGTCAGATGAACATGGTATTATTTGTCCTTATGTCGTCCTCTCATGATGACCACATACTGTCTTTGTAAGGTGTTTTTATTAGCTCTTTTATTAAAGCACCCTCTCAGCTGTTGGCCCCTTATTAAATGTAATTAGCTCTTCTGAACCTTGAAGCTGCCCATGAGAGCTTTGTTTGTAGTTGTTAAATAGAGGCTGATCAATGCTTTTATTAGTAACAGTGGGATTCGGATGAATGAAATTTGTGCAAATAACTTACAGCTGTGAAAACTGCAGTTTGTTTCCAGGATGGGACTGCCTACGAGATAATAACAAATTTATATAATTTTGTTGCAACAAAGCGGGAATTCTGTGATAAACATATTTTTTAAGACATCTTAATATTTCTTCTAAACGACTAAATTACAAAGTTCATCACCAAGCTGATTTTTTTTGCTTTCAATTTAAAAGGGAATTAATATTGTCTTACATTTAACTGTATCCCTGTGTCCTCTTTTAAACCCCTTAAAGCTTAATGTTGCATTTTTGATACATACCCTTTCTGAGACATTTTGCATCACTTTATGGTACTCAGTTGCACTCTATGTGATACTGGTCTCCTGCCCGCTGGTGAATACCAGAAAGCAGAGGACTATATGTTATAATAATTTGACCTATCACATGGTAAGAAATGGTAAAAAAAAAAAAAAAAAAAAAAAAAAAATATACAAATTGTTAATTGTTTTTCCAAATTGTTTTAAAGGGCCACAAAAAGATATCAGATTTTAAAAATGGATCCTAAAAATCTTATTTTAGGCACAAATGTGCTTACTATCAGCCATAAAAATAGTTTTCTTTTGGCTTAAGGTATACTTCACATCTACACCAGCATTCAGCCCACCTATAATGCAATATAACTTTTACAATATTTCTCAAATTCTTAACACATGTCGATGGCCATTCTTGTACTTGTAAATGGAAGGATTAATATTAATGCAGCAGATATTCTTGATGGGTGCAACCTGCTTCATGTCACTTGAAGAAACTCATCAGAGCAAAGCTGACTTTTTCTCACTATTACTACTTGCTGAAACTCTTGTTTTAGTGTATTAGTTGGTTATGTTTGTAATTCATGAATGACTTTATTTCCACTAGGACAGTACAATATTCTGAGTAAATTAACCTAATTTGTCTTACCTTATACCCCTCTTAGGAAGGTTTCATAGTTCTTTGTTACTTTTACAACCTCTTGAATGTTAATGATATAAATAGCACCTTTAAACATGCTATGTAAACATATTTCTCAAGGGTTTGTGCACTAATTATTGAACATGAGACACATTTCCTTTTAATGTTAAAGTTGTTGTAAATCCCCAAAGTTCAAAGCAGTTTTACCACTTCTTTGCTGACTGCATTACTTATAGCATCAATACATGCAAATGTGTTAAGCTATATTTAGCCATAATCATCTTGAGATGACAGCTGCACACTCACAAATACAGGTTGGCAAAATGTCTGATTAGATGGTGTCTTTAATTAAAGGAGATGCACAGTGCAGAAGAATCAATGTGTAGGTTAACAAGTGCTGACAAGGGCAGAATAGACAGTAAGACTTCATTAGAATGAGAATAACAAGACAGGGTTACAGTCAGTGCCTGCTGCTGCTGCTGCTGAACACCTATCTTCAGCTATACTTTAATGCATAAAGTGAATGTACATGATTTTCACCATAATGTGGCACAAAAGAGCTGTTGCTGGATCCCTGATGTTTTTAAGAATATTTACTATTTGTCAGAGAGTAATAGTTTAATCAAATAATTTACTTTTTTAGAGTAAAGCTTGTAAAATATGTGCAGACTATATGTAATCATACAACTGCAACATGGTGCAATTAATTCAATATTTTGACTATCCCTTGGAATAAAATCTTCTATTGATAAAAAAAAAAATCTGATTTTTTTTCTGATTTACAGGCACACTATGAAGGTTATATTTCCTGACTTTGCAAGTGCATTTAACACCATCAGGCCAACCCTCCTGAGTAAGGATGCGGGTAGATTGTTTGTTTGTGTCCTTCATTGTGGACAGGCATACCGAATGTATGATTGTGGTGGTCAGTAACACAGAGGGACCATCCTCTACCCCTTTCTTTTCATACTCTAAATTAATTTCAGCTACTGCACAGAGACCTGTCACCTTCACAAGTGTTCTGATAACTGCTGTAGTTAGATATATCAGCGGAGGTGATGAGGTGTAATATCGGGCTGTTGTGAACTCCTTTGTTGCATGGTGTGAGCAGAATCATCTGCAGCTTAATGTGAAGAAGACTAAAGAACTGATTGTGGATTTTAGGGAACCCAAAGAACAAGTGGCAGCTGTTTCAATACAGGGTGTCAATGTGGAAGCGGTAAAGTCCTATCAATACATTGGAGTGCATGTTGACAATAAATTGGACTGGGTTACAAATACTACTGCACTTTACAAAAAGAGCTAGAACATCTCTACTTTTGAGGTGGCTAAGATCATTTTCCAAACACTGTTTACGATGTTTCATGTTTTATGTAGTGGTCAGTGCTATCCTCTGTTGTTGCATGCCGGGGCAGCAGGCTGAGGGTTGCTAACACACAATAACTGAATAATCTGATCCACAAGGCCAGCAGAGTTGTAGGAATGGAGATGAACTCTCTGATGGTGGTGTTAGAGAGGATAATGTTGTTCATATGAAAGAAAATACTGAATAATGCCTTCCATTCACTTCACAACCTGCCGATCAAGCGATTCAGTGAGAGACTGATACCACCTAAATGCTCCACTGAATGACAGGAAAGAATTCCTACCAGTGGCCATCAAACTATGTAAGTCCTCCATATAGCAACAAGTGTTGTACCGTATTTTTACATTTTATAATCTATCAAATTGATAACACCGTTCATATTACTCAATGGCAGGTTTTATTTGGAATCTCTTCATATAGATATTCGTAACTGTAAATTTATTATGGAGATCTTATCTTGTCCTTCTTATTGGTGTAGCAGAACTCTGTTCACAAAGTTTCCTGTGTGATTAGTAAACTATCATGAGTCTGATTCACAGAGTAACTAGCTCATAATTATTTCTTTGAACGTGACAACCGCCCCCTCTGTCGCCGCGTCTGCCGCTGTTTCTACCAATGGATATCCGTCGTATGAACGTGATCACTTGAACAATTTTCAACACTGGATTTTGACACTCGTTATACTTAGGTCCTGAAGAAGATGTCTGGCTCGAATTTCACCATGTTGGGAAGTATGGTTTCCTCTCTAGGTGGAGCTCAATACAAGTGCAAATAAAAGGTCATGACCTCCAGATGCATCCGGTTCTGAAGTCATATCAGGCTGGTTCAAAGTTTCAACACTAGGTGGAGTTTTGTGACTGAACATGTGCAGCTTTATATTATTTTATTGTGTCTATTTTAGGATTGGGGAATTGGAGGACTGTATCACTTTTTTGGTGGACTTTCTTTTATGGTTGAAAGCTATAGTTTGTGTTGTTTCTTTAGTCCTACCAGAAAATGGACAGTATTGCTACTCATTTTTTACAGTTACACAAATCCACTAATGTGAGTGAATTCTGCTTTGCCAAACTGCTGTAGGTATCTACTTTAATAAATCCATTCAACCTAATGGAAAATAATAAATTTATGTTTTTAAATACTTTTGATAAAATATATTTGAAATTATGCTAATAATGCTGTATTTTTTAACTATTTAATTTTACAAATGGAGCATCAGGGAGAGAATTAAATCTGTTGTGATGAATATTGACACTGTGAAACCTTTATTGTATGTTATATTCATCAGGAATATCTAAAGAATGATACTTTCAATATTATATTATATATGATATGACATTTGACATGTAAAAGATAAAACCCTACAGTCGAAAACAGCCACCTTTGTTGGAAGAAAAAAAAGAGTGAAATAGCATTTCTTTATGTTATAATGACAAATCAATGTAAGCCTATGTATGTGGTCAAAAGAGGAATTGCAGTCATTCAGATATCAATAGGTGAAAGTAATATCTTCTGATTTCAAATGACGAAAACGTAGATGTGGTTTGTGGACGTTGCTTAAAGGCTAAAAATATAATCCATTTATGTATTTTAAACAATTTTGTTGGGGGGGGGGGGGGGGGGGGGGGGGGGGGGGGGGGGGGGGGGGGGGGGGGGGGGGGGGGGGGGGGGGG
>JBAMHX010000013.1:13455339-13468500 GCA_037177515.1 Pseudomugil tenellus | reverse complement strand
ATAAAGAATTCTGATTATCAAGAGGATCTTTGTATATGCATACATACAGAAAGATCCTCTTGACAGAGCAAAATTGCTCAGCACAACATAGCAGTCAGATGATCATTTTGCCTGCTTAGATGCTGGACAAGACACGCTAAAAAGGGGGGAAAAAAAGCACAGTTAATTTATTTGAAAATGATCATGCAAGACGCTGCATTTGTTGTTCTCTAAAGAAACACCTATTAAAGGTAGAATATAGTTTTTAGGAGCATTTTACTAAAAATCTTAAAATCCCTTTTATACCCCGATTGCAGCCAATTAAATGTTCTAACACAAGAATATAATCATTTGGTCACCTGTGGAATGGACAAGACAAAAAAAAAAAACACACATGAAAAAACACATTCCAATAACTTTGACTCATTCTAAAAGATTAAACTCAATTGTCATTTGTTCCTCAACTCCTCTATGTGTGCCCTAAGTGGTGATGGATTACATGCTTACAAAGGCTTGGAGCATTTGCAAAAGCAACAAAGTGAACGCCAGAGCTTGGCTATTGGCTAGCATGCTACATCTAAATACAGTACAAAGTTAAATGTAAGGCATACAAAGGTTCCATATATAGAGAGTCTGGAAGAAAAACTGTTTTGGAGAATGTTTTTTCCAAGAAAAATACTATGACTTCTATATACTACTGCTAATAATACGGTACAATAATTCAAATATTCAGGTAGAATATTTTATTTTCTTAATTAATAAAATACTGTCCCACAGAATTCTAAATGTCTGTGCACTTCATGCCTGAAATGGATCCCATTGGAGATTTACCACTATTCTGCCCATCTCACTAGTATATTCCTAGATGTACTAGTTCATTCCGGTGATGTGTTTAAATGTGTGATATAGATATTAAAGTTTTGATGTAAGCATCACTCGACAAAAATGGAAAACTCCTCCTACAGGTCTCCATACTTCTCCATTCTCATATGGATGCACTTCTCACTAAAAATAGGTTGCCATTTATAAGACATGTTCCTGAGTGAGAATCTAATTCAGGTCATTCATCCACTACATATTTATTTCTTTCACAGTTTTTTTGTGTTATGTTACCTCACCTGATCTGAAGTCTGCTTTTTTTCAACAGCTGACTGAGTGCAAGATATGCTAACCAAATAATGATTTGACTTATTTATTTGCGGCTTCTGATATATCTGATATATTTTTAGCCCAGTTCGGAGTAAATATTATGTGGCTCTTCAAATTATAATAAAATAATCAAAGCTGGTTTGTGTTGCAAGGATATGCAGCACTGTATTTATTTTTTACTGACATCATTTGACTTAATAGATGTTTTGTTGCCCCAGAAGATGTCATGGTCTTTGTCTAATGCAGTGTTTTCTTTTGCATAGATGGTTTATCTTAAAGTATCCTTTGACTGGAACTTATCACAATCAGCTAATCCATATCTACAACCCTGGACTAGCTGTAAAAATTTGCCATGTGCTTATTTGTTGTCCTGGAAGTTTGAGGAGATGAAAAAGGAGAGAAGTAGTTTCACAAAGCATCCTCATATTGTCTACCTTAGTGTCTTTACTTTGCCTCACCTCCCTCCTTTTTTGGATACAACACTGCTGGAGGCAATAATGATCTGATGTGGGAACTGCCCTTTACTACCTCAACCAGCTGTAACACAGCATTTGCAATAATAAAAGGTGATATGGTACCACCCAATGCTCAACCTTACCCAGGTGTTATTGCGCACCAGGCAAATTTAATGATCTGACATGGGAAGCGACCCTTTGACACTTTAGCCAGTTGATTTTAAACTCACCATCTGAGGCTGTACGTAAGCCACATTCCAGAAGCCTGATAGAGGAAGATACAGAAGCACAATTGGAAACGGCTGAACCAAGCATTTGTCAGCTTAACACGAGGGTTGAAAAATGGATCCCTATGGTGACTACAAAATAGGACGTTTTGTTTGAGATTTTGCTGCTAGACTGTGTGCTGATACTTAATTTATCATAAATACTTCAACTCTTATGTCTACCACTACTAAACAGTTAAAGCTTCCCTATGCTTCCTTAGCTCACAGAAATCATACATCTGATTCAAACCTTTAGCTTTGTCAGCGGCCCCTATTAGTAAGGGAACGCCCATGTGACAACTACATATGTAGCTGAAGTCCTGTATTCTCCGCTACATTTAAGAGACAGCCAACATACTTGATGTGGACAATGTCCTTAACCTGTGTTTTAGTAGCATCACATACTTCTCCTGTTTGAATACTATATTCTTACTTTTGTGTGTAAGCTTACATTTATGTAATAACAATAAGCTGTTTTTAAACAAAAAGTTATACTGTGTAGATTCTGCACCAGGGGTGTTAAACCAGCAGGACTGCATACATCAGTTTCTTTTTTCACACCTGTTTATATGTAGTTTATTCGTTCAATGTTTTTTGCCATTCTATACATGAATGGATATTTGGTGTCCCTTATTGTGGCACTGCAAATCGTTATGGTACTGACTCTGTATTGTGACCCAAAAATCAGGCATGATGGAAATCATGAAAAATAATGTTCTATGCAATCTGCAGAGGTATGAGAGGTGAGGGACACACATCTCTTAAAAACATTTTCATTTATTTTACTAACCTGCTTACCTACACTACCTCCCATGTCATCCACAATTTATTCATCTTCGGCCTGTCCAGTTCCGCATATTCAGCTATACAGAAAGTTTGACTGACTTCAAATGGCTTCCTTCATGACCAATCTTGCTGCAGTGAGTTCATTCATGCACCCCTCCAGAACCCTGCCGAGCTAAGCTCTGTGTGGAGTAAATCCCCAGACCGTCTAAGATAGATTATATTGCACATGATCTGTCTCTGGCATCCACACTCACACACAAACACACATAGGTTAACATCTCTTCATGGCTTTGGACTGCACGCTGTGTTCTGCTCCATATTCTTCCAACAACTGTGAAGATTCCTATCATACTTTTTATAACTTTGTTACTCACGTACCACATGTGGATAGAAAGAACACTTTGGCTGTGATATCCATTACAACATGCAAAAACAAGTGGGGAATCACAAGAATATTGCCCCCCTTGCATTATTTGAGAAAAACTGTTAAATGATAAAATGTTATCATAAAAAGATGCTATTTAAAGACTAAAATATGTTGTTTGGGATTGTCACACTCTGAATTGGGTATTTAAGATTAAACAGTTTTTTGTTTTTTCATTTTGACTAACTATAGTGCATTGGCCACATTCAAACCGTTAATGCAATCCAGCTAACAATTTGATGAACAGGCTACTTAACAACTGACTCAGCCTTCATCACAGAAGTGAATCTAAGTTGGATGCCTGAATTCGTTAAACAACTTGAGCTACTTACCGAAATAGAAGATAAAACTACTCAATATGGCAGTTTAGATGAACAGAAAAGACATCTGTGATAGCAGACTAACATCATATCTGGACTGAATTTTTGTCCACCAGCATTTTTAATTGTCATATTATTAGATAAGCCTCTGTTGTTACATCACTGGCTATACATCCTCACCAGTGACCATATGTTTCATAGCAAAAAAGGATATGAATTGGACTTTATTACTATTGGTTTTACATCCAGTTTGGTTAAAATTAATACTCCTTCCTTTTTCCAAATAGGGTGGTAAATTGGAGATGGACTTATATCTGTCCATCAGCATGCTATGTGCAAGTAATAATAATGGATTCGTTTTTAAATACAACCAAACACTCTGCATTGGACCCATTATTTATTCACTTGTCAATCACACTTGGGCTACAGCTGCCCTAGGGGTGTGTGGCTGCCAATGTGCACCAGGAACCTCTCCAACCACCACCTAAACATTCCTTCATAGTAATAGTGGAGGCAAGAAGGGTGAAGTGTCTTGCCCAGGGGACACAACAACAGATTGTCTTGGGAAGCCAGTGATATTCCAGTCATTGGGCACCTACTGTACCTCCCGAACTACTCCCACCCCTATGTATATATCATAGATGTTTTTTTTTTATATTTCTGATTTTAACTGCTGAACTGGAACGAAGAGACAACAAAAGGGAAAATTATAAAAAAAGGTGACACGTGAAGAGACAGAAAAGAAGCACTGAACCCTGTTCCTGTTTCAACAATTTCTTGTCCTAAACACAAACTGTGGAACCCGATGGGAAATGTCATCCATAACTATGTTGCTGTAGTTTTGTTGCATGTGTGTGCACATTGTGCACTTTCTTGAAAAAGAACATTTTTTAGGTTTCTGCTGAACAGAAGCTAATTTTTAGGATACCTAAAATACACCAAATAAAAAATTTTAAAATATATATTTTGATAACTACTCAGTTCATGGCAGAAATTTGATCAATATAAATGGTAAATAGACTTCTACTTATATAACACTTTTCAGGTCATGTCAACCATTCAAAGCACTTTACACTACATGGTGCATTAACCCATTCACACACACTCACACCCGATAGGCACATCGGGGGGCAACAAGGGGTTCAGCGTCTTTCTCAAATACACTTCAGTATATAATTGGGGGAAGCCTGGAATTTCCAGTGGAAAGACAGCTGCTCTTCATCCGGAGCTACAGCCGCTAATATAGGTCATCACTTCTCTTTGTAATTGTCATTACAACATATGGCTTCATGTTTTGTATTGACATTAACTGAATATCTTTGGTTTGTTTACGAGTTATGTTGCTGTTTCTATGGCGAGAACAGCTGACAAGCGCACTCAAATCGGAGGTGCCAGCATTCTGTACTTGTTTTAACAGATTTTGATCTGAAGGCCTACAGTGACGTTCAATATGACATATATAAAGGGATTTATGAAAAATGCTTAATCAATTCCTTCCCTTGTGTACTTGCATATTAAAATTATTTAGCCTCAAAGTGTGTAATAGAGCCACTTTATATATCACTTGAAAAGATATTGTCAAGACAATCTACATAATCCTTCAAAGGAAATTATTATAATAGAG
This sequence comes from Pseudomugil tenellus, assembly GCA_037177515.1. NCBI lineage: Eukaryota > Metazoa > Chordata > Actinopteri > Atheriniformes > Pseudomugilidae > Pseudomugil > Pseudomugil tenellus. The sequence goes on along the minus strand of JBAMHX010000013.1, from coordinate 13,463,497 downwards.
CTGCCGAGATTCATTGGGATGTGAAATAACACAGGGACCAGCAGAGGAACAGGACTGATTGTACTATTGCAAAGGATTGATCACAATGATTCAGCATTATGTGCTATATATTTTATTTATTCATTTATTTTCTCGTAGTGGTATTGCACTAAAAAACCTTCACAATGACCAGATCTTAATTTTGCATATTGGAAGCAACGACAAGCATCAAACAGCCATATGTGAATGACCGCAGGGATAAGATGGAAAAATAGACTAAAGGTGTCATCCCGGAGGGCTGCAGAAGGAGTATCCAAAAACTCTTGCAAGGAAAACAACATATTGCTTCATGCTTTAATTGGAGTTGGGTAATGGTCCATGAAGACTTGTGTATCAGTTGCTAAGACAAGCTGTTAACAAAAATGTGTGTTTGAGTGTGTCTTTCAGAAAGCTTCGGCTTTTCTGTGTTTTTTCTTTTTTTTTAGCCCAAAGCCTGATCTGCGTCAAGCCGGAGGGATATTTTCTAATTCAGCTGAGCTTTCTCTTAAGTCAGATCTATAGGAAGCTTTTCACAAATACTCTAAATACTTGCATACTACTTTCTTTGCTTCAGTACAAGAAAAGTAATTGTATCACATAACTGTATGTACAACGTCATGTCAAATATAAGAGTAAAGTATTATCAAATTGCTTCCATTTTTGGGATTTATTTTAGGGAGCAACTGTTTGTGTGTGGTCTATTTTTTTTTTTTTTTTATTATTAATGTAAAGGCTGAATGGAAGGGAGATGGCTCTCTAGCACCCTAATACACATACACACAACCATCAGTGGAAAATGAAACAATTTGATTAGGCTGACACGTCTTGTCTGTACAGATTAATCAGTTTTACCTCAATCAATAATTTATCAAGTTATTTCATTTCTGAGTGTTTCCTTGAAATGAAATAGAATCCCTATTTTATCTCTGCTGAAAATCTGCACCATTTTTAGTTTTGTTCAGAAATTGTGTTTCTTTAATGGATTTTAAGACTATAATAACCGTTTTGATTGGTTTGAGAGGTTGTAATATATTTAGCTAATATTCAAGAGAAGTAAGGCACAACAACAAAACTGCTGGATGGAGCTTGTCCTGATGCACATTAACACTTTCTATTTAACTGCAGCTGAGCATAATGCTTATTCCTTAAAGGGGCTATATTATGCAAAATGGATTTTTATGAGCTTTTGACCTTCTATTAGTGTTAATTGTACCTAAAATAATCCTGGAATTAGTATTATTTTTAAGTCATGTGTTTTGTAGTTTTATCCCTTTAAAAAGAAAATTGCAGCTTAAGCAGTGCAAACAGTGGAGACTCCCCCACCCCACCTGAAAACTTTAGTGCACCATCTCATCCAGGAAGTGTGCATGTGGTTGCTCTTACACTCTTGTCAACTGACCCTCCCCCCACTGCACGCCGATGGAAGACGACGCCTCTCTGGTTGCTCAGTACGGGCAGGACGGATGAGTGAGAGGAGCAGAGAGCGAGCAGGAGGAAGTCGTTCACAGTTCTGGGTAGAGAGCTCAGAGCAATAATAGAATGGTATGGCAAAACTAGAGTTTGGTGCATGTTGCAAACATAATAACATAAATGTGAATAGGATAGACTGTAAAACAGCAAATACAGCAAAATATGGGTCCTTTAAGGTTTGGGACCCAAGTGCTCCTGATTATCCCCATATTAGTGTTGGCGTATTAATGACAATTTATACTGAGGCCTCTATTTGAGTCATTGGTGATATCTGGCCATAAAATATTAATTGAAATAATAATTTTAAAAAATCTTGTTTTTCTTACTTAGATTTTGTTTTCCGGCAGGGTATTTTTTATGTTGGTCTAAAATCACAATTCCATGGTGCAAAGGATGAATGAGAATATGGAAAAACTAGGCTAATTTTGTAAAAAAAAAGTTAAGCAACATTAGAGATTAGAGAAATATAAAAACTTAAAATAATGTTAAATGAAAATTATTTTACATCAATGCACAATGTGGCAGAAGGTTTACTGTGTCTCCCATCATAGTTTAGAGGCTAGGTAAGAGATACCAGGAGACAAGCCAGTTTAGCAGGAGATGTGGAGGGCTCATAGGACAGCAACCCAGGAGCAGGAGCTTGGTTGTACAAGAAGGAAGCAGAGAAGCAACATCAGAGCCATGTGACCTCCAACAGGCTGGAACTATGTGTGTTTCTCCATTAACTGTCCAAAACCGACTTCATGAGTTTGGTGTGAGGACCGGGGGTCTGATTTATAAAACACTGAGTAAGATCTAAACGAAAAGTTTTTATCATTTTTATGAATTTATAGAACGACGTGCACATACTCCTGCAAGGAATTTACCATTTATAAAATCACACCTTTGCTTACAAGGTTCCGGCTTGTGGCTTGCCCTCTTCGCCCCTGCATTCAACATAAATGGTCGATGCAAAGTACTTCCTGAATAGCAATGTGTATTTAGATGAGCAGATGATTGATGTTATTTCATCGGTTACAGCGAGAAACACAGAGAAAAGAGCAAAGAAAGGCAATTTTACAAAAGCAGACGTCGATGTGTTTGTTAGTGAAGTGGAGAGTTGAAAATATGTTTGATAGCCACAGAAGTGGTGAGACAAATCAAATGAAGTGTTGTGACTGGCCTGTGTCTCGAGCAGAATGATGATAAATGCTGTTCTGTGCATAAACAATTTATTAATCAATAGAAATTAGAACTTTGAGTAATTTGTGACTTTGACATTTCAAACACATTAAAAAACACCTGTTAAAACATTAACTAAATGGCTGTTTTAAGCTAAGCAGCAAACATGTATTTGTTTTGGAGAGCACTGAGACAGAGTTAATTTTCTTTCTAATAATCTTCAATCCTCTTCTTAAAAACTATTAATCTGAATTTTAAAGCCTGTTGGCTGACATGGAGAAAAGGGGACAAATCAAACTACTATAAGCTTCATTCACTTTAAATAAAGAAACCCATGTGCTGTAGACAATTCAGTTTTACCATGATCGACAACTCACAACAGATTTCTAACAAACTGGTAAACATCCGCAATAAGCAGCCAATTAGGCTCCTAGTGTTAACCCAGCTCTGCATGTGTGCCATACTTGTATGTGCACTTAGAAATATGTTGATAAAACACATGTAGAAAAAACAAAGAAAATACCCTGTTGAGCAAGGGAAATGATACACACGAAAAAAATACAAAATACAAAGAAATCAGAGTATGCCAAGGTGGCTGGTAAATGAGTGTTACTCAAATGCCTGTCATGAATTGTAAAAAAATACATTGAGTAGGTTTATACCATTGCACATTGTGATCTGTTGTTATAGTGACATGACTTGAAAATAAATGTTCAGGGTGGCTTAAAATTAAAAAAAATGAGAAGAGGAGGGAGCAAAAAAGAAATCCAGGAAACAAGGTTCAGAGCAGACAGGAAAGGATAAGGAAAGGGATATGCTGGGTAGGTTAAATGTGGTGTGGGGATACACCATAAAGATATCACGTCTTGGAAGCTTTTTTGCTTCTGTGAGAGCAGCAAACACAAACAGCAGGAGGATTAAGTATAAACTTTAGACCTTTCTTCTGCTCTGTGTCCTCTTTGTCGTTGCTGTTAAAACTTTGGAGCCCTTCCATTTCCTCCCATCTTTCTTTTCATTTTCGCTTGATGCTCAATTCGTTTTCAGACCTCAAGAGTACAAACAACTAAGCTTCTTTTACTTTTTAATATGCAATCTGGTGTACATGTCTTTGCAGTTCTTCCCATCTTATTATGCAGTGCTAAAACTTAAAAGAGCTGGAGCTGATTGTTCAGAAAGGAATATTACACAAGCTCCTGAAGATGATGGATGTTTCCATGCTTCCTCTTTATAACTCAGTGAAGAAACAGTGTGTTTAGTGTGAGGTGTTGTTAAAACCAATGCAGGGTAAAATGGTACCAGAGATCCTTCCTAAAAGCAGCCATTTCCCTCTGGTAAAAAATCAATATAATCTTCTACTGAATTATCATATTTGCCATTCCCCTCTGGGATTAATGATGTATTTTTAATTTAATTTAATTAGTGGATATCAAAATCCTAGGGAGTTCTGAATGTGGAATCAGATCAAAGACAAACCAACATTCTAAGGAAATTCCTCAAGATATTACACAATTAGGTTCAGTAGTGTTGTGTGGCCTCCATGTGAATGCATGCACTCCATGCAACATTTGGGTTTGCTTCTGATGAGAAGACAAAGAGATTTCTTCCCAGACAGGACATCAGTCAACCCATATAAAGTCTGTGGTGCAACATGGCAGTGTTAGGGTTTTGGGTTAGTTGCGTTAGTTTCCTATTTTATTTTGTAGTTCTTCCTGTTTTGCCATTGCTTTCTATTCAGCTTCATGTACTTGTTCATTAGTTCACCTGGTTTGATTTTGGTAATTGTTTTCACCCGTGTCTTGTTCAGTTGTCAGTGTATTTATACCCTTGCTTTTCTTTCATGCCGGTTCATTATGTTCCTATGCATCTTTCTGAGCTCTCTGTTTGGTCTGTGTTTAGTTTATTTATTTAATAAATCTAGTTCCTCCACGTTCCACATTGTCCTCCTGGTCTGCATTTGGGTCCATATCCTCCAGCGCTCCTAACAGGCAGTGGTGGATGGAGACATTGTCATGCATCCGACTGCAAGTATATGATCTGACTGTGGATCTTGCATGCAGTGGATGTTGCAGGCAGCAGAACTTTTTTCTATTAGCCATTTAACAGACGCTTTTATCCAAAGACTTTCTGAACCCCATGTCCCAGATGTGTCTTGCCCACGGACACTTCAGCATGTAGTCAGGGGAAGCTTGGAATCGAACCACCAACTTTCACGTTGGCAGACAGCTGCTCTTACCTCCTGAGCTACAGCCTCCCAAGTATCCTCAGCCTCAACTGCCAAAGCTGTGCAAGATATTCAAGGTGTGGAGGGGCTGAGGCATGCCATCCATGTCCTGAAGTCCTTACCCCTCAGAATGACGTCCATGACGAAACACCTCCCTCCCCTGAGAGGAGGGAGCTGTGCTTCAACATTAAGCACGGCTCTGACAGGATGTCATGTGATGCGTTATTTCAGTTTAGTACAGTTGGGTCTTTATTACCTTCACCAAGAAGGTTCAAGGATGTTTTTGCTTTTCGGTCTGTTTAAAAACAACTTTAAGCAAAACTACTGGATAGATATTTGTGATTTTTTTAAAAAAAAAATGCTTCTTTTTATCCAGTTTAGGTCTTAGTCTAAGGCTACGTTTAAACTGAAACGGTCCGAAACAAAAATGCAAGTAGCGTATTGTTCTCAGTATAATTCCGCGTTTACACAACTGTTTTTGATAGGGAAGTCTGAATGCACAGGTAGACGAAAAGTGCACAAACCTTCCAATTTCCAATTGTAATATGCATGCCCAGTGTGTAGGTGGCAGCAAGTTTTTTTGTTTTTGTAAATGCTTTATTAAAAAGATCCAGAATTGGGACACAGTTAATGTCATGAATGAGCGAGATGACTGACAAAAGATGTCCGCTGAGTGAGCTGTTTGACTCCATAGGGAAACAGCGTGGGTGAGGCATCTAGTTATTATTTACATGTCTATGAGCGCGATAAATAAAAACAACATGGCGAAGTGCACAAGCCAGAATAATGACTCTGTGTGATAAATGTAGTCAAAGGCTGACATGACTCCTGCATCGCATTTACTGCTGCTAGTGTAATGTGAAGTTCAGGCCAGGGTGTGTTGTTTTCTTGAACTGGCTAATGATTATGACGTCATCTTTATGTGACTGCAACACACTTTTGCGTTGTCAACTGTTGAGATGGCAATAACACGGTGGAGCATTGTCAAGATTTTCACTATGGAAGGCGTTTTGTAATTTTTGCATTTTCTACCCTCCAAAACTCCATTGCCGTCTAAACGATATGGCCATCTGGTAAAATGTTTTTGTGTTTTCCCTCTGTTGTCGTTGTTGTGTAAATGGGGCCTTAGATTTAATTGAATTTGACAGTGATTTGGATCACTGACTAGATAGAGGAACTTTTGAAGGATTTTTTATCATTGTGGACCATTTTCAGTTTGTACAACAATAAATGGTAAAGGCGATTTCCAACAGGTTTTTATAGGACAAAATAGATTCTACCATGCAGAACAGAAAAAAAAAATGTTGGATCTTTGGAATTTTAATTACTGCAAGTGAACAAATTAAGATATACAAATGTGCAAAAAAAGCGAACAAACAAACAAAAAAACCCCACAATCATAGCCAAGATACTGTGGATTCTTTTACAGTAATCTAATAGTTTATTCTTGTAAAAGGAATGTAGGACAGTATGGATGGAAATGAGCTGTTTATTGAAGGCCTGCGCTCAGTGCTTTTCTAGTACAACTATTAGGTAAGCAAGTTTAATCCACTTATTAGTCAAAAATGCTTTGTATCCATTAAAATAGAATGAAATCTATTATATCTATTACTAGAATCTCTCAGCTATTTTTTCCCTAAGTGAAATAAAACCCACATTAGGTACAGTTATGTTTGACTTGATTGTTTTTTCAGTGTTCTGTTATTAAATTATCATTATTTCAAACCACTAGCTTTTTAGACACTTTGGTCTAAAGCCTGGGTGTCAAAAGTCGGTCCTAGAGTCTCTCTGTCCTGCAGATTTTTTATGTAACCCTGTACCAACACACCTCGCTCTCGTTAAATTGATACAAAAGCCAATGAAGTTCAGCATAATGACTAATTAATTAGTGTCATCTGTGTTGGAGCAAGGATACATGGAAAACCTGCAGGATTGTGGCCCTCGAGGACCTCGAGACATCCGTGGTCTAAAAATATCACAGGAACAGGTTGCATATTGAGTAAAACTAGCTAATACCTGTACACAGTCTGTATGCAGATAATTTCTGCTTTCAAAACTTGATGCGTCTGAAGTTATTTACAAAAGGTTTCAAATTGTATTCTTTTCCAATAATTAATGGAATAAATACATTTTATTTCATAGCACTTGAACTGTTTTTAAATGCAGATGCAGAAACACATTTTAATTTGGAAAGACAGTCAGCCTATTGTCATTGTTGTGAGCAAGACAACCATGTTTCATGACATCCCTAATGATGGTTGTCACATATGTCAGTTAAAGGCAGCATTAAATCAAGGTGGCAATTCAGCCTGATGAGCAAAAACTAGTACATGTTTAACATGAAGCATTTGTGTCTTATTTGACATATTTAAGTGATAACATTGTATTTTAAAACTCACAATGACCGTCTTTAAGATGTTTGCTGTTCACTGCATCAGAAGTTCAGTTCACACCTTAATAGAAGCTGAAATTGTCATATACTGTTGACCCAAACAATACAATATGTGCACACTGGGATGAGAATACATATGCAGAGCAAGGAAGGAGGAACCCCTGTATACACACATTCATTCAAACCTTTGTGTAACCCTTTGTGTCCTTGCCCTAATGTGTCACGTTTGGAGGTGGTGAAATATGGTCATAGATGCTGGCACTTGCCTCGGGTTCCACATAAACACTCAGCATACATACACACAAACTCACACACACACACACAAATGTGCTAACTTGTCCCTTAGGGTATGACGAGGACAGTGAATCTAAGGATGCTGAGAAACGGTCATCTCTGACATGAATTGACTCAGACAGCCTTGTTTGGACCTTTTTTTTGCAGCTGAGTTAAAAACATGGAATGTTTATGGAATGGAATGCACATATATGAATCAAAATAATCTCTCTGGACCTCTGTATGTAAAAATGTTTAGTACATTATTAATTGAGCAGTTGGCTTTTGTAAGCATTGTGTTGGATGCAAGCGAAATGGGCGGGTGTGAAGACTGCAATGAGTTGGACTGTAGCCAAACTGTTACAGCTAAATGACTGAGCACTCACTGTCAGCAGAGAATGAGAAGCTACTGACTGTGGTGTGAAGACAGACTACATAGTGGTGATTAACTACATGCCAGGGTTTGCTTCTAAGCAGTTTAGTGGTCTGGTTAAATGACCCCGTAATGCATTCGAGCTAATATCCTATCCAGCATGAACAGGGTTAATTATAATGTGTTGTCCTTACACTATGGAAGTAAAAAGATCTCATTTTAACTGTGAAAAAAACTCCAAGAAAATATA
>JBAMHX010000013.1:13438156-13455239 GCA_037177515.1 Pseudomugil tenellus | reverse complement strand
TATATATATATTTGACAGTTGTCTTCTTGAATGTCTGTGAATATATTGCCTCTGATCATTGGTTTGTTAGGATGTGAGTCTGACTTGCTGGAAATATAACTGCAAAATATGACTTAGAAACATCTTTTAAAGCTTTTTTTTAAATGTATTTGTTTTATCATAGCATTTTATCTTGGAATAAGATTGGCAAATTTGAGCAGTCGGATCTGTTGGCTTGCAAATCTTGCTCCCAGTACAGGAGGAAGAATTTGAGGTTGGATTTACACTAAACAACCCATGCTTTGAAATATGTTGACAAAGTAAGCAAAAGATACATTGCATTGATTTTTTTACTTAGTTTACTCCAACAACTTTTAAGTTTAAATAGTTTTAGACAGAGTGGGAAATTTGCCCTTCTGTGGTTTTCATATGAGTTACTCTTAGCTCTGCTCCCGCATCAGAATGTTTCCCAGAATCTTGAAACTAAAAGCGCTCTATAAAATACCTACTGCTTCTAAGTATTCTAAAAAAAATTCAATTAAATTATTTTATTTATTATTTTTTATTGATTTATTATTTTCATCACTCATGGTTGCTGTGAAACCACTGTTCTGATGAGACTATGGAAGCCTATAATTTTAATTACTGAACCAATGGCAGAAACTCACTCAGTGACCTTCAGGCATACAGCTGAGAGTGATGTTGCTTTGTTGTGGGTGTGTGGGTTAGTAAAGATTGTCCCAATTATTTGCCAACAAAGCCCCTTTGAATTATTGTACAGTGTTCGTTAAGGTCACAACCGGATAGCATCAATTCATTAATACTACATTCTTCTTTTTAATTTATACCTAAAGCCTTTTCAGTGAATGCAAATAAGAACTGAGGATAAACCGGTATATAAATGTGTGTAGGTGTCCTTTTGAAGTCTGTCAGAGTTCACATAGATGTACTTGATCAAAGTTAAACTTTTATGATGACCAAAACATACAAAACTGGCAAACACATTTTTTTAAAACCATGTCTTTAATGACAATAAATGGAGAGGCAAAGAACATTACTCTATAGAGAGATTAGTTTTTCACTTGTATGTCCCATCTGTGTAAATTAGAGCTAAAGCTCTAAGTGTACTCGATTCCACCCACCATACCATCTCCTTACTCAAATGCATAGACAAAGGCATGGTGGTGCAGACATCAGCAGTTCAGTGAATATCTGCATTCACTGGGAATTAGGAAGATTCGAGGGAAAAGGCCAAAGTAATATAAATTTGACGTGTAAATGAAAATTACACAAAGGAAACACTTTTACAGTTTTTCCTTGCTTTTTTAATCTAAATATAGTCTATCCCATGATGTATGATTTCAAACATGTTTGCAATCATTGATGCAATCATATGATTGCAAACATGTTTGCAATCATTACACAGAACCATGGTTACTTGGTAAATGTGAAGCCTGAGACATCCATCCATCATCTGCACTGCTTCCAATGAAGGGTCCCGGCTAGCTGGAGCCTACCCCAGCGACATTTGTGCAAGATTTGCGGTACTCCCTGGACAGGTCGCCACAGAGAGACAGACAACCAATCACATACACATCACTCCTAAGGAGGATTTCAAATTACAGATCGCCCGAAACATGCATGTCCTTGGACGATGGGAGAAAACTGAAGTTCCTACAGAGAACATGCAAACTGCAAACAGAAAGGCAACTCCTCCAGCTGAGGATTGAACAAGCAACCTTCTGTTGTAAAGCAGCAGTGCTAACAACCACACCAGACATACCGCTTGTTATATATAGAACATGAATTTATTTCATAATACAGAGCAAAGTTATCACATTTACATTGTCTTCTTATTCCTTCACTGATGACTTCCCACTAAGTGCCTGGCACATCCTGAAGACAAGTTGGACAAGTCACTAGGAATTTGTTTGTATAAAGAAATGATTCATAACTTCCATTCCGTTAAGTTACCAAGGTAAACAAAGAGGCCTTGATCAGGTTTTACTGTAGCGTTTAAACTTTGATAAAGACAACTAAAGAAAATAAACATAATAAATGAGCTAATATTATTATATTTGAGGGCTTCATTCATTATATAAACAAACTGCAACATTAAAATACAGCTGCTGCTAACACTTTGAGGAAACATTACTGATGTATTGTATCAGCAAAAGCTGTTAATCAAGAACAACTTTGGTCCAATTAATTTTAAATGACAAACATAACTTATGGTTGTCGGAGTTTGCTTAAAACCCTTTTAGTGTTTAGTATTTTTTTTCTTTTTTTATTAATAATATAGAGTTGAAGTCCAGCCAAATGTGTACTTTAGAGGTCAATAACTTATCTGGATGGTAGAGCTCACAATTGTTTTCTATTACATTAAAAGTTCCTTTTAACTATGGAAACAGATGACAAAATAATTTATTCACAAGGTTTAGTTATAAGAAATTCATCTGCCTCACACTGAAATCTGGAGCCACAAACCTTTTTATCTTCCTATGCTAAAAGCTAACTTTTTTTTCTTTACATCGAACTTCAATCGTAAATGCATTTAACTGGCTGAGTATTTGAGAAATGTAGCCGAGAATATTTTATTTTACTTTGCATCAACTGCATAACAAGGACTGCCTTGTATGATAGGTCTGAGGCAAAAGACCTAATTTGTTAGTGTTCAAAGAGACAAAGACACTGCTGGGGGTACAGTAAAATATATAGCAAAACATTCATAGTCACTGAGATGTTAATAGGAAGAGACAGCTTCCTCTCGGCACCAATCAATCAGCACGTCCTGACACGGAAAGACAGCCTTCATGTGGGACAGGTTTTGTGTGTGAACTTGTCAGAATATTGAGTCCAGTTTTAGAGCTGATACTTGTGTGTCTTTTTAAATGCAGCATTTCAAAGACACAAACTGTTTTGATCAAGCTTTTAAAAATCAGAGCACAAGATTAAAGATTAAATCTCTGTTATTTCTGTAACCTTTATTTCTCGAACTTTCTTCTTCATCTCACACAGTCTGGCATGTGGAAGTGATTTCTGTCAGCTGTACTAAAAAGTTCAGAACATGTATAAAATGAGTTTAACATTGAGGGGGATGGACAGAAAATAACTAAAAAGGAATGAACACAGATCTGTGCATGTGTTTACGTGAATTTGTGTGTTTTCTGTATTTGTCTGGGTGTTAAGTCCAATATTTTACTGGAGCATTTTCGTATAAAACATTTATCTTAAAGCTTCTTAATCTGAGCAGTTTGAAATGGATGCTTTACAGTTGTTCAGATGGTTGTGTTGTATTTTCTAAGCTGAGCACTGACACTGCATTTCATGAATTAACTGTATTATACCATATAGCAGTCAAGCACATTTTTTAGAATTTGTTACATTTGGGTTTATGGTTAAGCTGCTTATGAGAAAGGTAAATGGAAATACATGTTTGCTTTCTAGAGTAGAAAATGAGTATTGATGAAACTCACACATCCACAAGGCATATAAAAAGCTGTCAAATGCTATTTTATTGCAACAGAAGCTTAGTGAGCAGTGATAAAAAGCATACCATTTTGTTGACTTTTAATCATCTTTGCATAGCATCAAACACAAATATTGCAGTCTAATAGATGACTATCTGCACTACATACTGACCTCACATCTTTCTGTTCCTTCCTAAACTTTGATCTTTGTTTGCTAATAAGGACTGATATCATTATTTAAGCAACGGCCACAATATGAAAAACCTTAGAATATAATGAAGCTCCGTTTGTTCAGCTTGTTATCTCCTGTTGTAGCTTTATCCAGCACTGTGCTAGGATTACATAAGGCAGGATATTGGTACAGAAAAATCACACAACCAAACACACCTGCAATCAGTGAAGCAACGTGACATGTGGTTACACAGTATTTGTTAAAATCATGCCATGTGATGGACCAGGAACTGGTCCAGGGTGTACCATTCCTCGCTGTGAACTGCTGGGATAGGCTCCAGCGTCTCCACGAGGCCGGAATTGGACAAAGCAGAGCAGAAAATGAATGATTGAATGTTACCATCACTTAATGTCTAAAGATTCTCTTTAAGTTTTTTTAGGGGTTGTGTACAAATTGCCTGGGAGTGTGTGCATTTCCATGTCTGGGGACATACATGTATATGTATGCATGTGTATTGCAGGGAAATGGTGGGTGTAAATGTGTAAAGCCCTTTATAAAGAAAAATAACATTTGGTTTGATTTAAAATGGTGATTAGAACCAATGTAAAGTCGCTTACCTAGTAGGTGTCAAACTTTGAATATGTACACAGGACTGCTGAAATGATCAAATTATCTTAATACTGATAACCGCAAAGGTACTGGGACATCACGAAGACTAGGTTGGATTTGAATATTTTAACTTCTGCTTTAAACTATATAAAAAAACTGGTTGTTAAATAATAGTTTTTAGAAATAATTTCACAATATAAATGACAGGTTTGTGGCTATTGTAGACACCATATGGTTGAATAAGCTTGTTTTTAGCTATTGGAGCAGCAATGAAGTGTGGCGAATGAAACTAGGAAACCAAATAAAATTCACCGCTGTTTTATACTACCGATGACAGATCAGATGGGAAAGATTATTTGATAGTTTTTTTTCATCCAAAGTGGTTTCATGGCTGGTTTGGAGCCACGGTGTAACCTATTATTCTCTATTTCAGTTGCAAAATGTCTGGCTCCAACACCGAGAAACTGGTGCTATGTTGGAAACAGCAAAGGGCATGGTTGTGCAAACGTCAGGCCAACTAACACGCTGTAACAACTCTGTCCATAATTAAAACTCAAATGTTGGATTTTCACAGTTTATATCAAAAAAGAAAAAAAAAGCTGAACTGCAAAAAAAAAAAAAAAATGTTGAGAACATGAGCTCTTCTCATTTCTCTGTGTTTTCTGCACTTTTCATATTGCTGGCTGTGTTTTTGACTGCTGCTTTCTGTAACACAGAGCTGCATATGCCATTTGCAGCGGAATTTTGAAAAGCATTTACAGCTACATTATTTATATTGTTGTTTTTGCAGGAATAAACTGTTTTTTGCACTGTTGTCAATTGCATTTCACAACATTGGATGGAAGAAGGGAACCCAAATAAGGTTTTGCAAGAACCAACACATGACTGGATCAAACATCAGCGTAACACATATATCTTGACTATTACACTGCTTCCACACTCAAGCCAGATTGGTTGCTTGTTTGTTTAATGGCCACTGAAGAGCAAGAATAGTTTTTGTTCTAAAACAGTTTTATCATTTTTGTTGGAATATGTTCCTGAATAAGAATCGGTGTTTTCCTCGGTTTGCAAAGCTCCTTTAAATGATTCTCTTTCTGTTTGCATATTATTGTTTCTCTCTAGTCTACACCGTGAAAGTTATTTGTTTTCTATTTGTAAAGCCAGTCTTCCTTTCAATCCACCATTCCTGCAACTTTGTTCTTTAGTTCTCAAAAAGTGCACTATCTCTTATCCTTTTTTTCATTCCTTCCTCTCCAATTTCCCTTCCTGTCCACTCCAGAGCTGATCTGAGGAGTCCTAACTTTCTCCCCCTCTTCCCCTGGTTTTCATCTCTTTAGTCACCTCGCATCCTGCTGACTCTCACCTCGACTTCTAACCCACTCACCATGCCTTTATCCGTCCCTTTACTGCAGCCAGCTTCCGTTCCACCCTCACTTCCCTCATTCTCCTTCATTGCCTCCATCTTGCTCTCTTAAGGTCTTTATAAGCCCCTTCCTTCCATGTTCTGTAGCTTTTCTCACCTCCTTATAGTGTTCCTTCCCTCCCATTATAACAATCTCTGCATCTTTGCCTCCTCCCGTCTGTGCAACAGATCCGTCTCTGCAGGTCTTCATACACCTGAGAGAACACTACCATCTGCTCAGTGCATCTCTTTCTCTGCCTTACATCTTTTCAATATCATTCTTCTCCACTCCTTTAAGTCCCCGTTCTGTGTTTCTTGTGAATACATTTTTGTGCAAGACTATCCCCGCAGGATGAGTAACACAACAACAGCACACATAGAGCAACTCAAACATGTGATGAGATAATATCTTACCACTTTTTTTTTACTATTCTTTCAATAGAATATATCCTGTTCTTTTTTATTTACATTTTTTGTCTAGTGTAACAATCCCTCTCAGAAGATGTGATTCGTGGATGTAAATGCTTCTCACAATTTAATAAATTGATCAAATAACATATGACTCAAGGATACTCTTGACAGGAAAAGCTAAATAGCAAGACAAGGCTATATTTCATGGCCTCGTCAGTCACTTTGAATTAACTGCACTACACATCCTCTGTGAATTGTAGGTGTAAACAATCAATACACAAATATCCATCAGGGATTCAGGGTTGTTGTTGTTATTAGACCTATAAAGAAAAGATTTAGGAAGGGCATTTTAACAAAGCTGTAAATCAGACATAAGCGGATAAGGGATTCAAATTCTTAGTTAAAGTATTTACTTCTCAATATGAGCCCCTGTTTTTCTCTTTGGCTTCATATATATATATGGCTCAGTATGTTCAGCTGTCACGCCAGGAGATTTCAGGAGACATGCTGAGTGCAGAACAAAGCAGAGCTAAGAATTTTGGATAAATTGTTAATGCCTTCCTTTTTTCATGTTCTTTCACTTTTTCTCTCTTTTGTTCTCTACATGCAGCATCATTGAGTCTCGACAACATGTGAAGGCCTTTTGTGTTAGGAGTCATTGTTCCCTGCTTGTTAAGGTGCAGTTGTTTTCTGCAAAGAAATTGGATACCAAGAACATTCATGTCAGGTTACTTGCTGTGTTTTGGCACACAGTCATTCAGGTTATGTGAGTATTTGAGATTGCATATGGTAAAGTGTATCCTGTGTGTTTCAATGACTGCGTGGAAGACCAGTATGGCTACATTGGATTGTTGTCATATCAATGATGTAAAGGAGGTAAAAATGTGTTTTTTGTGTTTGAGAGATAAGTGGGAGTTTGGCAACTGCTTGTTTATAGCAGGGCCAGAAAAAAAAGTGCGTGCCAGATTCTACTTTAAGGTTCACAGGATCAGGAGAGGTACTGTTTATTTGTATATGTGTGCTTTTGTAGGTCTGTCTTTGTGGAAAGATGTTTTAGTTTTAGCTCTTAAGAGTTAGGGGCTTTTTGTTAAGCAAGGGCATCCTGCATGATCTTTACCTCTTTGAACAGGTGTTTGAATTTTAGGCTTTAATTCAAACAACAATTTGTTCCCATCTATGAAAGCAGGACAGACTGAAAGAGAACTGCAGTAGAGAAATGCTTGTTGATAAAATTGGTTTAAAATTCCAAAGTGAAAAGAAGCAGGCATGCGGCGAGAAGCAGAACTGTTAAGAAAATAATTCATGTTTACATGCATCGTTTTAGTAAAATGTATACAATTGAACACATCTGAAAATGATTCACATCAAACATTCTTGACTCTGACACGAATCTCTCGGAAACTTTCATTCATTCATTTTCTATACTTCTTAATTCAGTTCTGGGTTACAGGAAAGCTGGAGCCTGTCGTGCCAACTAGCAGGTGAGATGCAGAGTACACACTGGACAGCTTTCCAGCCCACCACAGGATCAACACAGAGAGACAAACAACCACTTTCACTCATTCCTAGGGACAATTTAGAGTGACAATTTAACCTAACACGTATGTCTTTGTATGGTGGGAAAAAGCCAGAGTGCTGGGAGAGAAACCACACATACATGGGGAGAACATGCAAATTCCACACACAGGCCAAGGTTTTAACCAGAACAGTCTTGCTGCGAGGCCAAAGTGTCTTGGAAACTTCTTATTTTTAATTGCTCTCTCCATACAAAAACGTTTATAGCTTCATTTGATTTCAAAAGTAAAACGTGCATCTAGACCAAACAAAATGCTCTGTCCAAGCACAATATGCGTAGCTTAATGTTCTGTTAACTAACACAAGACTTTGCCTTGTTAGTGTTAGTGCCATGTAGTCCATTGGAGGGATTTGGATTCTTGCGTGACTTTACACACACCTATGTTAAAATATTAATATGGATCAATAGATATTAATAAAAATAAATAACTGATCCATTCATATCAACAAAAAGACCCATGTTGTGTTTCTGTACGGCCATAAAGAATAAAGTTATATGGGCTATTTCATGGCATCCATGTGCATTTTTATTTGCAGCAATATGTCTTGAAAAGATGTTCTGTCTTTATCAAAGTTAGGAAAGAAGCAATCCCCATCCCCATCTACTTGTGACATCTAGGCTGAACATGTCGTAAGGCCTCACTTAGCTTTAGCATCTTTGAAGAAAATGTCTCGGAGGCAGAGTTGGTAACTTCCTTCCCATTTCTGTTGTTTTCAGCTTTAAATGGTTTGTTTGAATGTAAAGAAATGTACAATATAACATTACTGCTACATTTCTTGCTGCTACATGATGGTATTTTCAAAGACTCTAGTGGGTTCGCAGGTTCTGACAATAATGAGAAGCTTTGTGTTTCTTCGTTTACGTATTTCTCCTTTTCACTCTCTCTATTACTCAGTTTCCCCTTTGTCCCCTCCTCAATTTTTCTGCTGGTCAAGTTAATGGGTCTTTAACCTTGTGTCAATGAGCTGGGGGCTTTAGTGTGATCGCCCACACCACAGCTATTCCCTTCCCAATTAGGCGGCAGCTCCAGCCCGAAGACGGCTCCTGTGTGCACAAGAGATCCTCAAAATATAGCCTTAGGTACCAACAATGAGCGCCATTATTGTGGTTAATGACAAAGATAATAGAATACAGATGCAAGAGCACACAGAAGGTTGCACACACACACACACACACACTCTGAGACATAAACATAATAATAATGGTTACAATTCACCCAGATCCCCTTTGGGGAATTGTGCAGATAATGTAGTCAGATTATTAGCATTATCAGACTTGGAGCGATTAATTTTATCAACAGATTGCTTGATTTGCTACTGTATGCTTCCACTGTCTGTGGGTGATGTCGTAGAGATTGCATTAAGCTCAATATTAGTCTGCTGCATTAGTTTTTTTTTTGTCATTTTGTGAGCAACTACAAATTACAGTTGTTTTAAATCAACTAAATACCATGGTTTAATAGGCTTTATGGATCAAAGCCCCATACTGTTCAAGAGAAAACTGAAATTAGAACATAATAATTACAGATCTTAAGATTAAAATACACCAGCAAATGATTAACCAGAGAAGATTTAACATATATATTCAGCAACACACATGTTGAACGTGTTGTTTTCTTTTGCAGTTTTGTAAATGGATTTAGGAAAGGATAGATGGGAGTAGAAAAAAAAAACAAATCACAGTAAGCTTTTAACCAACATACTATTGTTAAATCCTGGCTGTGTAGTCCTAATGTGTTATTCATATTTAAAACTTTTGTCTCTTCATTATCACTTATCGTTTTGCCCCCAGCCATTCTCCTTTGGATTATTTAAGGATTTGGCAACAATAGTTTTTTTCAATGGTCAATGTACACTTATGATATTAAAATATATCAAAATAATTTAGAGGATAAAAATGGCAATAAAAATGTAAACTTGATTGTTTACATAAAAATTCACCAGTATTCAAGCTCTTTCCATTGGATCTAGCAGCTGTAAGTTTGAAGCATGGGGTGCTTAGGAGGAAGAACAGTTTTCTTTCATCCAAAAAGTTGGGAGATCAATTCCAGCCTTCATCTGACTACATGCCAAAGCCTCCTTGGGCAAGACGCTGAACCCCAAGTTACCCTCAATGTGCCTGTAGGGGTGTGAGTGTGTGCCTAAATGGGTAAATGCACCAAGTAATGTAAAGTGCCCTGAGTGCTCAACATGATTGGAAAAGTGCCATATAAGGACAAGTCCATTTACCATGTAAAAATAATTTATTCTCACATTATGAAATAACTCATATCACGATTAGAAAAAAATGTCTGATAAGAACTGCAACCAATTTGTAAACATAGCTAAGGTCAGCAATAAAACTAACTCAGTCCAATTATGTTTTGTTCATTAAATAATAATTTTTTAAAAAGTAATTCGATTCTTTTAGTTTCAAAGTGTTCTTGGTTTCTTGGAAGCTGAGTTGCTGATGTTTTGTGAGGCAGTAAATCAAACCAAGTTTGGACCTCAAGATCTACCATCACACAACCTTTAGATGTAACCCTTGTGTAACACAGCTGAATCAAGTGAATGGCTTATGACGAGGCCTCTACAGAGCTGATGACATGCAGAAAAGGGAATTCGGCTATTTTAATCAGATACGCAACGTGGCTCAGTGAGCGCTCGCCGACCATATTCTGTGTGTGGAGCGGACCTTCCCGGATTCTCTTTTTATTATCCTAGGGCACATGTGTCAAAGTCAGGTCCTGGAGAGCCGATATCCAACAGGTTTTGTTGTTTCCTGCACTAACACACCTGATGCAAATCAAATGGATCCAACAGGTTCTTGTCAACCTTTTCATTAATTTCATTCAGCTGTGTTGGAGCATGGAGACAACAAAAACCTGCAGGGACACCAGCCCTTGAGGACTGGACTCCGACACCCCTGTCCTAGGGTATTTAAACAAAGCAAATCTAAGCCAGGAGTTGCCTAAATACAGACAGTTTGTGAAATGCCAGACGAGAGAGCAGAATACGTTGGATCACTGTTACACAACAGTCAGTGGAGCTTATAGAGCCGTGCCCCGTGCTGCTTTGGGCTTCTCGGATCACGCCATGATTCACCTCATTTCCGCATACAGGCAGAAGCTGAAACTCTCCAAACCTACAATGAGGACTTCCAAAAAGTGGACCAGTGAGGCTGTGGAGAAGCTTTCCCTGTGTTTGGACACAACAGACTGGGATGTGTTTAGAGCTGCCACGGACAGCTTGGATGACTACACAGACACTGTGACGTCATACATACAATTCTGTGAAAACAGCATCATTCCAACAAAAACTAGGGTTATTTTTAATAATGACAAACCCTGGTTCACATCCAGACTGAGATAGCTGAGGAGGGAGAAAGAAGCAGCCCACAGGGCCAAAGACCGAGCGCTAAATATGAGTTCTCCAGAGAGTTAAAGCAGTTAAGATTTCGGTACAATACACGTCTGAAGAAGCAGTTCACTACCAATGACACTGCCTCTGTTTGAAATGGGCTTAGGCAGATCACCAACTACAAGCCAAGAGCTCAACACGCTCCTGATGACTTGCAACTAGCTAAAAAGCTTATGCCAGGTTTGAAGTCTCACACCCCTTCCCCTCCCTGCCACTCTGGAGTCACACACTTCCGCCCTTTCCTCAGTGGGAACCACAGCTCTGACACCCCTTGACAACCCATCCCCCCACTGCCTTCTCAGTGTCAGAGGAAGATGTTCTCAAGCTCTTCCATAAGCAAAATCTGCGGAAAGCTTCGGGCCCTGACGGAGTCTCGCCTGCCACTCTGAGACAATGTGCAAAAGAACTGGCTCCGGTCTTCACAGACATTTTTAACACCTCCCTGGAGTCGTGCCATGGTCCAGCATGTTAAAAGCCGTCCACCATCGTCCCTGTCCCTAAGAAGCCCTGCATCACTGGACTTAAGGACTACAGGCCTTTGGCTCTGACGTCTGTACTCATGAAGTCACTTTAGCGCTTGGTCTTTCAACATCTCAAGTCCTTCATCTCCCCCTTCCTGGACCCACTGCAGTTTGCCTACAGAGCCAACAGGACTGTAGACGACACTATCAACCTGGCCCTACATTTCATCCTGCGGCACCTGGATTCCCTGGGAACCAATGCTAGGATCCTGTTTGTGGACTTCAGCTCTGCATTTAACACAATACTCCCCGTCTTGCTCCAGGACAAGCTGTCCTAGCTCAACGTGCCGGACTCCACCTGCAGGTGGATCACTGACTTCCTGAGCAGTGCGTACGGCTGGCGAAGAATCTCTCTACCACTCGGAGTATCAGCACAGGATCTCCACAGGGCTGTGTACTGGTCTATCTGCACTGACAGATTGCACTACTTTTCTAACTCATGTATATAACTATATAACATGTATAATTTGTGTATATAACTGTGTATGGACTTTAAAATAGTTATTTTCATTTGTGTTATATGCTGTAGACCAGTATCGAAGCAAGTTCCTAGTTTGTGAATTCTGATTCTGATTCAGATGTTTTAAAGAAGTGTTGCACTTAAAAGTTGCAGGACAGCAGATCTCAAGGCCCGAACATGACAACCCCCCCCCCCCCCCCTCCACCGCTGATGCTTAATTGACCATTCTTTGAAATTCCTAAAGGCTCGTTTGCCACAATTAAAAAGTAGATGGGGTGTGCACTTTCTTTTTCTTTGTCTGCGGTACAACTAACAAGTTTGTTTATTTTAGGAGGGGAAACATTCTCCATCTCTTTCATATGCAGTGCACAGCCTCCCCCCCGCAGGGTGTACTGGGAGAGTAAGCTGAAGCTTACGTATCTGTTGAAATAGGAAGGGGGTGGGTTAGAAGGTGAACAGGAAGGTAAGGATGAGAGGACATTATCTGCCCTGTTCATTCGCTCTTTCTCCAGTGGGGGGTTTGCCACTTTTTTGCTCATTGCTCTGTGGGTCGCCTTCACAGTCCAGGAGAAACTGATGGATGTCTCTTGTGCACACATGCACACAAACATGAGCTTGTTGACTGTCAATATCCTTCATATCTGGAGGTGACACACTTTCTTCCATAATTTATTTCTTGTATTGACATAAACACATGTGTGGATTGTGGCAATCAGGTAAACTTCTTTGAACCACACATGCACGCATACATGCACACAATACACACACAACCATACACACAAGCACTGGAAAATGACTGGATACTAATACTCGCCTGATCAAACAACTTCTTATCATACTATATTGAGTCAATTTCACCGGTTAAATACGATGCAGTGGAAAACTGAACAGAAGCGAAGACAAACTGATGGGAGAAAAAAAGAAGAGAAGAACATGAAAACTGTTCTCAAAAACAAAACAAAAACAGGAATGAGAAAAGCAGATACTTGGACTGCTGGCAAGTACAACCTCAGTTCCAATAAAATTGTGACTTTGTCTGAAATGTAAATCAACCAAAATACATTGATTTGCACATCTTTTGAACCAATATTCAATTAAATAAATTATGAAGACAAAACAATAAATGTCCAAGTTATAAATTTTTTTATTTCTTGTTATTTTTTGCAAATATTCACTTATTTTAAATGTAATGCCTTCAACACATTCCGAGAAAAGTGGAAAGTTAAGGTATGATCAGAAAACAAAACTCTGATATGGGCTGACACGGTGTGGAAAAGGGTGTTGTGGTCTGATGAGTATACATTTCAAATAGTTTTTGGAAATTGTGAATGTTGTGACTTCTGGGCCACGTTCAGTTCAATTCAACTCAACTTTAAAAAGAACTTTAACACAAAAAAATTTGGAGGAAAGGGCTGATCACAAAAAAAAAGTAGTGAGAAAAGAGAGATAAACTCAAGCCATTTCCTATTGGGAAAGAGCTATCCGAATTGTTCTCAGCATGAGTGGTGGTGTGGAGATGTGTTAATGCCCATGTAGCAGATTCTACTCTCAAAACTATCGAAACATCATCCTTTTTTTTTGTCTTGTCCAGCATAAAGGTGAGCAGAATGGTGATCTGTCCGCTGTGTCATGCTGAGCAATTTTACTCTGCCTAGAGGAACAATATGTATATATCTATATACAAAGTTCTTGTTGATAATCTGAATTCTTTATTTTTTTTTAGTTACATCTTAGTTCAACAGAGTCTCCACGTATTCCTGGACACGAACGGAGGGGACAGAAAAAGGATTAGAAAACAAGTGAAAAGGGAAGAGAACACAAACAGAACATAAAGAAGAGACAGAAACACACCACAAAAAAACAAAACAAACAAAAAAAAAAAAAAAAATCTAACAACCCATTCTTTGCCATCTGTCACACCTGTACAGAAATTGAGAAAAAAGGATCTCATGAGCTCCCGGAAAGGAAACAAATCGGAATAAGGAAGAATGGCTGCTACTGAATAATCTAAAAGAGATCGTACTGACTGTGTCATCATGCAGAAAGTACGAGGTGAAAATTGCTCACAGAAAAGTGGACATGCTAAGGCAACCCCCTCTACTCAAAAGGTCCGAGGCAGACCAGGTGTGGTGATTCCTGTTTCCTGGTGGGCGTGTTCAGCAGCTGTTTTCATTCCAGCAATCACCACCTACCTACTTATGACCTGCTCAGCCTACTATCCAGTGCCAGATGATTGATTGCCTAAGTGATCTCAGCTTGCCAGCCAGCCAGCCAGCCAGCCGGCCAGCCAGCCAGTCGGCCAGCCAGCCAGTCGGCCAGCCAGCCAGTCGGCCAGCCAGCCAGCCGGCCGGCTAGCTGGTTGTCATTAAACGTCTTTTCATGGAAGCTCTGGGTGTGTCCGCTCTTTGGATCCAATAAACCCCATGCACAACTTTAAGAGAATCCAGAGATTAGGACAAACGACAGCCAGTCCCAAGCAAGGACCCCCAGCCACCCCACCCCAGAGTCAGCCCATCATCCATCCGGGAGGCGGAACAGGGAGGTCCCAGCCAGGGAAACGGACCCCGGCGGGCTCAGGCCGGTAATTGCGGACAGCACTGAGTGCCCTGGGCAGGCAATGTGCAGACCCAGGGAACGAAGAACCCAGAGGCAACCCCCCCAAATACTATATTATTTGGTTGTTGTCTGTCTTTATTTCATGTGGTCATGATTCAGGGCAATTCAAACGAGAACTTACTAAAATGGCATCTAGAAAACAGAAGGTGGTGCCTCAAGGAAAATATACATTATTAATGTTAATGTTTCATATTAATATTAATTTGTGACACATTACCACAACATGGTAATTTACACTTCTGTGTAGGCATTATTAGGTAAACACAGGTTTTGGTGAAAGATATCCTGCCATCCAAGCAATATCCTTTCAGGGACACCCTTTATTTTGACAAAACAATGCTAAGCTACTGGCTGCACGTTGGTGTGTGCAGCGTGACTTTGGAAAAAAAAGAGTGCGAGTACTAGACTGGCCTGGATGCAGTCCTGACCTGTCTCAGTTTGCAAATATGTGGCGCATTAAGAACCACAAAATACAACAATGGACACCCTGGGAGTAGTACATCAAGCAAACACAGAAAATAATTCCACCTACAAAGTTTTATTAAATGAACTGAGTTCAAAGAAACTTATTGAATGTTGATAAATGGAAACATGATAAAACACAAAGGTTAACATGTCTCTGTCTCCATTTATAATTTTAGGAAGTGTTGCAGAAATTATATTAGGAAATGTGTTAATACACCCCCCCCTCCTCCAGCTTGCCAAAAAAGAGAAGAAAAATAAATGGGTTCGAACTACAAATATTAAGTCTTTGTATAGTGGATTTAATTGATTTATGAATTGCAAGTCATTTTATTGCAAGTCATTTATATTTTTATTATGTACATAATTCCAACTTCATTGGTATTCAGTTTGTAGAAAGCAATACAGTAAGGCAAGAAGACAGGATGCAAGGACATAAGGAACTTCAGGTATGGGATTTTAATGTCGAAATCAATGAAACACTACAGTGCCAAGGTTATTTGCAATCTGATGACTTGTCAGACAAAAAAAAAGACAGTTAACATTTTTTTTCAAGGCATTTGTGTCTGAAACAAAATGTTCAAGTAAATATGCCACCCATTTTTTTTTCAGTGAGAAACTTGCTTAAACGTTTGCCCAGTGGAAGGATGCAGGAAATTAATAGGCGGTATGTTGAACAACACTTTCTGTAACTGCAAAGTGTGTTGAAGAGCAGCGTTTGAAAGGGGGAGGCAGGCCTCTTCATATGAACTTCCAACCGTTTGAGGGGAGGCTTAATTAATGGAGCTGCGGAAATATTAAATTAAATCAAAGGAATAACTTATTTCATAGTTCTGGGGGAGTTTGACTGCATCTTCCAAAGTTAATCAGTAAAATATACCTTACGGCAGATCATTTCTTACGGTATTAAATATGGTCTGGATATGTTAAATGGTAATCTTGACTCGCTGGGAATGTTTGGGATTAATTGACACAACCAGGTTCCTATGGGCATGTGGCAGAAATTAAGAGTGGAGTGGATTATTTTTTCCAATTTATGATGAGGCATGAATCTGGCTTTTAAAATTCCTGTTTATTGGTAATTAGGCAATTCATCTTATAATTTGACTCATAATTTAACAGCTTATAATCAGGCATGTCAAATGTAGGTGCTCCTTTCTGGACATAGCTTTTTAAATGTGATCAAGTGTCAAACACAATCTTGAAATGTTTTTAGACTATCTGATTTGAACGAGTCATCAATTTGTCAATTGTGTTCATCTGTGTACTTAATGCTGTTTATTAGTAGCTGATCACAAAAAACACTTTGTTTCACTCTGAAACGGAGTCATAGGAAAAGCAAAAGTATGCAGATATTGATCGGAATCAGATCACCAGTACTGCGGGGTGTTTTCCAGCAATATGCTGTAGTGTAAGCTGTTCAAATAAATTGACCATTTTCTGTGCTTATGATGTTATCTTAATTTAGCATGTAAATGTTTAGCTTAAAGAGGTGAAATAGATACAAGATGGCTTTTCTAAGTAATATTAAAGGTACTCCAGGGACAGTAGTGGTTGCACAGAATATATGTACTTGGCCAAGTAATTGAGTTAATTTGAAAGTTCTTATTTTCTATAAATACGCAGACGCAATAACCATTTTAGGCAAAACTCATATAGCAGTCAGCAATATGTTTTTTTTACATAGTTTTAATGTTGATGTAAACTATTTGATGGAATAAAAAACTGAAAGCCTTTGTGAAAACACAATTTCTTTAGCGAATGTTTTTTAAACTAATTAACAAACAGACGTATGTTTATTTTTATGAAGCGAATCACCAGGTTTATTATTTTCCAATTCATTTACATTATATACACAATGGACAGTTAAGATGGATGGATGGATGGATGGATGGATGGATGGATGGATGGATGGATAGATGGATAGATGGATAGATGGATGGATGGATGGATAGATAGATAGATAGATAGATAGATAGATAGATAGATAGATAGATAGATAGATAG
>JBAMHX010000013.1:13408758-13424923 GCA_037177515.1 Pseudomugil tenellus | reverse complement strand
TGTCAAGAGGAACTATATGTATATATGTATATACAAAGTTCCTCTTGATGATCTGAATTCTTTATTTTGATTACATCGTTTTGTCAAGATTTCAATGCGCTGCTGGACACGACCGGAGGGGACAGGAAAAGAGCTAGAAAACACGAGAAAGGGATAGAGAAAACAAACAATACAGAAAGAAGCAACAGATATACAAAAGACAACCGCAATCCAACCATAAATACAAATACATACATACATACACAGAATAACAATTTGAGGCCCATACATACGAACGAAAGATTGGTGCTAGCAGTGGCATGATGCAGAACATACAAAGTGAAAAACTGCTCACAGGAAAGTGAACATGCTTAGGTATCCCCCTCTACTCAGAAGGTCCGAGGCAGGCCAGGTCCACAAGACCAGGACAATTGGCAGGCGGTCTCAAACAAGGACCCCAGCCACCCCAGAACCAGCCCACCGTCCACCCAGGAGGCGGGACAGGGCGGTTCCAGCCAGAGCCCCCAAAGCTCGGGGGAACGAACCCCGGCGGGCCCAGGCCGGTAATCGAGGACCCCGCCGGGCGCCCAGGGCACCCAGAGAAGGCAGGGCAAACGGCTCAGGGTTCCAAGAACCCAGAGGAACCCCCCCCCCCCCCCCCCCAAATGCCGAGGACCCTACTAACGCCAGCGGACGTCCAGGGCCCCAAGCCCGCCACCAGACGGGAACCAGCCCCCCGTTTACACACATACACCCATCCACACAGATCCAGTCCCCGCCCCTCCTAACCCACAGGTACACACACATCTATACTCACCCCCAGTGCACCTTTCTGTCTCTCCACACAAACCCTACCCCATACACAGTCACACCCACACACATACAGTGACCCATCCACACCAACCCCTCCTCCCTTCTCCACCCATCTCATTGAGCTTGGCTGCTGCAATAGCAATGACATACATTGTTATCGCAGCAGCCAAGCTCAAGTGGTGAGTACAGTTTATTGCATACTACTCGTCCTAGAGGGCAGCTTTATGGCCTCTGTCATGTTAGTAGCACTGTTATAACTCTTTACTATGACAGGTAAACGAGGTGTACTAATGCATGGGCTTTATGTTGTGTTACAAGTTAAGTCATATTAAAACTCCTGTATGTGTGAATTTTATTTTATGCTTTGAATGCACAGTTCATTGAGTAGTCAGTGAAGTAGAACCTTTTTCAAAGCTCTTCTACTCAAGGCTCACTGTATAGAAAGGTATTTTGTGGTGGATGACACTTTTATAGCTGCTGTTTATGCTTTCTTTTCCCGATTGTTCATTGTTCTCAAAAACAGTTACATGTCCAGCCTCAGCTCCTTGTTATTTATGGGG
This sequence comes from Pseudomugil tenellus, assembly GCA_037177515.1. Classification (NCBI taxonomy): domain Eukaryota; kingdom Metazoa; phylum Chordata; class Actinopteri; order Atheriniformes; family Pseudomugilidae; genus Pseudomugil; species Pseudomugil tenellus. Next base: position 13,423,571 of record JBAMHX010000013.1, on the reverse strand, counting down.
GTTAAATAGCATGCTATCCATGTACCTCTTCCTGTATGAATGTATGAAATGAGGTTTTGGACATTTAAAAAATAGGGACAAATCATAAGTATCACTGAACAAAGCTGTAACATTTCAGACTCAGGAACATTATGTATGACTTTAAACATGTTTATTGACTTCTCTCCATCCAGCTGTTACCCACACCTGCTTTTTCTTATGGAAGACCCGTCTTCATAAAAACACTGAAAAAAAATGCATGTTATAGGGGTTTAAAAAAATAACATCCATCATCTTATTTAAGTAGGCTGTTGCAGGCCTACAGTCCATCCAGTGCCCAGAGGTCAGCTGATCAGTTTCTACTGTCTGTCCTTCAAGCGGGAAAGGCCTTTTCAGTGGCATATCTCAGAATATGGAACCATCTTCCTCTGTCAGGTCCTCTGAATCCTTAGTTTAAGTCTAGACTAAACACATCTTTTTCTCCTGGCTTAATAGCTGATTTCTGGGGAATACCATGGCTTGATTTTTACTTGATACTTTTACTTTTATTTTATCAGTTGTTTTATTATCTTTTTTGTTGTTTTATTATCTATTTTTTAGTTATTTTTAATGTTTATCTTTTTAGTGATTATTTTATTTTTGATGACTTCTTGTCATCAAATGACAAGAAGGTGGCGAGGTGGTTAGCGCTGTAGCCTCACAGCAAGCAGGTTGTCGGTTCGATCCCCGGCTCGGGCGGTGGCCTATCTGTGTGGAGTTTGCATGTTCTCCCCGTGTTAGCGTGGGTTCTCACCGAGTTCTCGAGCTTCCTATCCCTTGGGGATAGGCTGATTGGAGACTCTAAATTGCCCTTAGAAATGAGTGCCAGCGTGCGTGGTTGTTTTTCTGTGTATGTTGGCCCTGTGATAGGCTGGCGACCTGTCCAGGGTGTACCCTGCCTCTCGCCCTGTGTAGCTGGGATTGGCTGCTGGATGTCTGGGACTTGGGGTCATCTTTGTCTGCCCCTGATCCTTGGAGGGGGCATGGTTGCATTTGCAAAATCCCTCAACACAACCCAGCCCTAATATGTAGCATACACATGAGCAAACACACCCACAACCCTTCACACATACTGGTTGCTGCTCTGTACATTGTTATTCATTGTTTTCCCTCCTGATGATGCCTGCTGTCTTTTCTTTGAAGCTGTAAAACACTTAATGTTTCTTTAAAGGTGTAGGAGATGTTCAGTTTGTCCTTTGAGAATGTGTTGCAGTGTTCCAGTGTTTTTCTTATCTTTTATTTTCTTGTTTTTCTTCTTTATTTTTTTCCACTTTTTCCCCATTATTTTCCCATCCTTTTCCTTAATTGTCTTGCCCCCCCCCCACCCCAGTCTGTACAGCAGTTACATGCACAAATAAAATAATTTAAAAAAAAACACATTTGTGATAAAAATAATTAAATAACGAATCCGGGAACTTGTATCCAAAAGGCTCCTCGTGACAGAGTAAATCTGTATCCAGACCATCATTCTGCTGTAATGATGCCGGACAGGATAACAACAGTACAACAGACTTACCAAATTAGGGGTTTATTTAACTATAGCCTCTTAGACATCTACATAAATATATTTATTTTTTATATCAAATACATAACAATCTGATCAGCTGATTAAATTATCCCACCAGTAACGAGCAGCATCTGCTGTTGAAGAGTAGTTTGAGTTGATGCCACACAGCATGTGAGATCAGATTTTAGTCTTAATCTGTTTCTCAAGGCTGTTCGTGGTACATTTCCCAGAATAGCTAGTTTTATCAGACATCACTGAATTTCTAGACTCATTTCTTATGACTCTCCTCTCTGTCACTTAGTTTTTTTTGTTATGCATCATTCTCTCCATCTGTCTCTCCCCGTCTTCTAGTCTCACTCTGTCACAATCTCTCCTCCTTTATCTGTCTAGCCACTACACAACAATATGTCTGCTTTTATTCCTCGCATAAGCTTCATTGATTGTAAAAAGGAAACAAAATCATTAAAGGCCACGATAAATAAAATCAAGCAAAGCCATAATCACCAAGCACTATTTGTGATGTTTTAAGTGTCAAGAAAGTGGACAAATTGCAGGAAAAAAATGGAACTCAAAGCAAAAGCAAATGGATAACTTTTGCCCTCATAAAAGCAATAATCATGTTGGAAATGCCATTAATTAAAGAAAAGGTGTCCAATAAGTGACAAGACAAAGAAATTGAATAATCAGTTCATTAATCATTTATAAAACAAATCTTTACATTTGCAAGTTTATTTTGGCTGATATTTCATACATGTCATGCAAAAAAGAGGGAAGACAGAATGTTTGACTGGTTAAGAAACCGAAGAGGTTAGATCAGAGAAAAAAATCTAAGTGAATTATGATGTATTGCCATGTCCCCTTGCCATGTTTCATCACTTTCTTTGTAACTTCTTCTGCTTTGTAGTGCTGTTTTTCCCTTCACCTTTCCTCCCTCTTTTAAAATGAACTGTCAAGCTGTGTGATGCATGAAGTTTAAAATCGAGTTTTATGGTTTCAAATCAGATTTCTCTAATTTGACCCGTATGGTTTGCAATTATTTTAATCTGTGCTTAATTAATCTCCGACTCCGAATCTTGAAATGTTTTTGGCAAAATTCTCTTCAATATAAACTACAACATAAGTAACTGAGAACAGTTGTGTGTAAGACAGAATTGTAGACTGCTCTGGCTTTCCAAGGGTCTAAAATTCCAATTCAGCAACCCAGGTAGCAGGTACTGTGTGCCAATAGGGCAACTTTGACCCTGCTACTGTACTGTTTTAAATGAGCTTCTTTCAATGCATTAGGTAAGTCAGAATTTGCAGAGCAGACTTCTTATTTACATTGCACAAGTATAAGATGAAAAAGAAGAGAATTTGTTGTGTAAAAATCAAAATGTGTTACCGTAAATGGAAAACTACAAAGAACTGGTTTGTTATGAATTGCTCAAAACAAGAGTTGCAAGCAGTGCAGGATTTATACCTGCACTGCTTTGCATACCTTCAAAGAAAGCCAAAGTTACATGAGTGGCTACATCAATGTTTAATTACATGATGTTGAGGATTATAAACCACACCTATTACTATTTTTGACAATTTTTACACACTATTAACAAAAAAAGTTGGGATCAATGGATGCACAAAATGACTTCTCTACTTTTCTAATAAATGTTACAGCTTTTGAATGTACCCAATGATTTGTTAAATTTTACGACTATTCTGTCCAGAATATTTTTATTAATGATACTGTGTTTACCCTGTTGGAGCAGTTTCATGATCTAATCCGTCAGTGTTTTATGCAGACATTCTAAGGTCTCTGACAATCCGGTCCTTGTTCCTGACAATTAGCTTTGTTTTTTATTGAACATTTCAATCTGTTCGGAAACTGTCCATCACCTCTCAGATCTAATGGCCTTCACCCCAACAGGCAGGGCAGTCCTGTTTAAATAGATAATATTTTTATTTTATTCATTGTTGTCAGTAAAACTGCCTCAATCTTGCCACATGTGCAAAATGGCAGCTAGCTTATGTCCACCTCAAACTGTCCTGTACCTTCAATCTCTACAAGCCTTCCTTTGTGGTCTAAACACCCCTTAGGTGTAAGTCACAGCTGCCAAGCTGCCACTGTTTTTTTGTTTTTTTTTTACCTGTGGACTAAAACAATAGAATATCAGATGAATTGTGCTCCTTTCATCCATCCATCCATACATACAGATGTGGTAATAAATTCCCTGATCGCTCTGAATTATGTTTTCAGATTTGTTTTTTACTTGGTGATATTTCTTTTTCTCACACGTGACATAAGTACAGGGCTGCACGGTGGCAAGGTGGTTAGCACTGTAGCCTCACGGCAAGCAGGTTGCCGGTTCGATCCCCAGCTCGAGCGGTGGCCTATCTGTGTGGAGTTTGCATGTTCTTCCCGAGTTACTGTGGGTTCTCTGGCTTCCTCCCACTGTCCAAAAACATGCACCATGGGGATAGGCTGATTGTGTGTGTGTGCGTGGTTGTTCGTCTATATGTGTGGCCCTGTGATGGACTGGCCACCTGTCCAGGGTGTACCCCGCCTCTCGACATTGTCTGCTGGGATTGGCTCCAGCCCCCCTGCGACCCCGTTCGGGAATAAGCAGTAGAAAATGGATGGATGACATAAGTACAAAACCACCAAGTAATGGAAGTGCAACTATCCACATTCATGGTGGAGGAATTGATATATATAACATGCTCACATGGGAGCAGATCCTGGTAACAACTGGTAAATATGACATAGATAAAACATTCCCAGTAATGTTTGTGCTGTAATACAGGGATCTGAGTGTTGTCAGCTTTTTAATTAATATAAAAGAAATAATATGAATTAAGCTGACAAACTTCTGCATTAACAGAGTGACAAAATTTCTGCCAACAGAAATGTTGTGCTTGTGCTTTTGCTGCAGCAACAATGTTGCTTATGGTCCAAATTATATTTTTAGAATTCTCATATTTTTGTAAAATCAGTCTGCTCCTCCATGGTAAAATATGCTGCTCTGGGTTTGTCCATGTTGACACTGGTCAGAACTTGCGAGCACCAACTCTTTTATGTGAATGAGCACTTATCTTAAAGGAGGACTATCACTAGACAACTTACGGCGACATGTTTCTTGGTAGTGAAGAAAGACATCCTGTCAATAGCAGGCTCATGCAGTGTGTGCAGAGGCCAAAGTATATATAGACATATTGATTGCTGCTGTTTACATAAATTCATTCCGCGCACATAAGTTGGCGGTAAAAGATATGGTGTAAACCATGGTGTTTACACAATGGAAATTAATAAGAAGCTAAAATCAAGTCACTTAAAAGTTAAAGTGTCTACCTGGTAATGTAGCTGACATTGTACTAGGTCTTCACATGCCACATGTACACCACTGCGTCTGTCTAAGGCACCAGGCATCCGGTACAACTTCTTCATCGTGGGCCTTCTCTCTCTCGTTGCCACTGTCACTTGATTATACTGACTGTGGCTCGTCCCCCTCTGAATATTCTGGTTTGTCTATATATCACTGAACCCCAAATTCCCCATATCCTCAAAAACTTCTCTGTCTTCATCAGAAAACTGACTTGAATCAGTTTTAGTTGCGGACATTGTTGTTGATGCTTTGTCTCTGAGTGATGTCATGACTCGAGTGCACAAATTTGTGCCCTGTGAACACGCCCTGTGACTGCACACGAACAAGGCGACGCTCATAATTTGCAACGGAAATTCAAAAATGTTTTATAGGGCAAATGTCAGAAGCGAATCTGCAAAACAGTAACTCAATCTTGACTGGTTGTGGTCAGTGTTTACTATGATTTTTTTTGGTGGCTTGTGATAGTCCTTTAAGTGGGAAGGTCTGGATTGAGCTAGCAAGTTGATAACGAGCTTTGTAGTACAACTTATCCAATTTCTTCAGTGTTTGGCTCGATTAATCTAGATGTAGGAGATCCCCACCTTTTTAGAATGCTTTGATGAACTGGTCAACAAAAGTTTGGAATTTATATGACTACATCAAACTCTCTTCCCCAGAGGAAAAGCTGGATGTCTTTGTGGGTGCCTTTGTTCTCCACATGGGGCTGGAGACTTTAATTTGTGTTTCATGTTTAAATGTGATATCCCTTGGTGTTAAGCTAATGCACAGGTAACTCTGTGGTGGGAGCAATGAGCTGAGATCGACCCCCAGAGAACCCTGATTGACAGCATCCAGACCTGCTCACTCAGCCAAAGCCCGTCTACCTTCAAAAGACCAACACAGCTTCTGCTCCACCCTTTTTTTTATCCCCTTTTTGCCTTCCCTCTGGCCTCTGGACTCTTGGCCTCCCTGGATCACGCTCTGAAGCTACCTCCTCATTACCTCCTCACTACCTGCTGGAGAACAAAGGAGGGCCACATGGTCTACACATGGCCACTCAGTCCAGCTCTAGAATGAGGAATTAAAACTTCCTCTCTGCAACCAAGCTTGTGCCTCCTTAACGGAAGTTCGATTTTCCACAACAGCGTAAAAACACCCCACTTTTGGACATTTTTGAACTGTTCACCTTCGGCCTCAAACCTCCAGCCATCGACCCCAGAAGGAACCACTGAAAGCTGCGAACCCCCAACGACATGCTTCTCCCAGATTCCAACGGCGCCTATACAGACCGACACCATCTCAGCACCCCAGGACGGATCCGGTACCAAGCCCAGTCCACTGGTCGTAAGCTTTAGCTCTAAACGAACCCTATTTCCTTAGCGAGCAACTATTGGTCTTTAATGATGGTTGGTGAGTTAGGAAACTATCTCATCTAGGCCTTAGAAATGGTTCACTCTTAGACATGATTAAGGAACACCACAGTTTTACTTAATACATCTTAATTCCACACACATATTTTCTTCTCCAATAGTACTCAGGTTTATCATTAAAGCTTACAGCAACACTGGTTTATGTTTTGTTTGTCTAGTCTGTCTTTTTCGTTATATGTTTTAGCCATGTAAAACCTGTAGATTAGATAATAAATATCCCTTTTACTATTTGGTCGTTGTCTGTCTTGATTTCCTGTGGTCATGATTCAAGTCATTTCAAACTAGCACTTACGACTATAACATTTGAGAATGATTAATTTTTTTATTCTTTGATTGAGATATCAACTCATCATCTAATAATGTTTCCTTCTATACCTATAGTGTTACCAAAGTATACTAGAATATAGGATGTGGTGCCTCAAGGTTAATTATAAATGAATTACTAATTGTTAATATTCATTTTTCATATTAATTTTGTCATAGTAATTCCATTAAACCTTTTTGATCCTTACACATGAGAAATACTACACAGAGAACGATGATAAGTCCGTACTGTGATAATCCCGCTTCGTAGTACAGGCCTCTGGCCTCCAGATAACAGTTTAATCTGAAACAAACATGATGAGAGAATTCTTCTCTGAGCCCCTCCCAGATGACTAAGCACGCCCGCTTTACCTCCCTAAGCGACAGCCCAGCCAGTCTGCAGAGGAAACTCATGTTAGCTGCTTGTATTTTTTATCTCATCCTTTCGATCACTATCTACAAGTCAAGAACATAGGTGATAGTGGGAATGTAGATTGACGGGTAAATTGAGAGTTTCCCTTTTGGCTTAGGTCTTTGTTTACCATGATAGAACACTGCAGAGTCCACATCACTACATACACCACATACACCACTACACCACTACATATACCACATTCTTCACTCACTGACCAAAAGCCCAATATACTTAAAAGCCTTCATTTGAGGGGGTGAATCTAATTCCTGAACTATAGAGGATCCACCTTTTACACGTTGAGGACCATGGTCTCAGATTTGGAGGAGGTGATTCTCATCCCAACAACTTCACACTTGGCTGCGACTCACCCCAGTGAGAATAAGAACCATACGACCTACAAAAAGCAGAGACCCAATCCAACACCCCAGCTGTGCCTACACATTTTGCCTATTAGTTATAAATAGAATCAGTGAAAAAAGGTCAGCCTTGGCAGAGTCAATTTCATTGAAAACAAATTGGAGTTGCTCCCGACCATGCAGGCCAAGCTTTGACATCAGATGTACAGGGACCAAGGAGTGAAAGCAAGAGGGTGTGGTACTCCATATTCCTGAAGCAACCCCTACTAAATCACCAGAACTGTCCAATACTACATAAATGTTTTGTGTGGAAGAAAATACAACAGGAAGCTATTTCTTAATATTTTAATATATGCCAACCTTAACAGAGTGCTTATTCTTTCTCCTGCTGCATGTATTTGTCTTATGACTGAAACCCTATTGTCATGGGAATGTCTAACCACAAGACCAAGCATTCATGTATCTCTTTTGAAATAAATCAAGTTCTTGCTTAGGTGCTGTTGCTGTCCAAGGTGCTGAATATATGCTGAACCAGAGATCTGGTAAATGTTTTATTTGTAAAAAGCTGTTATCCGTTGCAGTAATTACTGATTTAAATCCATTAGCAAATCAAAACGAAATTGCATATTACATATGGCCCACATTTATTTCTCTTCACTGTTGTTTATAAACATATTCTGCAGTGTGTTTTGACTGTGGATCATATTAATTTGCTAACTGATAAGTGTTTTCAAACTAAAGGAAATGCAGCAGGGGCGTTTTGTAGACAAAACATGCCACCGGAAATCATCTTCAATCCACCTTGCCATTTTTCCATAAGCTGTTCTTGCCTATTTCTTCATCTGGGTCAGGGAGCACTTAGTGAGTCATGACATGACTGTGATTGCCAGAGGAGAAAGGTTAGCTGATCACATCCTCATTCCCCTCAGGCCCATCACATGAAAATATCAGAGACAGCAGAACCTAATCTGTCTAAAAAAAAAAGTCAAATATAAACCACTTTAAAAAGTCAGAAGTAATTTGTTCATTTTACTTTCATCTGAAAGTAAATAACTTAAGGAATGATGGACTTTTTTCTAAATTGTTAAACTAAAAGCAATTGTAGAACACATTTAATCTCCTCTTGAAGCATTGCCATTTTGTTGTTTATTTTTATTAACATAGGGCAAGAACCATGGATACTATGCATGTTGTCACCATTAGTATGCAAATTTTTTAAAGTCTTGGAATTGACCATTTTGGCACATCTTTGCTTCAATACACAACACAAACTGTATCTAAGTACAAAATGCAAAGAAACGAGACACTGCATTCTCAAGTCACAAACACCTCAGTAAACTAAAGCAGCAAATAATTTAGTTAAATAAATAAAAAAAATCTTGTTTCCATGCTCCACTGGAACCAATATGTATCTGTAATCAGGAGCAGAAAAAAGTCAAGTCAACCTAATTACAGCCCGTGTAATGAACCACCTGCTGTGAGACTGCGTTGCAGAATGAAGTGGGCTAGAAATGCTGTGTACTCGTATTGTATATTCACTCTTGCGCACACTAAAATCCTGTTTGATACAAAACACACTCATAGTCATTGAGAATGTTCAGACCTCCACACTGAAGCAAGCTGCAGATGCCATGCAGGCTGAGTAAATGGACAGGAATCTAAAAAAAAAAAACTCATTTGAGAAATAATTGGTACACTGGTTGGTGTCCCTGCTCTTATTGGTATTAACACATTTTTTTGGTTTATGGACGTATACATGTCTCTGATCTTCATTTATGTACAGCAAAGAAAAGACACACACCATGTTGTCAGGAAAACACAAATACAAAAATGCACACGGACCTCCTCAGCGGTGCAAAGTTTTATTCCCCCCCACCAAAAAAAAAAAAAAAAAAAAAAACTAGCACAAATAATGATTAAAGAGCAAATATCTTTCTACATCACATGCACACAGAAATGCATGCACGCTTACACACATAAAAACCCACTACACTACTGCTCCCCATCTAACCTTTTATCTCTGGATGATGAATGTTGGCTGTAAAAGATTCTGCCTTAGACAATGTTGCCAATTTTCTCCTTTGATGGCTCTGAAATTCTAACAGAGATTTTTCTGAACTTTCAATTAATCATCCTGGACAGTGTCCACTCAAGCAGCAGAGCTGAGCACAAAGGCCAGATCCATTCTCAGACAAGCACATACACACAGACATGAAATGTTCATTACACGCTCACACACGCACAAACACAATGTTAACAGAAGCAAAGACACAGGGGTTTGGCTGCCTAATTTGGCTTGCAAGACCTGAGATGAAAAGATTGACTCTGAAGGTGTGACAGTAGGGAATTATTTTAGGGTTGGCGACATCTTGACAAAATAAAAAAAATCTAGCTGAAACCTGCAGGAGGTTGTGCGCCAGTATGGTTTCTGCCACATGTCTGATGAATTGATAACTCTATAAAGAATTACTTTGCATGACTTATCAAGTAGTAAGAAAGGTACAATTACAAGTAGAGTTTATTCGAAAGTGAATTTTCTCCATTCAGTGATTATAAAATAAATGTTTGAAAAGTGGATTATACCATATGCATTTCCCTTGTTTGATAAGAAAATCAGAGAGAAAATCAATCAGTTCTGTGACTGACAACCCATCCAGGGTGTACCTGCCTATCACCTGCTAAGTGCTTGGATAGGGTCCACCTTCACTGCAACCATTACTTGGAATAAGTGGTATAAAAAATGAATAAAATAAATGAACTAGATTGCAACATATACCAGGAAAATACAAATGCCCACTTAGAGTACTTACGTGACCTTTTCAAACATTACTTTTGAGATCCGGTTAAGCTTAATCCATCTGTCCGTCTGCGCAGCTTGATTAAATATATTGTAATTCTTTGTAATGAATTCAACTTGATTAATCTCAATGTAATAGCATAACAATGTAAGCTATTTTTTTTTATTTAAATGATTTAAGTAATTCTTCACACCTGTTATTGTAACATTTTTGTAACATGAAGCATTAGGTTTTGCACTGCATTTTCTGTAAATAAAGACTAATGTCATGATTTGTAACACGTAAAACGTATTCCAACCCAAACTTTGTACGATCCTACCACACTAGACATAATAGGAAGCATTTGTCTACAAATACCTATAGGCCAGGTGTTTGTCCTTGCCAGCAGTCACAACAGTTTTACCAGCTGTGTTTAACAAAGATTGCATTCCTACAGAGATGTTCATTTGTGTGTATGTGTGTGTGTATTTGTCTGTATGAAGTAGAGCCTGGAAGACAGTCGAGTCAAGTAAACAAAGACTTTTCAAGGCTTTAAAACCCTTTGTGAAGAATGGTGCCCGGACTGTAGCCAAAGCTCTGTCAAAGCTTCACAATACCTTTTAGATAAAGACTGACCATCCGCTGCTGCAGACACGAAAAAAAATAACTCTCTTGAAATACCCTACTGCTAAATTGCTGTATACTTGCAACGCAATGAATTGAATGGCATTGTGCAGACAGAAGAAGCAGGAGCACATATTTCTTCCTTTTATATGTCTTACTATACTTAGTCTTCTTCCCCATATTCTATATGGGTTGTTCTCAGTGCAAGATCAATGTTTAAAGGTTTTTATACATGCTTTGATAACCCAAGAATTTTTATTTGTGTAATAAAATTAATGTGTAACTCGTTCACTCATTCAGTAAAAGCTAAACATTAAAGTAGTTTCAAAAGGTTTAAAGTAAAAGGTTCAGTCCCAGTGCTAGGTGATCCACAGGCAGAATGTGACAAATAAACATGTATTTAATCTCTCTAACTTCCAAGCACCTTCACATGGTAATACAGGATTGGAAAGTAAAAATCTTTGTGATATAAACACCTTAAAACAATTCCATGTTACTAGTAGCAGTCCTAGCTTGGGCAGTGATGCCCTTTCCTTTGCTCCCGTCCCCCGAAAAAAGTATGTGTAGGACAATCCTTTATCTTTTGTCTATTATTCTCTCCTTCTTTACTGGACTGGGAACCAGGTGGTGTGTTGCAATCCATGTCTGTCTTCTATTTCTACATAAATATCAATTTTCAATTAACATCCACCGACAAGGCAAGCAATAGCAGGGCTGTATCTTTCAAAACTTAACAATTTTACACAGTATTGGCAAAATTAAGGTACCTTATGACATTGTTGTGATGGCTATTTCATATTTTAACTTAATTACCTTACTCTTAATTTATATCTGGCCGAAAGATCTGACAATTATGTTCCTAAGCTAATGTCATTCTGATCTTTGTAAGCCATCTGTTTGAGTTGTGTCCTTCCCATCATGGAAAATGTTTAGACGGGACTTGGGTCTTTATCTGTGAGCAACAGAATTGTGACTCAAGACAGAAATGCACACAACCAAAGTCTTTAAACGAGGGTGTCTCCAAGTGACTGGGAGAATTACTTCGAACTTCTGTGTGACAACAGATCTCTGAAATTATTATGCCCGGGTTATAACCTTGTTTCTTGCCTGTCTGTCTGTCATGTATTGCCTCACTCCATGTTTAATGTTTAATGTATGTTCCACTTCTTTTATTCTTCACTTATTAAATTTATATTCTTCTCAATCCAAGAAATTGGTCTCCTCGTTCTTGACAGGAAAAATGGTCATTTCAATGTATATGAGAGATACTTCATTTGAAGCATTTTGTGACAAGACTTTGATTGCACTGTGGCATGACATCTAAGATCCCCTGAACCCACCCATTTACCGTCCACATTACCAAGAGAAAAACCACCACTGCAGGTTATAATTGTATTTTTATTATCATTATTATTTCAAACACAATATATAATACATAAATAAATACAATATACAAATAACAACAGTTATGTTACATCAGCAGGATCCAAGTAAAAATAGTAAAGTAAACAGTTGTTCCAAAAAGGGTGTTTAATCCATAAAAAAATTTTTTTAGGTGAAAACTGAAGGATTTAAAGGAATTAAAACTTTGCAAAGTTTAGCAATGAAGTCGATTAGCTTGCACAAGTTTACTTAGGAGAAACTAATCCTTTCAATTTCTCATTCGTGTAGCAATACTAAACAGGCCAAACAAGTGGAGCAGCTAAGTCACCTGGGACAACAAGCGAGTAAGAGCAACAAGAGGGAGTGTAAGAAAATTGATTGCAGAACAGCAGAGAGGACCCCAAAGGAGCTTGAGATGAATGGAGAGCAGAGAGTAGCAGTCTGTCAGGCAAACAGTCTTCAGTCAGGGATCACATGACTTTTTCAAGCTCCATTACATTACTTCAGCTTATGGTGTTAGCTGCTCTGTTGATTAATGCTCTAATCTGTGACTAAAAGCTACTTCCACAGCAGTGACATAACAAAATAGGACTAATATCCAAATGGTGATGAGTGGAACAAACAGTCATGCAGAACCTCATTTAAGAAAGAACTACATCTGTAGTGGACACTACTGGAACAAGGACTTTAGAACCATTCATTCACTCAGCAATTTTTGTCTTTTGTTACTACAGCCCCACTTCTTCTGAATGCTGGAAAGATTGTTTAGAGTTGTCTCCAGTTCTTCAGCTCGTGATGTAAATCTTTCACTTATGAAATCAGAACTGCAAAAGCACTAAAGTACACCAAACTCGATATGTTTATAGATCTAGGTTTTTCCTTCCAGATATGATGCTTGCTAGGTTGTGGAATATGCTAGGAAAAAAGGGTATTATATATACCATGATGTAAAAGTAGGGTGGAGGTAGACCAAGTTTACAGAAGTGGCATAGAATTCTACTTTATGCTCCCCTTTCCTACAAAAATAGGCATTTCCCATTTTCTGGTGGTTTGCTATGTTGGCCTATGTTGGCCTAGACAACCATAAGCTTGCTAAAAACTAATTACACACATAATGGCTGCAGAAGAAAGACACAAGGCTTTGAAACGGTTTTAATTGCATAGTGTAAACTGGCCCAAAGAGAGACTTATAGAGAGCTGTAAATGGGTGCATGTAAAGATAAATTGAATCAGCAAGGCTGAATGCAAAACTTGTAAAATCAACATATATGTCACTTTGACTAAAATCACAAGTTTAGACTTTGGCTTTTACCTAATTTGTCTGCTGTGGTTCAGTCTTCAGTTATTCAATGTAAGGTCTGAATAAAATGCTCAACAATAACACCAAACAATGCAGAAAAACATAATTGGGAAATGGGGGTAAATGGATTTTGCAAAGCTAATGATGGGTTTGACCTCCCATGGTCTCATCACCCACGGGGGCGGCCATAGGGGTCGGGTGTAGTGTGAACTGGGCGGCGGCCGGGGGCAGTGACCCTGGTGGTCCGATCCCTGGTTGCAGAAACTGGTTCTAGGGACGTTTAACGTCACCTCCCTGGCGGGGAAGGAGCCTGAGCTTGTGCGCGAGGCTGAATGGTTCCGACTACATATTGTTGGACTCACCTCGACGCAGAGCTTGGGTTCTGAAACCAATATCCATGAGAAGAGTTGGACCTTGTTACAGTCTGGCGTTGCTTTCTGTGAGAGGCTCCCTCGTCCACCTGGGCAATTTCAATGCTCATGTTGGCAATGACAGTGAGACCTGGAGGGGTGTGATTGGGAAGAATGGCCTCCCCGATCTGAACCAGATTGGTGTTCTGTTGTTGAACTTCTGTGCTCGTCACAGATTGTCCATAACGAACACCATGTTCAGGCATAAGAGTGTCCATATGTGTACGTGGCACCAGGACACTGTAGGCCGCAGTTCGATGATCGACTTTGTAGTCGTATTGTCGGACTTGCGGCCGCATGTCCTGGACACTCGGTTGAAGAGAGGGGTGATCACCACCTGTTGGTGAGTTGGCTCCGGTTGTGGGGGTGGATGCAGGTCAGGGCTGGAAGAACCAAACGCGTTTTGAGGATCTGCTGGGAAAGATTGGCTGAGTCCCCTGTCAGAAAGAGCTTCAACTCCCATCTCCGGCAGAACTTCAACCTTGTTCTGAGGAAGGCGGGGGATATTGAGTCCGAGTGGGCTGTATTCTGTGAGGCTGCTACCGGGAGCTGTGGCCGTAAGATCGTCGGTGCCTGTCGTGGCAGTAATCCCAGAACTCGTTAGTGGACACCGGGGGTGAAGCTGAAGAAGGAGTCTTACAGGGCCTTTCTGTCCTGTGGGACTCAAGAAGCAGCTGAGGGATATCGACAGGCTAAGAGGAACGCAGCTTTGGCGGTTGCCAAGGCAAAAACTCTGGCATGGGAGGAGTTTGGAGGGACCATGGAAAACGACTTTCGGAGGGCTTTGAGGAGATTCTGATCCACCATCCGGCAGTTGAGGAGAGGGAAGCAGTGCTCTGTCAACACTGTTTATGGTGTTACAGTACCAAATCTGTACTCATCCCATGCAAGCTCACACCCATCTGGAACAACCCTGACATCCTGCAAAACAAAAAGATGTTAAACTTTCACC
>JBAMHX010000013.1:13372548-13386185 GCA_037177515.1 Pseudomugil tenellus | reverse complement strand
TTCGTACATCAACTAAACACAGTAAGCCTACAAACACTGCTCTCATTTCTGGTCAACTTCATCTTGGATACCCCACTGATCAGCATCTCCCTCTCTTCAGTGAGAACGAGGACCTGGACACCAAGCCATTCTCAAACCTGTTTATTCAATGAACTGTTTTTCTTCTCCAGCTCTTGGCCTCTGCTTTTGGGTCCACTCTCATAAGCACCACCAAACGTGACAGGACGTGGGATTTCTAAAAATCATTAGTTAAACTTGGACTTGCTTTATAAAACTATTAATAAAGTAGCTGGACAAAATACAAATTCTACCACATACAGCAGTGGCACTTATACATATAAAAAGTATTTTCTTTTACAGCCCTTAATGTTGTGTTCAGTGTTCTTTCTGGCTATGAGCAGCTTAATAACCTCTACTGGAAAAACTGGCAGATAAAACAAAAGGCTAAGCTTGTAATTTTTGTGGACCACAGTGTTGGAAAAAAAAAAAAAAAAACATGAATCAATTTGACCAAAAGTAAAGGTGACAAAAAAAAGTTGCTTTTAAAAGATTTGACATTTGCAGATGATATCTTTGTCAATGCTGGGTCAAGTGCTACCATAAAATGTAGCAACACCTTTCAAATATGTGTATTTCTTAATGCAGAATAATCCATTCATTCTTAGGATCTGAAAACTGGTTTTATCAATTTAGCATTTTTTTTCTACCATGTTTTCTTTCTTTTTTTAACTTATGTTGCCATTAAAACAGTTGTACTTTTATTCTTTCATTCAATGCAGTAGTTACTATTTGGGCCAAATGTGATGATGTAAAAAAATAAATGCAATGACATGTCTTAATTCCACCTCTATGTTTATGTGATGTGAAACAAATGTCAGCAGCACCAGGAAAAGATAGTTTTTATAGAAGTGTTTATGGCTCATTGACATCCTGTCACTGTGTTTATGACTCAGTGTGCCCGTCACACTACTAAACAGTCTGCTTCCCTCAAGGGCATTTGAACCAATCAATATAGACAGAACCAGACTGTTATAATCCAGCAAGACATGTTCTCTGAGGCATATTGCAGCATGCAATTTACCCCACTGAACATAAATCAAGCACT
Source organism: Pseudomugil tenellus (assembly GCA_037177515.1). Taxonomy (NCBI): domain Eukaryota; kingdom Metazoa; phylum Chordata; class Actinopteri; order Atheriniformes; family Pseudomugilidae; genus Pseudomugil; species Pseudomugil tenellus. The sequence goes on along the minus strand of JBAMHX010000013.1, from coordinate 13,385,080 downwards.
TGATATTATTTTCATAATACTGTGGACGAGTGGGGCCAAATCTTTATGTAGTATATATTTCTTAGTCTCCGATCTGTCCAGCACAGGGGAAACAAATGCACCTAACCATATTTAGAATATGAGGTTTTATTCATTGCAATATATTTTTGCTCTTTACACAAAAAAGAAAAAAAACTTCAAGCCTTATCACAAATTATGGATTCTCTGTATTGTTATGTTTACAGTGATCAGTTGTGGACAGCTTGGTTGAATTAATGAAATCTGATATTCCTGGTGGATTTTCTGCACTAATGTAATGTAATAAGACCGGACAGCTTCTCTCTGGAATGTGAAGGACTGTAGTAAATTCATAAGGATTTCAATTAAGTAAAATGTTGCATCATTGCATCAGTCCACAAAAATGCAACTCATAAATGATTTATATAACAGATAATTTCCTAAAAATCTGAGCGATTAATAAAAAACCTTACATGGACATCTTTTCAGTTGTTCCACGTGAATGAATCAATCAATTCATCGCTTTGATTGTTGTTTCCTTTTTAGTGACCTAGCAGCAATTGTTGACTTGTGGCATGCTCTGGTAATACACACTGAAATGGAAATGTGACAACTGTGATGTTGCTTTGATTCCAGTAACTGCTCTCACAGCCGAGTGAAAATGAACCTCAGCTTTGCATTGTCGTACAACAAAAAGCACTTAGTAGAAATGCTTATGAATAAAAATGCCACGGCAGGAGAAAAGCTGCTCCAAGACAAGCTTTTGACAAGCTGGCAGTCTGCCATTTTGATTATCTAAATTCACCACTAAAGATCTATGAAATATGAGGAAAACTATCAAGTGACATCTCTGTGGCAGCCACAAAAGGTGTAACTAGTGCATTTGTCAAGTAATGACTGTGAACCCTTTTGTCAGTGTGACCTTATCAAAACCCTATTGCCAAAATATGTGATTTTTTATTTAGCAAAGCTTGGATGTGCTAGAACACAACACTGATAAACCAGAGATATAGATAAGTAAGCAAACCCTTCACTCTTAGTGTCATTGGCAGCAACAACAATTAAGAGTTGGAAGCCTTGATCAGTGGCTTACACATCAACTTGGAAGAATTTCAAACCACTCCTTTGTACACAACAGGTTTAACAGCACCTGAAATGTTAGTTTAAATCCCTCCACACATATTTTTGACAGATTGGCTTTGTTTGATAGCATTCTCATTCATTCACAAATATTTTTTTTTGTTGTTGTTGTTTGCTCATTGTCTTGCATCATACAATTGTGTCCAGATGCAGTCTTCTCACAGAATATTACACACGCTTATTGGAGTGACTATATCTTTATTTGCACACCATCTGTCGGACTCTTGATTGGTGGAGTCCAAACTTAAAAAAATGGTCTGCTTACCTAACCCAATAAACATCGGTGAGGTATCATTAAGGTTCTCAGAAATCTCGATTGGTTGTCATGAAACACCATCAAAAATGTGGTAGAACACTTAAACTCTAATCGATTGCAGAATTGTTTGGGGGATGGGGGAATTGGTGCCTCCTGACCCCTAATTATCAACTCACTGTATAAAAAGTATCTGTTATTTAACTTTCCAAATAAAATCCAATTTTTTTAAGATTAAGCTTATTTTGCCTCTAATGAAAAATTTAATTTTGGATGAGTTTGAATTCATGGACGGCCAAATATACTTGATCAAAATGGCATAAAACTTCTTTAAGGTTATTCATAAATATCTTCAAATTTATCTGAATATAAATAGTATTGTAGTGCTTCTTTGTTTAATATATTTCTGCAAACCAGTTGAGTCCAGATCTCTCTGGATTGCCTTTCTGTTGCACTTTAGACTTTTTTCTCACTCATTATTTACTCATTTTCTGTCCAAGTTTTGCTACTCATGACAGCTTTAAATAATGTATTCTTTTTTATAGAAGTAACATGTACTCTCAATGTGGACATGAAAGGAATACACAAGTTTAATACTTACAATGAAGTTTCCTGCTACACTAAAGACTAAAGTCTCCTGTTTCTTACAGAATGTTTGACTCATCAGTTTCTTCTAAACTATTTGTTCTGTACAGCTGCATTTTCCCTCCCTTGGGTTAACCCCCACCACACCTCTCCACTGATGTGAGTGGATGGATGTCTGCAGATGTTTTACTGACATCACGTACATACAGAAACATTATCTATAGAAACACCTTTTTTTGCCATTTGGTAAAAACAATTTTTGTTTCACAGGTTAACATACAGCTTGTGAGTGTTGAGATCCGCCTATAGATGTCAAAGCATTATCCCACAGCAGGGGAAAGGGAATTGGATTGACTCGTTTCAGGTAGCTTGCTGCACCCAGCAGGAGGCTGGAAGATCAAAGGAAGCTGGACACTTCTAGTCTGCAGGCAGTGCAGCAGTGATGGGATCATCGGTCTGGTTTTAAACAGAATGCTCTGATGGAGTGTGAATTTTTTGGGGGAGAGGTGCTGAAATGGGGAGTCTGCACAAACTTGTATCAGCATTCTGCTCCCGCAACTTAAGTTGATTTGCTCCTGGAGCAGTGTGGTGAAAAGCTGGGGAACAAACTAAGACTCTCATGAAGTCAGAAAAACACTAGTTTGTCCTGGGGTCATCTTGATTTTACTCCATTGTTGCAGTTCTCACCTCCCTATGGTGAAGATGACAAGCTTATCTGTTCATTGAACAAAAGTATATTTACTGTAAGATCTTCAGAGGTTTCTGAAAATTATCTAAAAATTACTTGTGGTACTCTAGGATTGAACTCTGTCATGTATATCTTCACCTTTTTCTTATTCTTTTAGGTATTCTTTTAGTCCATTTCACAGTCTCAGTAACAATTCATATTTCAGCATGAGTGTCAAATAAAACAAACAGAAAAACAGGAGGTTTAACTTGCAATATCTTTCCATTCAAGCAATTATAAGTGAAGAGTTGTAATTCAATATTTGAAATTAATTGAATAATAAATGTGTAAAAACTTCAGAACAAAACTTTAAAATGAAAATGTCCAAGAGGTAATGACATTCACATAAAGTAGTCTGTACTCGCATTTGAAGTTGTGTGCTTGTGGTTTAGAAAAAAGGTGCTCCCAAAATCCAGGTAAAAACACTTTCTTGAAATGTTTTTATACTCAATCTAACCCCAATTTTGTGTGAACCAATCTTAAACTACACCCATGCTCTGTGCATTTAAAAACTTTACATAACCAAGAAGGGTCTGAGCTGAGCGAAATATTGCACATCGTAAACTGTTTGACTGTCACTGATATTGATTAACTATTTCAATCTGTTTTAAAATATTGTGTGAACCTCCATAAAAGCAAAGATTTACATGCTGAGAGATGAGTCTTTTAGTAGGCCTGAGTAGTATGTGGAGATCCATTTGTTTGGACTTTTATTTGCTGTCTCATAAAACCAAACAGCTTCCAATAATCGATGTGATGCCTATATCTTTGAGACCTCCATCAAGGACAAATTGGTGTAAGGTAATGTCAGATTATGCTGAAATATATCTCAGTACACCATATGTCCCGGTTGTTTCTATCTATCTTCCCCAGCTTTAGATTCTTACAGGATTCCCCTCCATCGGGTTCTATCTGCTAAGCAGTCTCTTTCTGTTTTGCCCATCTTTAATTCTCTTTCTTAAATGCACAGCCATTCAGTGTATCCCTTTTCTCTCACTGTTTCTCCGGGTCTCTCTTTTCCTCTCCTACTGATATCAGTCATACTTCAGCTCTGTTGGGCAGGGCCATGACTGGGTAGAGAGGGGAGGTAATTGAATTTCTCTCCTAGAGTGACTCACATCAACACAGACAATTCAGACATAGCCAGGCGCAACGTAATAGACAGGGAGGGCATCACGTCGGCTTAGAACTGCAATTAACTACAGTGGGACACAGACGCTTGAAGCCTGAATAAGAAACCGGGGGAAATAAATGTGACGGCACTCTCTTCAATTTTACAGTCCATGTATTCATGGTTCTAAGACTGATATGTCATTAGAGCAGCTGCTCCTCAAGTGGGAAGAAATCAGAGGAGGCTGTTCTGATTTCTGTTCAGCTCAGCAGTGTTGGAAGAAAAATGTTATACAGTTGGTGATAGAAAAGATGACTCATTTTCAGCGGACCAAGACAAGGAGCAGTTCACTTTCACATACTTTTGATTAACTTATACTTTAGTCCGTCAAAGATAACAATTAATTGCCAGGTTATAACCTCTAAGTGAATGAATTAGTCTTTTACTTGGCATAAGGAGTCTAACTGATAACACTGGGTGATGTTTTAAGCCTTACCCCTAGCCTTAGCTGAATAACTCTTTGAAGGAAAATATTTGTTTTATTCCATTCCTACATAGCCATGACTAGTGGCTGTGCAAGAAGAAGTAGTGTACCACTACTACTAAGCCACATTTTTTGCATACAGGCAGAACTTTTTGTGCAAAAGGGATCCAGAGCTGCTGTAGCTTTGAATCAAACAGGCACCATTCTATGGCTTGAGGAAAGCTAAATGGCAGAAGTGAGCTTGGGACTGTTTTTACTACAACATGATTCGATGTACATAATGCCACTTCACGACAATGTCATCTCAGGGTGCTTGACAGACATCAATTTGAACCAGTTCATAATAAATAGCCTAGCTAAGAAAACAAGATTGCATAGAATCTCAACTATGATCCAATTTCCCATCCTGAGCATGCATGAGACGACAATGGGAAGGAAAAATCGCTTTTAACAAGAAGGTAAATCCTCCATCAGAACCCGGCTCCAGAAGGGCACCCATCTACTGCCTAAAATGACTAAAAACACTGATTATAGCAGGAAACTACAGGTAATAATTCATTCATCCAACTATACATTTGCTTAACTGCCAAATTGCCTCATTGGGTGAGAGGCAGGGTACATTTTGGACAGTTTGCCTGTTGAAAATGAATTCAGAGAGAGCAAAAATAATTCAAAGTCTGTGCTCTGATCCTGAATCATAATTCTGTTCAGAAATCCTACACTTAATCATGTGCACTAACCCGTTTGAGAACCACACAGAGTTGGTCAGTTTGGCAGTCATATAGACCACCTTGTTTTGTAGGTTTCTTTTACCTCCTTGCTTTGTTTCACAAATTTTTCAGCAATTATTTGTCTCCAAATTTTTTTTGCAACACAGTTATGAAAAACCTCACTTTTTTCCCATCACCTCTGTTTGAAGTTGATTATTATAATAAAATTTAGCAATCTAGATAGTAATCTAATAAAACTGCCTACATGTGTTTTGGGAGTCTAACTGCAGAACAATACCCACATGCAATTTTAAGTGCTCTCAGTGATGCAGGGTACTTTCATAAGCTCTGCATTAATCTAATGAAAAACCATGAAAACAAATTCAAGGAAGAGTGTTTGCTAACATTTGAGAGCTTCATATCAACTAATACAATCTCAAGTGTTTACCTAACCTGATTTTTCAGCAGTTGCTGTCTAAACGTTATGCAAAACGTTTGCAAAATCCCTTTCCACAAAGATTTATGGAGATTTATTTTTTAAACTAAACTTGTCCTGCATTAAAATAGTCTGAGTGCTGTGTTGTGCTGGGTAAGTTTTCTTTTAAAGAGGAACTTAACAAAGGTCTCATTTGTAGTCTAAAGTTGTTACTTGTTTTATTTTGAAAAAATGTTTGTTATAGAGTTTTAATAGTATTGCTGCACTTGACCAGAGAGGATAGAAAAAAGATAAAAAGTGGACAAAAGAAAAGTAAAGTGAACAGAGAACAAAGGGGAAAAAAGAAATACACTATATAGAGAAAGCAATCCAACCCAACCACAGATGCTACTTTTCTACTACACCTCTACAAAAATGGAGAATAAGGCATCTCATGGTCCCCTCACAGGAAGACAGTCAACAACTGTTAGTGATGCAAGAGATGAAGAAGCTAAAATGACACCATATATTTCAAATGAAACCAGAAATGCACATTATATTATTATAAAAATCAGAGACAAGGACTTTGAAGTCCCATCAACCATCTGTCAGTCAGACAACCCAGGCACACCTGGGACTAACAAACCTGTTAAATTCAATCAGACACTTCAGCGTAAATTAGAAGAATTACTGGGAAAGTGACAACTCTCTTTGTTTACAACCCCCTTTGAAGCTCACAGCAGAACATAAGGACCAGCTAGGGGTCCATCCAGATGTCTCTAACTCCCCTCTGAGTTACTGAGGACCTCAAACTCAGAACCATCTCTAAACTGAAACATAAAACCACATGACAAAACTTTGACAGGAATGGACCAGGACACTTGTGTGAATGCACCTTAATTTTGCGCTGTCTTCTAGGACTCAAATAATGAAATGTAGGAAATTCCCCCCTTTTTAGAACGCTTTGATAAACTGTTTCACCAAATGATGGACTAACTTAAACTCAGGAAAAGCTGGATGTGTTTGTGGGTGCCTTTGTTCCCCACATGGGGTCTGGAGATGACCGAAGAGGAGAGGACAGAAGGACTTCCATCCATCCATCCATCCATTTTCTACCGCTTATTCCCAAACGGGGTCGTGGGGGGGCGGGAGCCAATCCCAGCTAACAATGGGCGAGAGGCGGGGTACACCCCGGAGAGGTCGCCAGCCTATCCAGGGCCACACACATAGACACGCAACCATGCACAGACACACTCACTCCTATGGTTAATTTATAGTTCCCAATCAGCCTATCCCCAAGGTGCATGTCTTTGGATTGCTGGAGGAAGCCGGAGAACCCGGTGAGAACCTGGGCTAACACGGGAAGAACATGCAAACTCCACACAGATAGGCCACCGCCCGAGCCAGGGATCGAACCGGCAACCTGCTTGCTGTGAGGTCACAGTGCTAACCACCTCGCCACCAAGCATGAGCTGAAATCACCCCCACAGAGCCCTGATTGGCCCTGATTGGCTGGCAGCATCCATCCTGCCCACTCAGCCAAAGCCCGCCTAACACAGACTCTCTCTTGTCCCTTGTCTCTTGCCCTCTCTTGATCATGCTTCTCATCCTCTTGACCTCTTCTTTGCCTGGACTCCAAGCCTTACCTCTTAGCTCTCTCAGCTAATTATACGTGCGTGTCCTCCTTGCTGGAGAACAAAGGAGTGCCACATGGTCTAACACATGGCCACTCACTCAGGACTTATGTTGAGGGATTAAGCTTTCACTCTACAAGCAAGCTTGTGCCTCCTGAACGTAAGTTAGATTGTCCCACAAACCGAGCTTAAACCACCTCACTTTTGGACACTATTGAACTTTTCATCTTCGGCCTCAAACTCCAGCCATCAACCACAAAAGGAACCACTGAAAGCTGCGAACCTCAACGACAGGCTTCTCCCGGATTCCAACGGTGCTATACCGACCAACACTGGCTCAGCTCCCTAGAATGGATCCGGATCCAAGCCCAATTAATTACTGATTGTTAATAATATTTAATATTAATATTAAGTCATATTAATCCCATTAAACTTTACGTATTAATGGTGTCTCTGCATGATAAATGAAACAGAAAGGACAGATCAATTACTTTCTATGACGCTCAACAGTGCCACCCATAGTGTCTCATAGGAAATGTTCAAAATGCTCTTCTCTGTTGAAATAACTTTTCTTCCCTTTCTAGATACCTTCTAAAAATGCATTACCTTCTGTTTGGTACAAGGAAACTGATGTCTCATCCTGCCAATCATTATTGCTTGTGTTAAACACATATCCATCATGGAGAACAGAGCAAAAATAGAAAGTGTTCTTACAAGAAAGACTGGAAAGCATATACCCATGGGTTAAACCTGTTCATAAAGACTTTGAGTGGGTATTTTACGATGTTTGTCACTCAATTTTTGTGTCACACGATGGGGAATATGACGTGAAACGGCGTGTGGCATTTTTACATGTTCCATTGGAAAAATGTGGGCACAGTAACCCTATGTTGTTTTACAACATACTAAACACTTAAATGTTCTGGTGGTAAGGTTATATTGTTTGAAATAAATGCAAGCCAGCAAATAAGAAAAACATAAAAAAAATTAAAGTCTTGAATGCTAATTCTGTTTGATTGTATAGTGAAGGTTTCATAACGTGAAAAGATAGTATGAAAGCGTTTGCTGCTTGCATATGTCAGAGAACTTGAATTAAATAAATAATATAATAGATTTGTCATATTTGGATAGCCATTTTATTATCAAAGAGTTTATTTTCAATAGACTTTGTCCTGACAGAGTGGAATCTCACATTGTCCCACATTTTCATAGTCTTTGTCCCACATTTGGTGAGATAGGATCTGGTAACCCTAGTATTGTCCCGTGTTAATCATCTTCTTTGTTTTGCGTTTGTTTCTTTTCGGCCTAAGTCCACGCTATCTGTATAGACATGTCGTCCTATGTTAATCTCCTAAAGTGATCGACAATCAGTTACAAAGAAAGTCTAGACTACCAAAGTTAATTGCTTGCTGTAACAGTAACTAATCGATTCCTTAAGAGTTTAATTGTGTTTGTTATTTTCCAAATAGTTAAGTTAATTTGCTCATACCCCCGCTACACCAGCAACTTCCTTCACCCAGGACACCTGAGACATCTGGAGAACCAGCATTAAAGCCGGCACACTTTGTGCAGAACTTCCACTAACAGCGACATTGGATCCACTACAAGACGTAGACCTGGTACGGTCCCTGACACAGTGTGTCTCTGCTGTAAGCCAAGAGTGGGAACAGCGCTGAATGCATTGGTTCCGTTCTGCCGGGCGATCATCGCAGAGTGCTTCGATCATCCCGTGCTGAAGTAAGACAGATCCATTACCCCACAGCTGTATGGGCCCGTATGCTGGTGTCTAAATCGATAATTTAAGTCCTGGTCCTTGTCTCAATGAGATGCTTAGATTAAGCACATCTCCCCTGTGAGTTACCTGAGACAGGCCCTCTCATAAGCTCCGCGGCCTGTCATCCTCCACACCACGTGACAGCGAGTCGCGGTCTTACAAAATCATAGAATCTACTTAATCCCTCCATAGACCAAACTTACTTAATCATACAGTTATGCATATCCTTTCATCTCTCACTGCCTCTCTTTCTATCTCTCTCCGTCTCCCACTACGGTTTACATTACACTGTGTGCTAATAAGCAATGTGGGGTTAATAAAATGTGTTTTTAAATTAAGAGGTTTTAACAGTTTATCTTTAAGAAACTTGCCTCTTTCTGTGAAGATCTCATTCTGATCAGATTAATTTGAGATTGATTTTGTTTACTTAAATTAAGTAAGTGTCTTTTCACGGAAGCCCGTTTCGGCCGTGTTACAAATTTAGAAATGATGGTGCCCTGAGGTTAGTTGATCCTTTAAACACAGTCGAACTAAGTTATTTAACCTTCATATTAACAGACACTATACTAGGATTAATATTAATTTTATAACCCAGAATGCAATGGATATTAATGCTGCCCGTGCATGAGAAATCTATTAGAGGAGAGCTACTGTGTAACTCAGTGTCTGTGTTAGCATGACAGAAATGACGGAGTGAAAAGTGTTCGCAGAAGAGTGAGCGTGCAATGCAGCCCCGCCTTCACAAAGGTCACCGGCAGGCCAGGAGGACCCTGAGACCCAGACCATCAGCAGCCAGCCCAGAGCATGAACCCCAGCCACCCAACCCCAGAATGAACCCTGCATCCACCTAGGAGTTGGCAGTGGGAGGCCCCAGTCAGAATCCCCCACACTCAGGAGGAAACAAGCCTCAGCAATCCCAGATTGGTAATCACTAACCCCTCTGGGTGCTGGCTACCCAAGGTGGACAGAACACAGGTCCCATGAGCCTGGAAGCAACCACCCACCTTACTACAGGCAGGTGGCCTTGCCAACACAAATGGAGGGCCACAACCCCCAGACCACTACCCAATGGGGCCAATTCCCTAACTCTAATCCACCAGTGCATCAACCGCAAACCCTGGGAAGCAGTCCTTCTAAACCTATTCTTCCTTCTTGCCCATCCATGCACACACAAGCCACCCCTCCCACACACACACACCCTTACCCAGATATATACACAACCATCCACATACACTCAGTTATTTCCCCTTCCCCTCCCACACACAAACACCTCCCCAATGCACACACAAACATCCACCATACACATACACCCATTCCCAGCTTCCCCCTACCCACCCACTCGCATATCCCCCACCACATACACACCCACCCATCTGCCTACACCCACCACCTCCTTCCCCAAGGGCACTCACTCCCATACCTCCCCATACACACATACTCCCACCCATCCCCATACACCAAATCCCCTTCTTCTCCCTGACTCCACCCCTTCCACATACAAACACCCACCCATCCACATGCACTCATCTCCTCCTTCCCCATGCCTACCCACTCACATAGTCTTCCCATTCCCTCCACCCATTCACATACACTACCTCCCTTCTTCAAGCCACCCAGTCATTTACTCCCCTACCTAAATATAGTCCCCCCTCCCCTTTACCTTCTCACTGACAGCTTCCTCCCTTAAACATCACCCATCCAATCTGTCATCTTTCTCTCACAGCCAGTTATTTACTCTTATAGACCCATATCTCTCTATCTGCGCCTTGTGAGATGACCCCAGTAGGCAAGAGGATAAGAACGGCATGAGATGGGTCCCAACCACTGCCCCTAACCTGATGGATTAGTTACCTATTCACAACTCATAGTACCTCATTCCCAACCCAGACATGACACTTCACCAGGGGTGTTGCTAGACATAGAGATCTACTGAGGCAATGGCCCCCATTATTCAAATAACTTTTTTGTATGATAAAGATCTTCTGTATTTATAAAATGAACAAGATTATGTTCTGTCTAATGAAGATACTTCTGCTAAGATAACTGTCTTCTGTTCATGTTGCTGTTACATCATCATATTACTGAATGGTTAATTCCTGTGAATTCCCGTAACGCAGAACCATGGTCTCACATTATAGTGTTAATTATCATCCCTATCACTTCCAAATGATGCAAAGATCCCACCCCAATAAAGCCAATAAAACCACAATATCTGCAAAAGGCAGAGACCCAATCTCACAACCAACAAACCAGATTTCTTCAACCAGATGGGGGACATCCTTCCAAGCAACAGCTCTGGTTGGCTACCGCAACAATAGAAAAGAATAGAAAGTCTTTATTGTCATGATACCTATCTACAATGAGGTTTCTCCAAATATAGTGCAAAAAGGAAGAGTTAAAAAGTATAAGTATAAAAAGACCATACAAGCAGAAACTATGTAATGTATCCTGCTCCACTCAGGACTTGGTTAAAACTCTGCAGATTCCTTATCTAGTTTTAAAAGCAAGCTAAAAACTCATCATTTCAAGGAGCATTTCCACACTCAGCCTACCTCTTCTATTTGTCAGAATGAGTTTGAAAGATTTGTCCAGCTTATTGGCACACAGCACCAAATAATCTGCATGCAATTACCAAGACGATAATATGTGATTAAATTATGTTCTCATAGGTAAGTACAGTATTGTAGAGAGGGGAAGGGAATCAAACAAAACAAACAAACAATTAAAGAATGCTCCTTAACTACATGACAGCACATGAGCCCAACTGGACTCTGCAGTTATCACTTAATTAAGATGCTCCCTACTGTTTCATTTATTACTTGTGTTGTTCTCATTCTCAGATGTAAGTCACATTGGAGAAAAATATCTGTTAAATTAATGTAGAACTATGTGAGCCAACCTGATGGTGATCAAATGAATTCTCCATTTATTTCTCCCAATTGCTTCCAGAGAATCTTAGTCTCGTTCAAATATTTATTTTTGTTATTGGATTGTAAACCTTTGTCACCTCTTTTAAATAAGCAAGATATTTAAATAAACAAAAGCAGCTTTTTTTTTAGAATATGCACAACAATGATGTTTATGATGATGATGTTCTTCTATTCATGCACATTTAGTTGACTAATGTAAGAAATGTGCTCCATTTATAAATTTGACTTGTGTTATTTTTGTAATGGTTGTGCTATATTTGTAGTATTTATGCAGTGCTATACTAATATTAGTTTAATTAACTAGTAGCTGCCTGAAATGTTTTCAAAGATCTATATATGCTTAATGAAAGGATTAATCATAGTGACATCATGTCATTATTTCCTAATAATTGGTTGATTTCTATGTAACAACCACTTATCCATTAAGTGTTTCTGTGTTAGTATATGGTAATATATTACAGTAAACATCACCATATAAAACAATAACCTGGAAACAACCACAGCAGTTTATGTAATAACCACAAATCAAGACTGCAAAATGACACAACTGTTTCTGTATTATTACATTAAGAGTAAATTATTATTTGTTACATGATATTACCACACTATTGCCACATAATTACTGAGCTGTAATGTAAAGTGCAACCAAAAAATTAATTACATTATATGTGTAGCAATTAAGGGGATTAAAATGTTTTAATGGAATTACTATGACAATATTAATATGAAATATTAATATTAACAATTAGTAATGAATTTATAATTAACCTCG
>JBAMHX010000013.1:13353113-13368529 GCA_037177515.1 Pseudomugil tenellus | reverse complement strand
TCTGTCAGGTAGGGTCTGATCCTCCTGATGTTGTACAGAGCAAATCGGCAAGTACGGGCAACCGAGGCAACATGGACTACAGCAAACCATTGATGCAAACAAGAAAGCCCAGAGGGTATGAGGAAGTCTTCCTTCGATATAAGATGACAGGACTGAAAAAAAAAAAAATAGTAGTGAGAGTCATTGAATTAAAAGCCACAATAAGAAGCAACCCAAGAATACAACAAAGCGGTCAGTCTCAGTAAATTACAAAGTCAATATACTGTATCTCTTTTAAATTCAATCTATGCCATTCTGTTTGCTGTTATTAAAAGAAATTATATTCAATTAGTTTTCTACAACTGCTTAAATGTCAGTTCAATCTCAAATAGGGTTATCAAACATTAGAAATGACTTAAAGGGTATTTGGTTGCTTATGTTTTTGTAAACATTGGTTTTTAAACCAAAAACAAAGGCAATTGCATGTTATCCGATATGGAAGCTCTCGTGAATGTGGAATGCACCTTGATCCAATAATTTATAATAGTAATTAAGCTATCTACCTTTTGTAGTCATATATTGTTTTAACCAAAGTAGATACTATACTATTTAAGGCCTGTGATACCCAAAACTAATCATTTAAACAAAGAAAGTGAACATTTTTCAAAAGACAAATGTTTTAATTTAACAGGGTCATTAAAGTTTAAAATTAAAATTGTTCCACAGCTGCACTTCCAACTTCAATAAAGACGTAAATAAATTATAAAGACATAAATACACCTCACTACATCTAAAATTTCAGGAGACATGGTGTCTGACTGTTACAGTTGGATTCTTTTACATTTTTTTTATCTACTGTAGAGGATCATGTGGGTTCAGCAGCATGCTGACATGATCAAAATGATCATTTTCTTTTCAAAATGATTCTTAGAAAAAAGGGTTAAGTCAACAAGCAGCTTCGCTGGTGAAACATGATAAGAGCCGCATGTGAATGGATAATGAGCAAGGTTTAACATTCTTGCAGTTTCTAAGGTAATATTGAATTGCATGTGTTGGGTCAAACACTCTCCCTTGAATCTGATAATCCTGAATTCAGCCTATATTGAAACAATAGGTCAATGTTTTACCGAGTCTGGAATTAAAATCCTTTTCAATTTTTATCCTAATGAGTTCTGCATCTATTCTTACATGTAAAAGTGAATCAATTCATGACCATTTGAACCTCTACATTGGCATAAAGTAAAAATGATTTATTTTTCATTAAACTACTTTAACAATGGTGAGCTATTAAGGGAATGCTGCTTCATGAATTCTTAATGTAAAAAAGGGCATCTTAAATCTGATGTTGTGGATCCTGCTACATTTTTACACATTTTGTTTGCCTTTTTTCAAGGGCGGGCTCTATTAAAAAAAAAATCTATAATTTTTAATCAATAAATCTCTTTATTACATTTTATTTGCATATTTGTCTCAACAGCAACATTGTTTTATTGAAATGGTATCAGTATAGAGAACTCAATCAAATGATAGATAACAGACAGTAATAAGATTTAGGATTTTTTTTATGATGTTGAACCATCAGTGTCATTCACATAAACATAAGCTCTATAATATCTACAAGGAAAAAACACTTAATTTAAAAACATTTAATTGTTTTTCAGCAGTGGAAAAAGAAATAGAAAATATCAAAACAGAAGACTTTTCAGCTTATTTAGGTTATGTTCACACTGCAGGTCATAATGCTCAAATCAGATTTTTTCTTTCTCACTAAAATCGGATTTTTTTATTTTTTTTGCATGCTCGATCACATTGTCATTTCAATTTGACCGTCATTACAATTTGACCACAGTATTTGGCCCTGAAGTGACATGTATGCGCAGAGGATATCACAATGCAAGATACTGCCAAAGGGATGTAAATATTCAAGTACTTTCACACTTGGAACAGACAAAATTATACCCGACTGATAAATGACATACTGTAAAGAGACCCAGAAAAGGAATGGCTTTTTGTGCCTTTTGTGTAAATATTTGTTCATATATTTATAGTGATGATTCTGTGTTGTCATTATTGTCATCTACAAAAAGCAAAAGACGTCAGTAATTTAGAGTAATTTGAAGGTTTGTGATGTTCCTCTTACTTCTGTGACGTCAAAGTCAGATGAAATGCGGCATGACCGTTCAGCCTGAGGTTGTTTCTACACAGATTGGAGGTGTATCTAATTTGGCCTATATATGAAGGTGACCTGGGCTGGATTTTTAAAAAATTCAATCTACACCATACAGACTGCTGTTTAAAAGTTGGATACGAGACACATATGAATAAAAATATCCCAATTAGGCTGCAGTGTGAATGGAGCCTTAGAACATGTTACAATACTTTTAGGTTTTCAATATTTTCGTCCACAGTATTCATAAATAGGCATTAATATCTGACAGTAGATAAAGGGCAACTTAGCGAGTTTAATTTTCACTCTGATCTCAAAGCACCTGAATGCAACTGGGAACTGGTGCTGCTGCATGACAATGAAGGCCCTAGTGAGCAGTACTTTTTCAGACAACATGAAGTTTGGATATAAACACAGAAGAGCTCCACTCTCCCATCGCCTTCATTGGTTTTGGATTAGCAAACTCTGATTGCTTCAAGAGTAACTAAAATTTGCAAGAAATATTTTTATACCTGCATTTTCTGATTTGTTTATGTGTTTTTGATTTGTATCTTTGTTTTTTAAACATTGACTTGAAATTTCTTATTTGCACTGATTTTTTTTGTGACCTGCAGAATTTATAAGTATCTTTAAAAATCCTAAAAATGGATGTACATGAAGAAATAGATTTCAGGTATGTTGCAAGATTTGCAATGTATTATCTGGTATAACAGAAGAAATTTAAACACACCAAGGTTTGTCATTATTCAGTTATTATTCAATCATTACTTTCATTTATCAGGATAAACAGCCAATTGAAAAATAAATTTATGAGAGTTTCATGCCAGAGTTCCCACTGTAGTGATTAAATATTGACTGGGAAACAGTGTTGACAGGTTCTATTAATAACATTTTATCTACCCTGTTGCTGTACTGGAGAATAAGTAGAAAACAAAAGTAGAAGAGAAAGTGCAAGAAGACGATAAAAAAAGAGAAGTCTACATGATTCAGCCAAAGCAATGTGTGACCACAATCATCAGTCCCGTTGATCTATTGTTGGCTGACATACTGCACTGACCTTTACTTACATTATCTGCCATCTTTTCACTATAAACCTCAGATTTATAGCCTTGGAGAATGCCAGGCCCCTAAAAATCTTGTCTCCTCCCTCTCTTTTTGTCATACTGTCCTTCCTTCTTTTTTATATATTTTTTTCAAGCAGATTTCATGCCCCCATCATGTCGTCTCTCGAAATCCTTTCACAGTCTGCTGGCTTGCTTCTTCACAGCAGAGAAGGTCAGAGTCGTTAGTGGTATAGTAATAGACAATAATGATAAGAAGGCCAGACTTATAGAAGATTATGATATAATTATGTGTCGGGGCAATACCAAGCTTCTTCTACAGTTACAGCATGCACCTGCTTTTTCTGCACGTTTATCATTTTAATCTTTGAAAGCATCCACGTGTTTGCTGGTGCATTTGTGACACTCCAACTTAACCTAAAAAAAAAAAAATTCCTTAGTCCATTAAAAAAAATTACATCTGTATTTTTTGCAAGTATACAAAACACAAGGTTATCCAGTCAAACTAAACGGGTTTGTATATGAAATGGGAAAATAGTGACTTTTTACAAAGATAAGGTGTCCTACATGTGGAAAATGAAGACAACATCCCTGGTTTTCTTCAAAAACACCAATTAAGAGAAAACGATGTTAACAACTTTTAGAATCTCATCTTTCTATGAAACTTCTTTCACCATTTCAGTAAAACCAGGGAGTTACAAAAGATTATTTAGTCCGTGGTTTGCTAATTTAAATCATGTCTAGTGTGGTGGTAAATTCTATTTATAAAGGCAAACATAAAGAAAAAAATAAACTCAAATTCAAACTGTTAAAACTGAAAGTATGGCAGTTAAGACTTATATATGGGTTTCTTTCTAAAATCATTACAGGATGAACAACCAGTGTGCAAAACTACCAATGGCAGTTATTGGAAATCTTCCTTAATAAATGGACTGCTTTGTGGTTTCATGATGAAAACTATAAAAAATAGTTATATTATAAAATGCTCTTTCAATTCAGTTTATTTGTATAGCGCCACTTGTTGTCTCAGGGTGCTTCACAAACATCAAATTGAGCCGATTCATAATAAATAGCCTATGCAAGGTAACCAAATAATTGCATCAAATTTTGACCTCAATCCAATCTTCCATCCTTAGCATGCATGAGGCGACAGTGTGAAGGAAAACTCCCTTTTAACAGGAAGGCATAACATCTGGCAGAACCCGGGAGGACAGCCATCTGCCTCGACTGGCTGGGGGTGGAGAGGACAGGAAAGACAGATCAATATAAACTGCAGGTTTTATCCAACAAGACCTGCACAACAATGTCATCCCTTTCATGCTTTGCTTTTGATATAGACCTGTGAAAATGTAAATAATAAAATATTTCTGATTGATTGTCTATTTTTTCATATTGTGCTTAAATAATTTGTGGACAGTGTAACATTATAACCTAATAGAAGTTTTAAAAGATACTTTAAACCAGTGTTACCAAGGCAAGCCTTCCCTTACTGTCTTACTCCATTGGTCCTATGAAGGCTGCAATCCAGCAGGTTTTCCACGTATTCCTGCTTTAGCACAACTGAATCAAATTAAACAGTCTATCGAGTTGATGGACTGTTAGATCTAATGATTTGTTATTTAAAATGAGCACTGTTGGAGGGAGGATAATCAGAAAACCTGCTAGATTGTTGATCTTGTAGCACCAAATTGAGTACCCTTGCTTCAAACCAGGGAATTTTTGTCATGGTGTTTCTCTCTGTATATTGGATTCAACATGTATTTAATTGGCACTATTCAAAGTATAGCAAAATTCCATGTAATCAGGTAATGACAGATTTATCCATGTACACAGTACATGCCAGCACAGCCATCATGGACATGACGGGTCCAGAAGGGTTGCATTTGGGATTCATATGAGGATTCTACAGTGGCCTAACTTGTGTTTTGCTATTCGTTTTAAGCTGGTTTTGTTTCAATTTATTCATTGAACCTGGTATGTTGGAAAAGGAAGACATCAAAATATTTCAGGACCAGTGCCATGTTCCTCCTCTTGTGATTGCTTCAGAGATCTGATTAATGCATAACTCATAGTTTAACCCCTATGGAAATGTGAATTTCTGGAAATAAGTGTATGTGAATAGACTGAAACTGAACAGAACTTTTGCAATTCAACAAAATAAAATTTTCATATTTAACAGAAAATCTTTAATGTAAACATCTAAATTTCTTTAATTTTAATAACTTAGCCAATGCAATGCTAACAGTTTTGTATTGGACAGTGATTGTTTGTTACTGATGGACTTCCCATGCAATGGAGTCACATGGCAAAAACTGTCCCTCTGAAACGGTGTCCATTTAGATGAAAATAAATAAAATGTCTTGTACTCTTGTGGATCCAGAGATGAATATTATGGACTTATCTTTTGCATGACTCTTCCAAGCTTTCTTTTCTTAAATATTTCTCTATACCCAATTGTCCTTTAAAATTTAAAATTGGAAAAACTTAGAAATCAATTCCAAGAGGGGACATTTCAAATCATCCTATTACTGACTGATAAGTGACACGTAACTTCAATCTTCCAGGCATTCATACATAATCTTGATTAATGATGGACAAAAAACACAGTGCTATTAAATTCTTATTGACTCTAAATCTTCAACATCAGGGAGGCTTCAGCATCCTCCATTAAAACTAATTTACAGTAATTAGTACTGATGGAAGAGCAGATATCAGTAAACAAAGTGGCTTCAAGGACAGCCAGTGACATTTAGATTTTTCTGCTGATTTCTTTGACTCGTACATTGGTGTATGCGTTGGTGGGTGGGTGAAGGCATATTGTATTTTTGGTAATGCTAGGAGCACTAGGTAGGTTTGAACAGCCCATAGCATATATTCTGTTTTATGACGCATGTGCAGATGTGGAGTCTAGGGTACAAGGACATTTCAGTATATTCCTAAGGAATTAAATAGGGTTAGGGTTATGGATAGGGATCACTATCCATATGTAATAACTCACACCCTGTAGGCTTTATAGTGGTTGTCCAAGACATTTCACAGAAACAAGATTAAATAAGTTGTACTCGAACAGTTGTGCAAGGATGCTGGCTCAATGACAATGAATCTCACTCTCATGTCACATGTACTTTGTTTTGGACAGGTGAGAATCAACCCATCAATTTGACGTACTGCATGACAGTTGGTCTCATTTAGATAAATGTCACAGTTTATGGCCTTAAGGCAGCATTCACAGTAAATGTTTAAAGCTGTACTCTGAGAGTTTAGCTACGGGCTACATTCATTTGTGTTCATGAACAGATCCGTTCCTATAGTTAAAAACCTTCTGCTTGGGTATAAAACTTTTTATAAGTTTCCATGCAACTCTCATATTAACAAGTCATGATCATGTAACGTTAATCTCAGTTCTTCTTGCTGATGCTGATGCTAGATGACCATCTGTCACCTCTTCTAATGTGCAAAGACCTGACAACTGTTCAGATGAGCAGTAAGAAAAAAATGAATCCAGTGGTCCTCAACTCTCAAAATGCCTTTGAAGAAAAAATATCACCACAGTTCCTTAAATATTATTAAAGAAATCTTAAATATTTTAAATACCAACTCCTTAGTGAGATGTTTCTTTTTGTTGTTTCTAGGTGATCAGAAAATCAAACCACTTTTTACAAGCCAATGGATTTCTTTTCTATATTAAAGATTAGACACTATCCTACATTCTATTTTTTGAAGATCTAATTAATTAATTAAGATTTTTCTTATAAATGAAAACATACAATTATTACTTGCAAATACTCTTTTGTGCACAGTGATGGACCCATTTAAATAACTATTATTTGCATTAATGTATTTATCAGGAGATTAATGAACCACACTTGTAGGTCTATTTTTATCTGACATTCTTGACCATTTCATGGAATGAAGGTTGCAAATATAAAGGCAGAGCACAGACAAATATTATATGATCATGAATCATATGATATTGTTAAATCATGTCAAAAAACAATCACTGCTTTATAACAGTTCACTCATCAGCTCTTGCCCAGTTTCTCTATTAAATCATATCACATCTTCACCTAGATTATGTTGCTTGATGAATTAAACACGTTATCTCTTTATTATCTACAGGCACAGGCACAGATTTATTACTTATTAATGCAAAATTTGCTGGACATTGATAAATGCACAACATGATGGCAACGTCATGGGAATTAATCCTCATTTTGTGAATGGTCTGATTCATTAATCCTTCTAATTACCACAGATTTCACTAAATATCATTGTCCTGATCTATTTCATTCAGTTTCTTGCCCTCTTTCTCCTTTTTATATCTGTGCCTCCAAACTCCAGCACATACCACCTCCTCATCAGAGTTATGGATTTCTACATAATTAATGAGTCTGTCTAAGGAGAAGAAAAAAGGCTCTTAGCGGTGTGATGAATTTGGTACATTATCAGATTACATGTCTTATCAATTTAGATCTGCCTTTACTGCAGCTGGAAAGAGCTAAATCAAAGTGTAAATGTGGACACTGATGTCCAGAACTACCACCTTGCTACGTCATGGAATATTACCAAGGAAGATTAGCATAAAAACCTGAAGAATTCCATCAACATTTTTATTTGTACTTGGTCCACATTTATCAACATCAGATACCGCTACAGGTCTTTCAGATGTATGAAAATCAAGTTCAAATTTATTTGATTTGCTTCCATTTTACAAAAGATTTCCTGATCTCAAGGCTTTATAAACTTGTCATGCTGATAAATAAATAATCTTTCACAGCTTTAGAGTGCAAGTATTTGTTTGGTCAAAAAGGTGTGCATAAAAGGCAGATGCAGGTGATTTTTTTTTTATCTCCCTGAGTTTAGCCCCCATTACCTGAGTTCAGGGAAGAATGATGTTGTTAAAGAAGAAAAAAAAGATTAAGGCAGAGAAGGGAAAGAACTTCCTCCCCGATTGGCTCTGATCAACAATTGTACACTATGGGCCGAATTTACTAAGATCTCATTTTGCGTGTACTAATTAGCGTGTGGCATCTAGAATTTAACATGTGAGGCGGGGCCGTGATTAGTACATGATCTACTAAGATTGCTCACGCAAATGACAGCGGGTGCAAAGTGTTGGAGACACGCCTATTTAATTGAGGTTTTAGCGTGTGCCATGGTTTTCATGATGACAACTGTACAAAACCACAAGCGGTAATACAAGTTTGATCCGATAGAATTAGAGGTGTTGCTGGAAGAAGCCAATAAAATGTCCAAAGAGCTACAGGAAATAAATCTGACAGTAGCACTACACATGCACTACACATTCAACGAATGTGTGTTTTCAGTTTCTATATATATGTTCAGAGTTTGCGGGAGGCATAAGCTGCACATTAATGCAGATAATTGCTCCTACAACACCGGGGAATCCAGCCACCTCAAAAAAACTTATTTTGGCCTTATTTTGAATCTCGAGAGCTTGGAAACTTAATAAATGTCACAATGTGGCGCAACATTGCATTTAGGAATTCAGTCAACACCTGTGAAAGATGTGACTGAGAGATCTGTTGCGTTGGCTACAGTACGCTGGAATGACCCAAATGCCAAAAACTTTAGACTTGCCAGAACTTTAATTATTGCAGGTATGCATGACTCCTTATGTGTCTGGCTCCAAATCTGCATTGAGTTCCTCCAACAGCTCAAAAACAGCAAGGCTGGATACGTGATATTTTTTAATAATTAATTTTCTCTCACATTCCAAACATGTAAACACGAGGAGGAAATATGTGTTCTCTCCGTTGTCTTTGATTATTTCTATGTCTTCGTATTGCAACAATCACTGCAGGCATGTGTGCGCAATTACAGTACGTATTGCCCCCGTTTGCACATCCTTTTGAAAAGTGCTAAATATAGACGCAGTTTCTTCCAGAAAAATTACTTTCAGGTTTGATAATATTTGAAATACTTGTGTGGAGGTCATACAATAAGTTGACTGTACTCATATTGGAGTGTTACTAACAACTTTGACCAGTCAAAGCGATTTTAAGCATGAAGTGACAGTCACACTATCACGTACAAATACAGCATCCCTGAGTAGTTATCTATAAAATGCTTTCCCCCTCACTCGCACACACAGTCACCCATAAATGAGCACATCTGAGGCAATTTGGGGCCAGTCTCTTGCTCAATGACACTTTGACATGTAGTCTGGTGAAGCCAGGATCGAACCGCCTCCCTTCCAGTTAACAGACAACTCCATAACCAATTAGACTTATTCTTGACATTTGCTGCTGGAGGGAGAGGGTTTAACCTGCTTTAATTCATATCTTGACTCATTTTAATTTTGGCGATTGAGTTGTTCATAGTGTTGCAGGACTAGCATGATGATTTATTGTCACTGCTCATTTATGCTTCAAATTCCTTTTCGCCCATATAGTAAGTATTATGTTGAAATTTAGAGGAAAATTGCCACCAGATTTGAAAATCTGCCAAAAAAGGTGAAAAGAAGTTATATCAGAAGATGAAATTCAACATCTTCAGGCTATAGCTTCCTGCTGTCAACAACTAATTTGATCTTTTTTAGTTGGTGACTCATGTCTCGTTTTTCCCATCATTCTATTCCCTCACACATAACATAAAACTCATCTTATTTTTTATAAAATGAAATATTAAATTGTGTTTTTTTCTCTCGGTGCCAGGGTAAGTTCAATTAAATAATCCAAAAAACACATATTTGTTATGGAGCCAGTGTTTTATTCATGTTGATGAAAATATTGACTCTTGGTCGTATGGATCACTTTTTCATACTGAATAACTGTAGATCATAAAGAAAATCATTTTACATTATTGCCTAAAAGTTTTATGTTTCTAAAACAGTGTTGTCATAGGAACAGTAATCATTTTGTTTTATGAGCTTTTTAGCATCAAAGATGAGCTTTGACCCTGTTGTAGTCTTCTAACTTTATGTCAAATGAAAGCAGAAATAGAACAAAACAGAAAAGGATAAAGGCACATGTGATCAGGCTGTTGATCTTACAATGGTGTACCGTGAAGTACCATTAAAATTTTAAATGGTTTAGTGTAATATATCAATTTATAATTCACTCAGAAAACCAAATAAGAACATCTCTCTTTTCTTTATAACACATTAAATCCCCAGTTATTCTAATTATTTTTTACACAATTATACATGAAGGAGATCAGGCAACTTAAATTCTTCACTTGGAAATTCAGTTGGCATAGCTCGTAAGACAAGTACATGGAATGAAATTAAGTAAACATTTGGTTTATTGGTCCATATTTATGAGCATTATCTAAACTTATGATATCCATCTTGTTGTTTGGTTGCTTATCAGATGGAAGTGCCTAAGCATTAACTGGTAAAATTTTGTGATTTTGTTAAAGGTCTGCTACAGTGTGGGAAAAGTCCAGTCCAGAGATGAACCCATGTAACTAAAACTCGCCATAACTACTTTGACCAAAAATGACACTGGCATAAAATTTGAACAAAAAGCACGTATGTAAAACATTTATGGGCACCATTTAGTAATAAAGGTTTTTCAGTTGTAAGAAAATTTAGGTAAATAATTGCAGAGTTTATATTTGCAAATCAAGCTTTGCCAACTGCCTGAGAAATTGCAGTTTGTGAATGTGTAGAAATTTTGTTTTTGTGGTTGTAAAAAAATGTATTTACAGAGATAAATAGATGTTTTTATTTAAAACCTGTTCACAGATGCAAAATGAAAAAAATGTAAGGTTTAGTTAATACAATTACGGGAAAAGGTTTAGAATAATATGAATAGTTTTACAAAACTAGTTGATTCGATTAAGGAGAGCATTGTGAAGGATGTAAAACCCATACTTTTATTAGTTTACTATTATGCTTTACTAATCACATTTGGAAAATACCCAGATTTTAAATTACCCTAGTTATTATTAAAACGTACACTTTATTAAATATTTTACATGAAAAGAGTGAAAGAAAAGTTGTTTTATGTAGACAATACATATTTGTAAAAAGAAAAAAAATAACTAAACCTTTTTGTCATAATATAGTTATCCACATGGTCAGTAGGACAGAGCTGTAGTTGAGAGGGGTGGTTTGAGTGTTGGGGTGGATGATTGGCATCTATCAAAGGTGTCTGAGCTAACTCAGATCTAACAGGAGCTAACTGGCTAACAGAGATAGGCAGACTAAAGCTAAGTTGGGTAGAACTTTTAAAGGGTAAAAACAGTATTTGTGCTACACTGTTTCTCTCTTTGGATATTGGATACTTGTCATTCAAAAGGACACACCAATAAGTATGCCAAATGTCAAGAATCTATAAGAAAATTCACCCTACTCACAGTTGTCGTAAAGGTAAACCTGACTATTGAACCTTAAATTTTTCTCTCTTTTTTGGTACCATGCAGTAAACATTTCTATTGCAGTGAAGTTGCTCACAGCCTTTCATTGGAATAACCGGTACAGACGATGGATGAATGAATTAAGCTGCACTTCTGACATACGGAGAATGGAGGACACTCATATAGTTAATGTAGAGTCCTGGAAAAAAACCACACAGGACTGTATCTTCTTGTGGGCAATTTAAATCCCTAAGTAATGAAAAAAAACCCTAAATTTCAGTTTTTAAAAGACAAATAATCATAGCCGCAATCGTAGCCGCTAGTAGCCTACTTTCTAACCAAAACACAGACACAAGCACCGCCTTACTTTTCACAGGTGCTTACCTTGATGCCAAAGCCTACATGATATAAATCCTGTCACATTTACATCATTCACCTATATAATTTCCTTTTCTAAAACAAAAATAACTTGCATTGATTGTATCTGCCTAAATATTTGTAGACTCTTTTCAATCTGAAAAAGGCATTACATTGTGCTAGTCAACTCACTCAAACCAAACGTACTGTGACATTCAATACAAAAGCTCTGGCTTTTTCAAAGGTCACCATGAATCATGTTCACAAAGCCAAAGGTAAAATATTTATTTGCATCGAGACTTTTGTGTGCTTTTAATTTAGCGTTACTGTATGCGGAGGGATTATGGATAATAAATGTCCATATAGCAGACATAATGATAGTTAGACACACCCAAAACTTAAAAGAAATTCTCTTTTGGGAGGCTGTATGTGTCACACCCAAGTGGCTTCATATCCTCCAGATGATGCACTTTTGAGTGTTTAACCAGATTCTTGGTAGTTTCACAAAGAAAAATCTAATCAAGAAACTTATTTCTTCCTTGTTTTTCCAAAATGGAAACAAAGAACTTATCCAAATTGATTAGAGTGTTTGTAAACTCTTCTGGAGAACCTTGCCAACCAACCTACAAAAACAAGGTAATGTAATTTTGTGACATTATATACTAATCTTGCATATGTGGATATATTGCTGATGCTTTTTTATGTTTCTGTAATAAGTACATTCAATTACATACAAGTAAATGGGCTATATGAAATAGTAATAGTAAAGTGAGCACAATAAAGTGGGTATAATTTCCTATAGCTCTTTTTACTTTTAATATGATAATAAAAAGTCATACACATATGTTTGATGCAATTGGACTGGGTCCAAAAGCTCTCTGGATAATTCACAATGTAATCATTTGACTGTTAAGTCATACTTTTTGAATTTACTGACTAAATGCTGCACTACCTGAACAGTCCTCTGTCATTAAGGATGACCAAGTCCTGGGAAATCTAGGAAAAAAAAACTCCCAAGTTGCCATCTCTCTATAAATAGAGTCACCGTTTTTTATGCTCAGCTGAGGATTTTGATATTTTTTAAATTTTTTTCCTTCTTTCCTGTTTTGGAGAAGAGATAGCAGAGAGGTGATAGCAACACAAAACTACTAATATTTACTTCATCACTGTATCTGACAGTCATTGTTTATTAAGTTCCATAACTCAAAAACTAATGGACAGATGTAAATTAAATCTCTATAATGAAATGACAGTCATCTGGTAACTTCAATGAATTCATAGCTTTGCCGGTTAAAACAAAAGCTTGCTAAAGCCTAAAATTTTTAGATTTTCAGTTTACTTTCTTTTACATATGCAAAAATGTTTATTGTTGTTGGCTGCCAGGAACATAGTTGTTTCACAGACAACAAGAGATTGTTCTTCAAAGAGACACAAAAGTCCAGGAATGTGTGATAACTAACTAGCGGCTGCCAAGTGTGTCAATGCTGACAGTGCACTGTCGGAGTCTTTTAAAATATTTAACAGTTTGTTTAGATCATTTTGTAGCTAGTGAATAACAATTAAACTATGACAATACTGTATAAAACTCATGGTTTATTTTGGTATAGATTAAAAAAATGACTGAAATGACTGTTTACAGTAACAATAACAAATATCTGTGGCCTTTGTAAAATCCAGTTTGCATGTCTTTTACAATGTGATGGCCAACAGATATTAGGACATGCATTTAGTTTTTCTGCTATTAGTTTTGCCTAATTTTTTTCTAGAATTGGCTCTGAGTATATCAATGTACTTGTATGACATTTTGTCTAATTTTCTAAAAGCAATAAAGAAAATGTAAAACTATGACAACAAGTTGCACACTTTAACATGGAGGCTAGTTTGATGTGGTGATTGTTTTCACTGGCAAGCTGTTGATGATCAAGTGACCACCGACTTATGACATTAGTTTGTACCTGCCTATAGGGGAGATAAGTATAATGTGGGAGCTAGAACATCTAACTACAAACAAAAAATGAATGTAAACAATAAAAAAAGCAAAGAAATTAGAAAGGCTTAGTGGAGGTCAGCATTCTAAGTGCTTTAATGTTCTTTCTTAATTGTCAGAGCAATAGAAAGGGATGCAGAGTTCTGACTAAAGTACCTCCAATGGTGGCTTAACACTTATGAAAGAATTATAAATCTAGACTATGGTAATAGAGTGGCCAGCCTCTCAGGCATGCATATGACTTATTATGTGTCAGTATTTTTTTCCTTCCTCTTCAAGGTATTTTGGCTTGAAGTGTAAATAATTAATTTCCTTATTTAAAGAGCGTCATTTTAGATTTATAACTATGGTGGTGCTGCAAGATAACTATATGGGGGTGCATTCACTTCTGAATCACAGAAATACGGTCCTTCTAAACTGGGCAAGGTAAGATTTATTTGAATAGCACATTTCATTCATGTGCTACATAAAAAAATGTACAGAAGATGAACATCAGATTTACATAAAAAGATGCAGAGAACAATAAATACAAAAAAAAATGTCTAAAAGAAAAAAATTGAATATTATTCAAGTTATTGCATTTAAAGCAAAGGATCTAGGGTGGTAAACGAGGTGGCGAAGGTCGTCCATCCATCTATCCATTACTGACAGGTTGCCAGTCCAGCACAAAGCCAACACACACAGACAAACAACCATACACACACTCACTCCTATGGACAATGTAGAGAGCCCAATCAGCCTCATCCCCAAAGCACATGTGAGAACCCACACTAACATGGGGAGAACATGCAAACCCCACACAGAAAAGCCACCATTCAAGACGGGGATCAAACTGGCAACCTGCTTGCTGTGAGGTCACAGTGCTAACCAGCTGCGCAAACATTGAGGTTGAGGTTGATTAAAAGTTTCTTTGATAAAAGGTGGCAAATAAAAAAAAAAGAACCTTCACCTAAAACAGCTGATGCTTCAGCAGACCTACAGTTCTGTTCCACATGTGAGGGGCATAGAAACTGAATCCTGCCTTTCTGTGCTTGGTTCTGACTATGGGAACAAAAAGTAGACCTGAGGGATCTAGTTGGTTCATATCAAACCAGAAGATCTTGGATGTATTTTGGTCCTCAACCATTCAGTGCTTTGTAAACTAACTGCAGGATTTTAAGTCAATTCTGGATGGACTGAAAACCAGTGTAAAGATCTAGTCAAGCAGCAGCATTTGGGCTAACTGTGGCTGTCTGATGGACTTTAATGGAGACCTAGAGTAGCATTCTGTCTAAGAAAAATGAATGCATGGACAGGTTTTTTTCTAAATCCTACTGACACATCAGTGCTTTTATCCTTTGTACACTCTGTAAGTGATTAAGAGGTAGACTTCACAACTGTCCTAATGTGATGCTTAAATTTAGGCCAAAATTCCAGGAATTCCAAGAAAACACCAAAGTGTCACTTAACCCAGCCTACATTTTTTATACACCTCATTATACAGTAACATTAATATGACACCACGGCGCGAGAATACACACGAAAGCACGCTTTTTAAGCT
>JBAMHX010000013.1:13328356-13338628 GCA_037177515.1 Pseudomugil tenellus | reverse complement strand
CCCCCCCCCCCCCCCCCCCCCCCCCCCCCCCCCCCCCCCCCCCCCCCCCCCCCCCCCCCCCCCCCCCCCACCTTTTTTTACCCAGATTATTATTTTATTTAATTTCTTTATTTCTAGCCATAGGACCAAATGTGTTGCACATTGCACCATACATTAAAAACAATTATATTGTTCATAGAAAAATAATTATTTCATACAATAATATGTCCAATATGGGTAGAGAACACTAGACAAAGATGCGTATATACAAATATATGTATATATATATATAAACATACACTTATATTGTTACACATATGCTACACATACACATTATACACGTTATAGCTTGAAAAGGAGTGGGAAGAATTTAATCCCTACACCTATTGCAACAATTCATTTAAGCTATAAGGCAGGGGTGCCCAAGTGAAATCAAATGAATGGATCGTTACCAGGCCTCCGCAGAGCTGGATGTCATGCAGAAGAGGGAATTAAGCCACTTGATTCAGGTGTGTTGGAAAAGGGATACATCTAAAAGTTGCAGGATGGTAGGTCTCGAGGACGGAACTTGGGCACCCTTGCTATAAGCCATACAGGCAACGGACTTGTGCAAACTGATCATATTAATGCGATCATAATGATTATGATGTAACTGTGATCATAGGTATCTTGTTTAATTGCACTTACATAACATAATTTTAAATTGTAAGGGGCTGAGTCTAAATGATGTCTTTGGTTACAACAACCAAGACGTTGATTTAAATGACTAAAACCATCCTATCCCTGAGTGGACAGACCTTTCAGAACCTGAAATAATTTTCTTTTTGTAATGGAAAAGGCTGAAGACACTGTTGCATAACTGCTTCAAAAAGCCCAATTTTACCTGGAAAATCACAGCATTCTGAGGGTCATGTTCTCAGATTTCTTAAGTGCTTTTAACACAGTTTAGTCAACACTGTTGTGCCAGAGGCTCCAGGAAATGTATATGGTTGCCACCTCAACCATTAACAACTAACTTATAAAAGGACATTAGAAACTCAAAGGATGTGTATCTGAGAAGGTGGTCTGCAACACACAACCCATCAATTTGTTAGATGGTGTTGAGACAATTCCCACAGCCACCATCCTATTGAGCACAAGCACTAACAAAGAGATGCATATTTGAAGAGGATTGTGGATACAAAAAAAGTGCACTTTACATCCTGGTAGAGGAGGTGAAGGTGGTGATTTATAAATACCTGTGACTTTAACTTGACATAGTTTGGACTGTAAATGCAAAAGTGATGCCATCTACAAGAAAGGACTAAGTAGATTATACTACTTGACGAAGCTCCTTTAGTACTGCACCAAAATGTTACTTATCTCCGATCGGTCTGCTGCATACAATCTGTTTCACAGCCTTTTGTTGAGGTAGTAATAGAGCCAGAGGTGGTGGGGAATGATCACCCTGGTATCCAGTATCTGGGCTACTGGGGGGAAGAGGAATGAAATCAGCTACACTTCAACAAATAACCATTATTTTGATAAACCTTACCCATACAGGAAGTGAGATTCCTTAATAGTGGGGTAGGAGAACCTGTGAGAACAGTTCAGGAAAGCTACACAAAAAATAGAATTCAAACAGTCCTTTCTTCAGTGTGTGAAGAGGATTTTAAGATATAGAGTTAGAATGCTCCTGGAAAACGTCTCTTACTCTACTTTTAAACAATCCAGATTAATAACAAAACAGGAACCAAGCTTTAAATAAATAATTTACCAGAGAAGTTTCACACTCAAACGTATTCAAAAGGATAAATGTTTTATTTAAGGCCCCTAATGCACCTAACATGAAAGGCAACTCTCATGGTTGCCCTGTTGTTCCTCCACATACAAGGCTCATTATTATTTGATGACTAAAAGGCTGGACCTACTTGTAGGCCTGAATGATATGAGGAAAAAAACTGCAGTTTTCTTACCAGCAATGTTTTATTTTGCTATTTATTTTTTAAAATCCCAGCTTCCCATCTGTGTTCATGTAGAAATATATTTTCAATATGAGATGGACATCAAAATATGAACAGCTCTGTATTCTAACACAAGGACAAGTTGAGATATAACCAACCTGCCGAAACACTGAAGCCTGAATGTACAAACATATTTCTACTTAGCCCTTGTAGTTAAATCTAAACAGTCTGTTATTTATCCTATTTACATCACACCTATCTCTATATACATGATTTCTGCAGTTTCACCTTGATGTGCACACACACACATACACACGTGTGCACATGTAGGTGTGCACGGTGACCAGCAGGTGATCAATAGCAATGCTATTTTTTCATATATCCCATGGAGATATGGGAAACACTCGCTATGCTGAGAACTCTGTCAATCACAAAGATGCAGCTGAACAAGCAGAATCTATAACCATTGCAGTCATTTCTGATTCCTATTAAAACATACATTTAATTGGATATCTATTGTTTCTTGGATCATTTTATGGGTTTAATTAACATTGATGTGTTATCTGATAATTCCCTTTTAGATCCATAGTTGTCAACAGGTTGTGGTGCCATGGTGTCTCAGTAAAGGAGGTCCATGCCTCTATGTTCAGGAACCATCTAGCAATGGGAAATAAGATGATATAGCAGTAACAAGGACAGAATGCAGTTTTCTTATCTTGTATTTTTAACAGGTATATGATTGAAGCGAACCCAGAAAGCAGTAAAAGTATCACAAGGTGGTCTTGGGTAAAGTGTTTCTTCTCAATAATAAAAATAATGTAAAAAAATGGTTAATTACATAATGCAATGTATCAACTAGAAAGTATATATTTTTTGTTAGTACCCTCCACCAGAAAAATGTTTATAACTGCATGTTATAGATAAAACGGAAGTGAAGTTCCCAGTATGACGACAGATAAAATACAAAACATGACTCAGTAGAAATTGACTGTCATTTCCACACAGTTTATAACAAATTTGTTGGAGCACATTACCAAAAATCCTTTAAAGGTTACTTTTCTGCAAATATGAATAAATCTGAATAATGTTTAACTTTTGGTTGACATGAGACCAAAAAAGACTATTTGTTTTATCATAAAGTATTACAATGCTCTCATTATTGATATATTAGATGTTTGAGTTTCTTCTGCAGTTTTTGGGAAAGAACGGTGATAGTTAGGTTTGCAAAATGGAATATAAGATTGGTCATTTTATAAACAAAGTAGATCTTTATAATAAAAAATGTGATATGATTAAGAAGGGCATGTGCCCCAGCGGAGCCCTGTGTCTAGCACTAGTTTATCTGTCCTCTGTGCTGCAAAAAGTAAATAAATGAAATGCAATCTTTATCTGATGTAAACATATCTTAGGTTGCAATAAAGAAAATCCAACATAATTTTAAATTTCCAAAGACTAACAACAAGGAGTAACAAACACATTGAAAAAGATTTAGTAAGTGAATTTTAGGCAGCATTTGATGTATATTGAACCTGAAAGGTCAAACCGTACTTGGTATTTACGATAAACCAGAAAATATTTGTTTACTCCATAGTGGAATGTGTTGAGAAAAAAATAACATACAAATGATTAATAGAAATCAAAATTATTATTTCAGAGTTCTAGATTCAGAATAATATTTGAAAAAGAAAATGGAAAGCTGAAATCACAGGCTCACACAACTTCTGTGGAAATTTCTGAAGACACTTTAAATTGAGGTTCAGTAGTGACTGTAGCCTCCACATGGATGTTGACATTGCTTACAACGCATGCTCCTCAAGCATTCCCTCCCAGATCAGAATCAAATGTCTGTATGACGTAGCAATGATAGAATGAAACATGATATCCCAAAGGTGCTGTTCAGGTTTGGTGAACCCGGTCAGCCTGTCTATAACACCAATGCCTTCATTATGCAAGAATTGCTGATGCACTCCAGCCATATGAGACCAAGAATTGTCTTGCAGCAAAAGGATTCCAGGTCCCACTGCTACAGTATATGGTCTGACAGTGGGCAAGAGGCTCTTATTTCAGTACTTAATGGAAATTAGGTTACATCTGGCTGCCACATGGAGGTGTATGTGGCCCTACATGTCCTCAACACTGTGCTGGGAAACACAGCAAACCTTACCAAAGCATGTGCCAGCAAGGATGAGCTACTTGATCAACTTCTGTCTGTTAAAGACACTGTCTTATGTTACTTAGTGGTGAGGGAAGTGGATAAATGCAAACATGATGGTCAGTCAGAAAGAAAAAAGGCTGGCAAATGGTCAGTGACCATCACCAGCACGACTGTTCTTTTAAATGGATTGTCTTGCTAGTTGCCTCTCATTTCCCCCTGTTGGTTGTTCATTTGTGCATTATCAGGGGAAATACATTCACTATGAACTGGAGGGACTGATGTCTCAGAAACGTGACTGACTTTAAATTGCAATATAAAAGTTATGTGCTAATGTTTTGGATTCATTCTTTTTTAACTATGTTTTTCTTCACCTAGTAAAGATACTCTGTATCTTTAGGAAAAGTTAGATGCTTAGATGACTATTTCCCTCTACTTTTTTAAACTAAGAAACAAAAAAAATTCAAAGTAATGCTTGCATATATCTGCTATTAAAAAAATTCAAGTACATCACAATGGAGTAAACAGGTTAATTTTTTTTTTTTAATTTTTTAAATAAAAATAATTAAAAAAAAATGAGTAAACAGGTTTATGGAACCATGATGAGATGACTGAACTGTAATGTGTAATTGTGAGTATTAAGCTGCCTGCCACCATGTATATTGCTTCAGTCTTCCATTCTGTGGTATGTAACATATTCAGATTTATTTTGATGCCACAATGACTTATAAATAATCCTTGGCATCACTTTAATTCTTCCTCCCTCACTCAAATGTCAATTCTGGTAGTGCCTTACTTGGGTGAAAGGTGTGATATTCAAGGAAAAATATGATGCCAAGGATGCTTGAAGTGGAGCTCAGAAGATTATTGCTCCTGAGGATAAAAGACCCTGCAGCCAGAGACAGGCAGAGTAAACTATGGCTGTGCAGAACTAGAAGGAAGAGGTGCAAGTTGACCAGGATGCTTTGCAATTCTTTGTAGCAAATTTTTGCTGATTGGAAAATAAGTGAAACCTGTTCTGTGTAAATTGTGCAAATTAAATTAGTTGAAAATCTTGTTTTGTTCATATATCTTAATTACAGCCTACAGTTACCAGACTGCTATCATTTTAATTGACATTTATTGCACTTTTTTCTTGAGTCACCTCCTTGCATGTGTTTATAGTAATACTTAGTAATTGAACCACTCATTTACAAACATCAGATTAATAATCATCAAATCCCATTTTTATTTGCAAACTATTTTTTCTTACCATTTTAAATTAAAATTTATAACAAAAATGTAATAAAAATTATGATGATCTTGCTTCACACTAAAATCAGAGTAACATCTGGCTTCTTTCTACTCTGGGAAAGGATTATTTGCTTATTCTTTCTGTCTAGTGAGAGCTGTCGTCAAGAGTAGCATCCGTTCCTGTCCTGATCAGCTTTGATATAATGATTAATACAGCACAAAGGGGTGCATGAGTTTCCATAATTCACATTTTCCTTATCTACCTATGTTGTTTTTATTTATTTATTTATTTATTTATTTTAATAGTTTCACACATGGAGGTTCTGGAACAAAAAGCACCAGTCTACAGATTTTAAATATGGTAATAATGACCCCTGTCCTGATGTCTTATTTTTATGGTTAATTCTAAAACAGGTTACCATTTTTTCCTTAGGATGTTCTGACCTTAATAAGTTATGAACCACTAGTCTATGCAATGCAGCTTTCATTTCCTGATAATAACTTACTGACTTGTCTACCGTGGAGAACGCAATAGTTTACTAAACCCAACTCAAGTAACAAATGAACTTACATGTACTCAACACACATGATTTATAATTTTGTTTTAGGAGCGTCTCATTAACTTCCATGCCCTGATAAACTGTTAGGTAAATGTTTAATGGTAGTAATCAAGTGGAACTGTAATTGGGTGAAACACGTGAAACTATTCTTGTTAAAGCACTCTGTAGTATTACAGTCTACAGCCAGCTGCTGTTTTTTTGCAGATCACTTTGATGTTCAATGACAGTTAAAAGACAGTTTTCCAGTTATTTCTCTATTTGAAACTTTTCCATAATCTTTCTCCTGCTGGGGAAAATCTTGTGTTTTTCCTGTTACCAGCTCTTAAGTCTGGTAGCTACCATTGTACATGTGCTGGTGCAGATGTAACAAATGATGCCAGCTCTTTTTAATGATTCGTTTTGCTAGCAGCTGATGGATGATATTGTATACTCAGAATGGTGGAAAGCATCAAAGTTGATTTCTACTACATTTAAAAATACCTCAGTCAATTGTAGTGAAATAAAGGTTTTCATATTACTGTGCTTTTTTTCATGCATGGTAATTTGTTTATTACAACTCATCAATATCACTGAGGCACAAAGGAAAGCTGATGAAGGATTGTATTAATGTAAAGCCACTTTATTCAGGAGTAAATTATTTTTTCAAATGTCTAATTATAACTTTTTGCACAAAATGAAATTTCTTAATTTTGTGATTTAAAAAAAGACAAAAGTAAAATGGAACATGCTAAGTATTTAACGTCTCAGTGCCAATTGAGCAAATTCACTGTAGGAAATTGTTGTGGTTAGCCTCTGGGGTTTGAACAATAATGGAAGTTCACAAATGTACTGGCACTAAGCTGAGAAGAGGTAGATAGTATGTGTTGCTTCCCTGGGTGCTGAAAAAGTGGAATAAAGCAAAAATGAAAAACAGGTGTGCTTAGAATTGGATGACTTAGCTAGCCAGGGGCTGTTCAAAACAAATGTAACCCAGAGTTTTTGCTCTTTTCCCACTATATTCATCTCTTTTTTTTAAATAACTCTATGTACGGTAGCTGCAGTGTCTCTCAGAAAGACTTTCTTCTGCAAATATAAGTCACAGGGGATTTGAAGAATATGTGGCATGTGTGACCTGGTCATGAGAGCATTTGTTTGTCAATTGTAAAAATGCAAATCGTTAATTGTACTGTTAACAAAACAACTAAAACAAAAGAAAACAAACATTATGTGTTTTGTTTACATATAACTAAAGCTGGCTAACAGAATGGCATCTGAGTGTATTTTTAGAAACTATAGTATTTTAGCCTTATTTGCACTTTATCTCAAACCATGTGTCCTATGTCACTCTAAATTGTCCCTAGGAGTGAGTGTGAGCATGAGTGGTTGATTGTTTCTGTGTTGGCCATGCTATCGACTGGCAACCTGTCCAGGTTGTACATGCTTCTCGCCTGTTGATTGTTGAGATAGGCTCCAGCTTCCCCACAAACCTGAATTTGATGAAGCGGTATGAAAAATGAATGAATTAACAATTTTATTTGATTTTATTTTGTGCCTGATGTTGATGGAAGAATTCTTTTTTCTTCAGTGAAGACTTAAACAGGAGAGATGTTGTGGTTATTGTGGACTACTTAGAATAGATTTTACCTTCAACTCCTTCTCTTGCTGGTTTCAAGTTCTCAGGTTTGCTTTAACCCTAACTAGGTTTATTAGAGAGGTAGAAAAAAAACATAGATTTCTCCTGAACGGTATTGGCAAGTCTCACAAGTTTTCTTTTTTTACTTGGCTTGTCCAGCATTGAAGCAGACAGAATGATGGTCTTTAACCTATTTTCAAGATTTAATAAGCTCAGTTGACTTTAATTAAGTAAAGTCTGAATGCCTCAATTTTAGTTTTAGTCCCTGTTTAAATGTTTGATTTCCATATACAAATTTTCCATTTTCATGTTGTTTTTAAGTAAAGTAAAATCCTTTGCACATCCTATTTTCTCAGGAAGTTTAATTTATTTTACATCCTTGATCATTCGACATTGTAACGTATCAGATATTATGTTAGATTGAAAAAACAAAAACACTTTGAGAAAACCATCTATCTATTTTCTTAACTGCTTCATCCAATTCAGGGTATTCGGTAGCTGGAGCCTATCCCAGCAGTCATTGGGCAAGAGGCAGGGTATATCCTGGACAGTCTGCCAGTCCATCACAGGGAGACGAACAAGCAGACACACTCAGATTCACTCGTCAATTTAGAATGACTAATCAATCTAAGATGCATGTTTTTGGATGATGGGAGGAAGCCAGAGTACCTGGAGAGAACCCACGCTAACAAGAGGTGTACTGTTGCACCCAGTGTGACTCCTGTCCTATACTGAGATTCACAGCCAGCTAACCTCTCCTTTGCATTGCATCCTCCAAGGAACATACAGGTGTTGTAGTTGGACAGGATTTAATGCTCAGAAGTCTGAAACTGAAATGTACATTCAAAGAAGGATACATAGATACACTTAATAAACTGTACGGAATAAACATGTACAATTCAAGAGAAAAGAAAAAGACTTCATTTTACATGATTCTGTAGGAGCGTTTTGCTTTGTAATAATAGATTCAAGTAATAACTGTAGGTGGTGTATTTGGTTTCTATGGTGATGAATAGTCTCTTGGGCAACACAGGAAGTCCATCTGGGAAAAAAATCTGAAAGAGGAAGTAGATAACAGAGATTGGGAGATGCAGATACCACCTGATTTATTTATGCTCATCCATCATCTAAAACTTATATTTCCTTTATACAACTAGTATAAGCCCATAAGCATTTTGGGGTTTTCATCCCCACTAAGCAAATAACAAAACAAGAAAATCAACAAATAATTTTGATGTTGAAATAAAAAAAAAAAACAAAAACAATGAATAGTGGTTTGAAATTGACCCAAAAATGTTTCCTTTTCACGTGAAATTCTCATCTTTTGCTCCTTGCTCTTTTTCCCTGGCTTTATAGATTTTCCTTCAATCTCTCCCAAACCTACAACACTACACTAGTTTTTCCTCATGTGCTTCCAGAAGCGTTCAAATTTTGTTAATAACTGTAGTCATTAGACATCCATAAGTTCTTGGATCATATTCAATATGGCAATGAATGGTTTCACATTGATTTTTTTAATGTAGCCTCTTAACATTTCTTTGCACCCTTTTTTTAATCTGTATGTATACAACTGAGATATACTGCACATAAATATTTCTTTCATCCATTCTCACTCACTGATTAGCAAACAGCTTCATGTCTTCTAACATAAAGATCAAACAGAATTTTCAATGTCAGGCTAAAAATGACTCATCCTGTGTGTGGTTGAGGGTTTTGTGTGCATGCCTGTAGAATATATAACACAAGACAAATCAAAGAAACACTCCATAATCTGGGACTTAAGTATAAAACAGATTGTTACCATTAATTAAAAATGTGCATAAGCGAAGCAAATTCATATGCATTTAAACAGAAGCCAAGTGGTTCAAAGTTGTCTTGACATATTTTATGACCTCATTCTATTTCCTCAACAATTTCCCTTTTTTCAGTTACTTTATTTTTCTTCAGAATCAAAGAAATATCTCAAATTAATTAGTCTATCTTTTTAATAACTAAAAGGAACTTTCAGCAATGTTTTTGTTATACAAAATAAAAGAGGAAAATAGGTAGTGTAGGTCATTTTTCTGTGCTCTGGTTATCTTCTGCAGTATAGCACTATAGCCTCCCAACACAGTTCCCAGGTCCCAAGCCGTGCTTCCCACTGCCATGCAAGCGCCTATGTAGTGTCCAGCACTTCAGCCTCCCATCTCTGCTTCTCCAAAGCCCCAGCATGCAGAGCAGCAGCTTCCTTGTTCTCCAGCTTAGTCTGCTGGGCTAATGTTTGCTTCATTGTCTGCATCCCATTCCAGGTCCATGCCGCTGATTGACCCAGCCCTGGTTCACTGTAGTTGCTCAAGTTTCGGTTTTCCAGGGGGTTCTACATCACTGCACTTCACCGTGCTCCAGTTCCTGTCTTTGTGGGTGTCATGTGTCTGAACTTTTTTCTAACGGCAGGCCACATCTCTGGACAGCTCTGGCTGTTTCCTCCAGAAAATCTCTTGTTTCCCCAATATCCTGCCTACTCTCTCCTAAGCCCTTTCTCTAATCATCAAGGCATCTTGGCTACCCTCCTAAGCCAAGTCTGCTATCTGTGCAGCCCCAAGTATGCTGTTGATGTGGCATCCCTGCCATTCTCTGGAACTTTGTTGCCTAGACTTCTCTACAGAAGGCTCCGCAAGCTAATAATGAAACATACTTTTAAAATGAAATGGCAAAGAATTGGACAAAACGTTCACCTGAATTAAAGGAGAACTTCGCTTTTTTTTAACCTGGGGTCTGTTGTCATCTTTCCTTCCATACATGTGAGTGATGTAG